>VMOF01000013.1:41497363-41610187 GCA_011764245.1 Trialeurodes vaporariorum | reverse complement strand
CCGCTCCGGATTTACCTGAGCGGCCTAAGAAGTCGAAGTGGGACAAACCGTCCCTTGATTCTATTTTAGTCGAAGTAGCGGGTAGGGAATCTACCATTTTATGTAAGACAAAGAAGCAGAAGATCGGTGCTATTAAATTAGCATCCGAGAGAATTAGAGCCAGAACTCGTAGGGAGAGGGCGCGGCTTGCTTTTAGAAAGCTCATCGTTTGCTCTTTCTCTGTTTTTATTGAAATTGGTATATTTTTCTTCAGTGCTGTTGGGTTTGTGCTTTCGCTCAAACTCAATGTAATCGAGGCGCTCCCGCCTCTCATGTTAAGTGATCTTAACGTTTTATGTAATTTTTTCGTAATGCTATTAGTTAGCATTTATAAAGTATGTGCAAAACAGCGAGCTCTGTATGATAAAAGGAGCTTTGAGTCTCATAAGTACGACAAAAATGAGAAAACCGCGCTTCACCAACATGCTCTCGATAACGGTCATATTTCGATTTTGATAATCCCTCTATTTTGGTAAATGAGAAAAATATGCAAGCCAGGTTAATCCACGAGGCTATACAGATTAAGAAGTGCCCCAAAGCTGTCAATTCTAGGAGTGATACCCAATGCCTCAGTTCTATGTACCAACCTTTTTTGTAAAATTTTTGAAAACCCCTTTTTTTTTTTTTTTTTTTTTTTTTTTTTTTTTTTTTGGTAATCCTGCTGCATCACTGCTTTTACTTGGATGTATCGTCTGGTGCGCCCTCTTTCTTATTTTTTTATAACTAGTTTTAATGCGCATGCGCACTTTTTTTGTAGTTGTGTCGCGCGAATTTCGAATCTTGCTGTTATATATGCTTCTTGTTTTTTATTTTATAATTAGCTCTGTAAGCGCACTCTGTGTTTGTTTCCTAGAAATTGTGTTCTATTTATTTATTTTGATTTCCAACTTTGTCTGTTATTCATTTACTTTTTAATTCTTTATTGCTTTTCCACTTGATTGTTTCCCATTTTTATCATGTGCAATTATGTTCTTTTGTTTATTTCTTAGTTTGTGTTTATTACTTATTTCTTAGTTTGTTCCTTTGTTTTGGCTATTTTTATTTTGTATAATTTTTCTGAAGAAGGCGTATGGACGTCGAAACGTAAAAAAAAATAAAATAACATCACAATTAAAGGTCGGATCATTTTATCATTTTATTATGATTTAATTTTCCCCTTTTTATTTGTTTTATTTTGGCTGAACAGCTCAGTTATTATTGTTTTATAATTATTTACAGCCATTTTTATTGTTTTATATATATATATATATATATATATATATATATATATATATATATAATATATATATTTTAAAATATAATAAAATATATATATATATATATATATATATATATATATATATATATATATATATATATACAGGGTGTCCGAGAAATGAGTTCACACTTTTGCTGTGAGCGCCTGGTTGATTGTAAAAATCTGAAAAATTCAGGAATAATCTATTACCCCTAAGCGACTTCAGAAAAAATATCGGGGAGATCCCACCCCCCTTAAGGGGGGACGTAGGCCCCAAAATGTAGCCCGTGTTGCCAATATATCGCATATTTCAAATGGCAGGGGGTATTATTTATTTCATCATTCAAAAGAGCTCAAAAAACTGAGTAATTTCGTTTTTTCAGATTTTCGGTAGCCCCCCTCAAAACAAAATGGCGGCCAAATAGCTACCCCATACTTTAGAGGCCCATAACTTCGGTTTGAATCAATATTTTTTCAAAACCTAAACATTTTCTGAATTCTCAGAACGTCTTCTTTCCAATGATGTGCCACACTTTATCATTCGGTGGAAAAAAAATGGGGCGCGGAGCCCCCCCAAAAAATTTTTTGAGTTTGGGGGGCTGTAGCTAAAAAAAGTCAAATGTAAAGGGGGGGAGTGTTGTACATCAATCGAAAGGTCTTAAAAAAAGGAAGAATTTGGCGCAAACTCGAAGTCGCTACGATGCGTCTTTTCAAAATGGCGGCCATTTAACCATTTGAGGGTGGGGGACCGTCCCCCCCAAAAAAATCCCTCCATCGAGTGACACACCAATCGAAAGGTCTTGGAAAGAGAAAGAGAATGGCGCAAACCGGACGTCAATACGATGCTTGTATCCAAAATGGCGGACGGTCAAAGTTTTTTGGCTTATGACCCTGCAGGCCTATAGCCAAAAAACTTTAACCGGCTGCCATTTTGGATACAAGCATCGTATTGACGTCCGGTTTGCGCCATTCTCTTTCTCTTTCCAAGACCTTTCGATTGGTGTGTCACTCGATGGAGGGATTTTTTTGGGGGGGACGGTCCCCCACCCTCAAATGGTTAAATGGCCGCCATTTTGAAAAGACGCATCGTAGCGACTTCGAGTTTGCGCCAAATTCTTCCTTTTTTTAAGACCTTTCGATTGATGTACAACACGACCCCCCTTTACATTTGACTTTTTTGAGCTACAGCCCCCCAAACTCAAAAATTTTTGGGGCGGCTCCGCGCCCCATTTTTTTTCCACCGAATGATAAAGTGTGGCACATCATTGGAAAGAAGACGTTCTGAGAATTCAGAAAATGTTTAGGTTTTGAAAAAATATTGATTCAAACCGAAGTTATGGGCCTCTAAAGTATGGGGTAGCTATTTGGCCGCCATTTTGTTTTGAGGGGGGCTACCGAAAATCTGAAAAAACGAAATTACTCAGTTTTTTGAGCTCTTTTGAATGATGAAATAAAAAATACCCCCTGCCATTTGAAATATGCGATATATTGACAACACGGGTACATTTTGGGGCCTACGTCCCCCCTTAAGGGGGGTGGGAGCCCCCCGATATTTTCTCTGAAATCGCTTAGGGGTAATAGATTATTCCTGAATTTTTCAGATTTTTACAATCAACCAGGCGCTCACAGCAAAAGTGTGAACTCTTTTCTCGGACACCCTGTATATATATATATATATATATTATATATATAATATATATATATAATTATATATAAAAACAACTAAATTGGGATAAAGGCTGGATACAAATTAAAATTTGGGACGTTTGGGGCCCAAATTAACAGCCCCTTTTTCAACCAAATAAAAAAATAAAAAACACAAAACAAATACAAATGAGCCGCCGCTGTAATTGCAAGGCAAGGACTGGCGAAACGGTAAACAGTTCAAACAAAAACAGGTGCAAAGATTACCTAATCACCAACCTCCTCAGAGGGGAAAAAATTGGTGATAAGCACCGCTGAGACCGTTGACATCCGCGCGCAAATTTACACACGTGATTCTTTTGGCGCAAAATATGAATCATTTCGAGCATACTGCGGGCTAAAACACGAACACTGTTAAAATCAAAATGATGGTGGAGTGTGTTTCATGGTGATGCAACGCGGTCTTCTCATTTTTTATATTTATGCCCGTCTTGTCGTCTAGCAAAATACCGACGTGCATTCCGTCTAAAAATTCTTCCTTAGCGTCATCTAGGAAAAGTTTTCTACTTCTTGAGTACCAACCAGTGATCAATATCTAACGTTACATCTCCGCTATCTCTCTTAATATTTTATTTATCTGCATTAAGATGAATCGTTATCAGGCCATTTTCGGGTTCCCGTTGTCTCTGCGGCAAATCACATCCTACGAAGCCAGTTTGATCGCACTCCAAATCGCACTCTTGAACAGTACAAAGCTTCATTCCTCTGTGAACCTGACCATGTGACACTTTATCAGAATTTGAACGTTCCTGACGGGTATACAATGCCGTCAGATTTTGACATCACGTTCGACTATGATATGTTGTCCCCACTAGAAGCAGAACTCAACTCTATGGTCCACCCTCCTGGTGTGATTTTCGTCCCGGACCACAACGAAGATGCCGATGACGAAGCCGAGATTACACCGCCGATCGCTTACCAAGATCCTGTCTCTCCAGATGAACCTCCACCTCCCACAGAACAAGATTGTTTCAAAACTCCAGCTCCAGTCCATGCGAGCTTGAAGCAGTTAAGTCTTTCTTCTTCTGAAGAGTTGATTCCTGGACCATCAAAACTCAAGAGGGGTGTAGTATCTCCTTCTCTCGAGGCCCTAAAAGAAAGGAACATTATGGCTTATAAGAATCTTGGACGCCGTGAGCAGTCCTCTCTTGATTCCGCTTTAAAGCGTAAAGCCGAGCTAAGGCACCTACGTTCTCGTGAGCATAGCCTCCAGCGTGGATTATATAGAACCATCTTTGATTCTGAAGAAAACGTTTAAGTGACCGGGATTTTACCCAAACTACCGCCAATCTGGGTAAACGTATTTTAATGGAAAACTGCTACCCTGCCCGTCTTATTAACAGAGAATTCTCCAAAGTGTCCGAAAAAAATTATCATCAAAAAGCTCCATCCAGGAATAAAGTTGATTTTTCTAAACTTATTAGCCTCCCATATGTTCCCTTTTTGTCTGAAAGATTGTCGGCCATTTTAAAATCTTTTGGTTTTCCTGTGGTCCACAAACAGTATAATAATTTAGGATTTCTTATGTCTCAGTTAAAATCAGAAAGAGAGACTGAGCAAATGGCGGGGGTTGTTTACCATCTTAAGTGCCAAGATTGTGAAATGGGTTATATTGGTCAGACAAAACAACTTCTTAAAAAGAGACTCAACGGGCATAAATATGATAAAAATGAGAAGACCGCGTTGCATCACCATGAAAACACACTCCACCATCATTTGATTTTAACAGTGTTCGTGTTTTAGCCCGCAGTATGCTCGAAATGATTCATATTTTGCGCCAAAAGAATCACGTGTGTAATTCGCGCGCGGATGTCAACGGTCTCAGCGGTGCTTATCACCAATTTTTCCTCTCTGAGGAGGTTGGTGATTAGGTAATCTTTGCACCTGTGTTTTGTTTGAACTGTTTACCGTTTCGCCAGTCCTTGCCTTGCAATTACAGCGGCGGCTCATTTGTATTTGTTTTGTGTGTTTTTATTTTTTATTTGGTTGAAAAAGGGTCTGTTAATTGGCCCGAAACGTCCCAAATTTTAATTTGTATCCAGCCTTTATCCCAATTTAAGTTGTTTTTCTATATTTTGTTGGCTGATCTAAGTTTTTACGTGTTTATATATATATATATATATATATATATATATATATATATATATATATATATATATATATATATATATATATATATATATATATATATATATATATATATATATATATATATATATATATATATATATATATATATATATATATATATATATAAAATATATATATATAAATATAAGGTAATATAGGTCATTAATTCTAGGTATTTCACGAGCTTGAACTGAAACGTCGAGGCAATGAAGATTGAAATCTACATTACTTGGTCGAATTATTCCATGTATCCGTCGTGGGTGCGCCCTGACGGAGCGGATCTTTACTTGCAGGCTGACATGGCTAAGTCTGGTCGCGATTCTGAATCTGATTTCGTACCTTACGTTTTACCTGCCACACCCAACGCTAACGTTCCATACCATAAGGGTACGGAAATGAAACATTTTTTTATGCGAGCTTACAGAACCATTTTTGGACCATTCCTCCCTGTTGTCAGGGGTGATTTGTTCAATACTGGCGACGTGAGTAAATTCAAGCAGAAGGGTGAGGATGGAAGATCATTTAGAGTGATCTCTCATTCCACTACTCAAGCTATTTTGACTTCTGTTCCTATACAAAAGTCCTATTTGCCTATCTCTATCGAAAGCTTTGCTACTTCATCACGGACGGAATATATCAGGGTGTGGACCGTCAGATACTCTTGCCTTGCTCGATCAATCTACAAGATTAACATTATTATTCTTACGGGCCTTAACCAAGTCGGGTTGACGTCTGAGCAGTATGCGAGCGACCTCAAGCGGTTGGTCTCAGAAGGCGACGCCCTATTTGACCGCTATGAGCGTTTATCTGACAACGTTAAACTCAGGTTTCCTTTCGACCATGATCACGCTCCTTATACAGTAAAAGATGAAACCATTGTCGTGATTGCTAAGTGCATCGAGGCGGATGTCAAAGACGTAGATCCGGCTAAATGGTATAAAAGTTTTGGATCGCGCTGGTCTGTTCCACCTATGTCCTCGTTATTTCTGGATCCCTTTTCGGAGCCAGGCTTCTGGACGGTGGTGGGATTTCGCGCGTCAAAAAACATCAACGCTGCAATCTCTGTGATTGATATCAATGACAGGGGCTTCGTTTCTTTCGAGGTTGACTTGGGAATAGCGAACGAGTTGACGACATCGAAAGCGCAGGCTCTCGTCAAACCCCATTTCAAAGAGCATAAGCTCAGTAGCGATTCCAAAGTTCTTATGAAGAATCACATGGAGGGCGGAGTCGCACCACTCTCCCCGATATTTGATTCTGGAGTGTCATTTGACACCATAATGTTTATTTTTCACGTCCACCATGTAGTTCTCGGCTGTGTTATTTCCAGAGTTATTTGTGTTATTATTGTATTTTTTACTGATGATGGCCGTGGTTCCGGTCAAAACGTCTAATCCAACAAAATCGTTCATTTTTTCACTTGTTTTCTTAATAAAAATCCTGTGATAAATGATAATCACGTGTTATGGCTGTTCAGCTTATTGTTTTCATCATCAATTACATATCTAATAGCCAACTTTAATCTTAATATATATATAAGGACACGACATCAGTACAGTTCGTTAAGATGGTGGATGACACCACTCGGCTTATGATCAATCCAGTTCTAACTTCTGATTCTGGAACGATAAACGCTGCCGTTTTTTGGACGTCCAATGGCATCGAGGTCTTTACGGACATGGCGCAGGCGTCAAAAGATATACTGATCCGGTCCGTAGCCTCGATGTCCTGCCCGATCATCAGAAACCTTGGCCTCAACAATTTCCGATGGTCCAACGCGCTGCCGCCTACTAAAACGAACACGATGTTGGGGAAGCTGTCGTCCAGCTACGGGATGGACGCTGAGGTTATGAAGACTTTTGCTGATGAGCTGGATCAAAGACGTCAGTTCTGGGAAAAGACGACTGACTTGAGTACCGCCCAGTTTGCCTGGGCCGTGGGTGGGGTGGTCCCTTTCGGACCCGGCCCCCACGTGTCGCGCACATTCGAATGCGACGTTTACATGAATAGGTCGTTCCTTTGGATGCCGACCAACCAGGTCGTCATCCAGAGGGCGATCTACATTGCATGCTATCGAATGTGTGCGATGTCGTCTATCGGTATGTTCAAGCACCTCCTGGACGTTCCTCCCGAAAATCGATTCTTCTCTGCCACTGACCCCGAGGAGTATTACCTTTCTCCGCAGGATTCCTTTTCCATCTTCCTCCAGCTCGTATGTTATCAGGTGGGTGTGGCGAACTGATATCAATTTATATCTGACGTATTTGATGTTTTAGATAAGAGACGCCCGAAGGTTAATTGCTTTTTCGTGGTCGGGGATCCCAACTCCGGGAAAAATTTTATATTCGATTCAGTCATTCACGGATATCTTAACTACGGCCAAATGGGAAATTTTTCCCGGTACGTTGGGTTCCCCCTCCAGGAAACGGTCAACCGGAGGGTCATTCTATGGAACGAACCGGCGTGCGAACCGTCCGCGTTCGAAACGTTGAAGTGTATTTTCGGGGGGGGGGGGGGGATACATGCAACATTAAAGTCAAATACAGCGCTGACCATATCCTCCAACGCACCCCCGTTATCTTTCTCGGGAATAACAATATCTTTGCCTTTCTGCCTTTCTGGGACGTTTCTGAGATTATACTTTTTCCCATTCTCTTTCAGCAATGTTGTCATACTAGGATTATTTTTGTGTGTTTTGAGAATTCTTTTTGATGTACCGGAACGGAGACGTGGCTATTACATGAAGCAATATAATTTTGCAGAAAAGTATGAGAAAAATCGTGTCTCATCAGAAGAAATCCGTAGATGGATCCATCGTTACAAGAGACGTGTGTGCTGATGATATAAGTCAAATGTGGAATAAAGGTCAAATAAATTTCGATTCCACACCCAGATCGGAATCTTCACCGGAACCTTCATCGGAATATTCATCAGAATCTTCATCGGAATCTTCTGACAATGATTCAGACACTGAAACAGGGGATGCAGCCCAATCTCAACCGAAGAAACTAAAGTTGGACGATGACCCGAAATAAAAAGTTAAATGTAATTAATCGTTCCCAAATTCACATTCCAAGAAAAAATTTAGCGTGTTAAGAAAAAGTAACCCACTTAGCGACGGTAATCCCGCGGCGCAGGAGAATTACTCACGCTCATCGTTTATCTACTACCATGAAGAGACGTATGAGCAAGCCGGTGATAACAGGTGTTAAAACAGAACGGAAATAATCCCGCGTTTATTTTAAGTCAGTATTCAGCGGGTCTCTTTCTCTGATGCACAAAAAGCGTTCCTTCGAAATATTATTTTTATTCGTTGAATATCTGTGCACGGTACAGACTATCTATGGACCCTCTACAAAAGTACAGCTGTTCGGTCAAAGGAAATAGATCTTTCCGTTACAAAGCTCGTCTGTCGAAAATACAGAACGACTTGAAGGAAATATCGGTCGACTTCGCCGAAGCAGTGTGTGTCAACCGAGCGTATATAGCTGGCGACGTGAGTAAATTCAAGCAGAAGGATGAGGATGGAAGATCATTTAGAGTGATCTCTCATTCCACTACTCAAGCTATTTTGACTTCTGTTCCTATACAAAAGTCCCATTTGCCTGCCTATCTCTATCGAAAGCTTTGCTACTTCATCACGGACGGAATATATCAGGGTGTGGACCGTCAGATACTCTTGCCTTGCTCGATCAATCTACAAGATTAACATTATTATTCTTACGGGCCTTACCCAAGTCGGGTTGACGTCTGATCAGTATGCGAGCGACCTCAAGCGGTTGGTCTCAGAAGGCGACGCCCTATTTGACCGCTATGAGCGTTTATCTGACAACGTTAAACTCAGGTTTCCTTTCGACCATGATCACGCTCCTTATACAGTAAAAGATGAAACCATTGTCGTGATTGCTAAGTGCATCGAGGCGGATGTCAAAGACGTAGATCCGGCTAAATGGTATAAAAGTTTTGGATCGCGCTGGTCTGTTCCACCTATGTCCTCGTTATTTCTGGATCCCTTTTCGGAGCCAGGCTTCTGGACGGTGGTGGGATTTCGCGCGTCAAAAAACATCAACGCTGCAATCTCTGTGATTGATATCAATGACAGGGGCTTCGTTTCTTTCGAGGTTGACTTGGGAATAGCGAACGAGTTGACGACATCGAAAGCGCAGGCTCTCGTCAAACCCCATTTCAAAGAGCATAAGCTCAGTAGCGATTCCAAAGTTCTTATGAAGAATCACATGGAGGGCGGAGTCGCACCACTCTCCCCGATATTTGATTCTGGAGTGTCATTTGACACCATAATGTTTATTTTTCACGTCCACCATGTAGTTCTCGGCTGTGTTATTTCCAGAGTTATTTGTGTTATTATTGTATCTTTTACTGATGATGGCCGTGGTTCCGGTCAAAACGTCTAATCCAACAAAATCGTTCATTTTTTCACTTGTTTTCTAAATATCGGTCGACTTCGCCGAAGCAGTTCGTGTCAACCGAGCGTATATAGCGGGCGGATGCGCCGCGTGGTTGATCAATCGATTCGACGAATACGACGACATCGATATATTCGTATTCTACAAACGAGTAACCAAAGCTCAGGAAACAATGCTATTATCGAGGAGGTACGAGCGGGTAGGTGAGTTCGAGTGCAGCTACGTCAATTATAAACGAATAAATCAAGTGTACAAAAAAGTGACCATGTTGGGAGTAAAATATAACTAGATTTTCCTGTCGGCGAGCCTCACCAGTACGATGGAACTGTTTGACCTGGACTGTGTATCCATGTTCATAAAGTTGATAAACACTTCCGTTATTTACAGTAGAGAGTGTCCATGCTCATACAAAGATGAAATCATACCCCCCACATCCAGATGCTTCCCTTTATCGTCCGCATATTTCTGGAAAGTATTCGATTGCCGCGTTACCATGCTCCGAGGCTGCAAGTACATCGCTCGCTCTATGTCGGAGAATGGGAACGAAACAAGGGAACTGTCTTCACTGCGATACGAAGGATGCATTAAATGTTCCCAAAATTTTTTGCCTAAAATGCTGAACGTAAGCAGAAATTTCGACAAGTAATATAAATGAATTACTAAAAGATAAACTCTGTAAACGCATATATGAACGTGGCTTCTGACAATGAATCAGATAATATAACTGAGGAAGCAGACCATTCTCAACCTAAGAAACTTAAGATGGACGATGGTTCGAAATAAAAGTTAATTGTAATTAATCGTTCCCAAACCCACATTCCAAGAAAAATTTAGCGTGTTAAGAAAAAGTATCCCACTTAGAGACATTACCGATTCAATTTTCTGTTTCAAGTGAAACAGAATTAATCTTGTTAAAACATGCTTCCATTGCATCATTTTTCTAATCAGTGAAATTTACTTTAAGTTCTAAGCGAACAATTTTAATTTCATTCGATATATTTTAAATTCGCAAGACTTAAACTTGTTACAACACGAATCATAACTATCATTTCCTTATCAAACTGAACGTTATTCAATGATTTATTTTCCTTTTATTCGCAACAGGAAAAAACGTGATTCTTAAGTAATTCGTCTTTTTCATTTCCTTATCAGTGAATTTTATTCGGTTTTAAGTGTAAAGCAAACAAAAGGTTCTTACCTTCATCATATTTATCAGGAGATGAATGTTCTTATCTTCAGAAATTCGCAGTTCTTACCTTCATCATATTTATCAGGAGATGGATGTTCTTATTTTCGGAAATTCGCAATATACAGGGTGTCCGAGAAATGAGTTCACACTTTTGCTGTGAGCGCCCGGTTGATTGTAAAAATCTGAAAAATTCAGGAATAATCAATTACCCCTAAGCGACTTCAGAGAAAATATCGGGGGGCTCCGACTCCCCTTAAGGAGGGGCATAGGCCCCAAAATGTACCCCGTGTTGCCAATATATCGAATATTTCAAATTGCAGGGGGTATTTTTTATTTCATCATTCAAAAGGGCTAAAAAAACTGAGCAATTTCGTTTTTTCAGATTTTCGGTAGCCCCTCTCAAAACAAAATGGCGGCCAAATAGTTACCCCATACTTTAGAGGCCCATAACTTCGGTTTTAATAAATATTTTTTCAAAAACTAAAATTTTTCTGAATCCTCAGAACGTCCTCTTTCCAATGATGTGCCACACATTATCATTTGGTGGGAAAAAAATGGGGCACGGAGCCCCCCCCCCCTAAATTTTTGAGTTTGGGGGGCTGTAGCTCAAAAAATTCAAATGTAAAGGGGGGTCGTGTTGTACATCAATCGAAAGGTCTTAAAAAAAGGAAGAATTTGGCGCAAACTCGAAGTCGCTACGATGCGCCCATTTAAAATGGCGGCCATTTAACCATTTGGGGGTGGGGGACCGTCCCCCCCAAATAAAATCCCTCCATCGAGTGATACACCAATCGAAAGGTCTTGGAAAGAGAAAGAGAATGGCGCAAACCGGACGTCAATACGATGCTTGCATCCAAAATGGCAGCCGGTCAAAGTTTTTTGGCTTATGACCCTGAAAAAACGAAATTACTCAGTTTTTTTAGCCCTTTTGAATGATGAAATAAAAAATACCCCCTGCCATTTGAAATATGCGATATATTGGCAACACGGGGTACATTTTGGGGCCTATGCCCCCCCTTAAGGGGAGTCGGAGCCCCCCGATATTTTCTCTGAAGTCGCTTAGGGGTAATAGATTATTCCTGAATTTTTCAGATTTTTACAATCAACCGGGCGCTCACAGCATAAGTGTGAACTCATTTCTCGGACACCCTGTATATAACCTCGTTTAAACGAAGGACTGGAATTGTTCTGCAGACTTAGTTGTGAGAGAGAGAAGACAATTTCTCATCTCTTACTCTCTGTTGTCATTTCGTTTTTTATTTTTTTTGTTTTTGCGAACTCTCATCAACGGTAAGTTAAAAACTAATTTTACTTTTCCCTGACTCATATTTCAATCCAAATTGCTTTCATAAATAAAATAAAAAAAATAAGAATAAATTAATTATGAAAATAAAACAAGGTCTTTTTCATATCTTTAGATGAATTTCAATGAAATTACAAAGGTATTTTCCAAAATTTTAACTTGAAAAGTAAGTTTTTTATCTAAATTGTGAAACATCGAAAAATAAAAATTATTAAATTTTATTCTGGAAGAAAGTAGTTGAGAGGAATGTTTTAAAAAAGAAAGATATGTTTTTTTTGTGGAGGATAAGATTAATTTTTGTGTTTCTTTCTCTGTTGTTTCAGAGGAAGGTCATATATTTTTGGATTTCTTCGTACCTTTCATCCTTGATATCAATTAGCTCTGCAATTTATTCCAATTTAAGCGGATTTAGATCAACTATTTTCGGTAAGAAATAAACCACTTGATTAAACTTAAAACTGAAAGAAATTAAGGTCTTTTTTCAAATCTTTAAATAAACTTTGATGAAATAGCACTAATTTTTTACATTTTTTTTCAATTTCAAATAGAAAGTATTTTTATAAATTGAAAGAGGAGGGAGTTCGTAGGATCAACGTTAAAATCAAAGAAAGTTTGAGCGGTATTTTTTCATCATTTTTAACTTGAAATAGAGAGCCTTTTGCAAAAAAAATTGAAAGAAAATATGTTATATCCAAATTGGTTTTGTTTCAGATTTCTGTGCGTGTTTTGGAAATTAACTTGCTGCAACTTCTTCTGTGTTTTGGAAATTATCTTGCTGCTGATAAAACTTCTTCTGTGTTTTGGAAATTATCTTGCGGCTGACAATACTTCCCTTTGTACGCTCTCTTCTAAAAAGGGTCTACAAAACAAATAACGGTGAGTGAACAACCATGATTCCAAAAACTCACATAATCCGTTGTCATTTTGCAATTTATGGTACGTCAAAGATGGACCTCATGAGAAAAGCTCTAAACATAAACGTGATGTTGAATTTGGTCATAGAGTAGAGGTAAAGGAGACAGCACTTAAGAAAAGAATTGGGACATTTCATATGAAACTGAAATATAAATAATTTGAATTTACCGAGATATGTTAAATCTTTGAGACCTATAATCGGTAAAAAATCAAGAGAAGTATTGAAAATATTGAAATCATTGAAGTGTAACATTGAGGTGTTCTGTGAATATTCAAAACCGAACGAAGAAGATGCGAAACAAACGGTTTCGTTTAAAACAATAAGTAAACCATTAGTGAACATTTCTGAGTTGAAAAAAATATTAAAATTTTTATTAAAGTATTTTAACCGAAATCCAAGATTCTACCTTTTGACGTTTGTTGGTACGCTTTTCAGCGTGACAAGCAGGTGGAACAGTCTCAAGGGTCAAAGAGCTAAAGGCTTTTCCGTTCTCAAGGTGTCGATTGTCGTGTGGTTTAATCGAACGCTTAAATCTTGGATGTTCAAAGAGTTCGGGTATCGTGGAACTTACGTGTGGTTGCCATTTATCGATGATCTGATCGAGCGTGGTTTGCGTCGCGAGACGTTGATGAAACAAATGAGAAAAAAATACTTAGCAGACTACAGGGTGCATAGTTAGTTGTTAGTTGGTTGATAGCGAGAGGTTAACGTTTCCGAATGGGTTTGTGCTGTAAGAGAACGTCAAACTGGTGGGTGGGTGTGTTCGATACTTGGCTCCGTGAGAAAGTGCATCCGACCTTCATATCAAGACCCGGTTGCTAAATATATTAATTTGGTTGTCCGAGATGCGGATTTCCTTAGTCAAAAACGAGACGAGTCTATTGGGAATTTGGTAGCCATTGGAATAATAACTTTGATTTTTTGGCCTATTCAGCTTTTCTGTGTTCATTATCAGAAAACATGTAAATAGCATGATGTTTGATACATCACTAAGTAATGTATGTTAGATGAAATAAGTTTTATTTGTAAGCGCGCTTAAATTATTATACCGGGTGTCCCAGACCACCCGTCTAGATACTTTTTCTCGAAAACGGCTGGGAGTTGAGATCTGAAACAAAAAAGTCAGATAGGGAATTGACCCCAAAGAATCCAATGAAAATATTTTCAAAGCCCCTCGAGGCCCCCCAGGGGGGTTTCGGGGGGGGGGTTCGAAACACATTTTTCCATTTTTGGCGGTAAAAAGCCTATGAAAGGTACCAAAATAAGTTCAGATTCTGAAGGAGCAACTCATTGCCGACATTTTTGGTCCTATAAATTTTTCCAGAAAACCCCAAATTTTGGGGTTATGGGCCCTTTTGGGGGGGGGGGGAATTTTCAATCGGCCACTGTGACCACACCATTTAATATTTTTCAAAAAACTAAAAAGCATCTGAAAGAAGACATCAAGACCTTTCGATTGATGTGCCACATAATACCTAAATTTGAAAAATTAAGGCCCCCACGTAGAATCCAAAATTTGTGGGCCTTTGGAACCCCCCACGTAAAAAAAGTCAAATGGCAAGGTATGGCTTGTGATACATCGATCAAAAGCCCGCAAAGAGTAGAATAAGATGGCGCAATCCAAAATTGTCTACAATCATTCTTTTAAAAATGGCGGCCATTTGAAAATTATGGGTGCTCAAAAGTAAGTCCTAGGAAGAGAGCCTAAGGTTGAACGATGCATGGCTTGAAAGGCCTTAAAAAATGCAAACAAATAGTACAAACCGCAAATCAATCCGCCTTTTCAATCAAAAGTTATGACCGATTGAAACTTACAGTGCTCAATAAGGCCTATTTACGGCTGCTTAAATTTCAATCGGTCATAACTTTTGATTGAAAAGGCGGATTGATTTGCGGTTTATACTAGTTGTTTGCATTTTTTAAGGCCTTTCAAGCCATGCATCGTTCAACCTTAGGCTCTCTTCC
Organism: Trialeurodes vaporariorum; assembly: GCA_011764245.1. NCBI lineage: Eukaryota > Metazoa > Arthropoda > Insecta > Hemiptera > Aleyrodidae > Trialeurodes > Trialeurodes vaporariorum. The sequence goes on along the minus strand of VMOF01000013.1, from coordinate 41,595,280 downwards.
TAGGACTTACTTTTGAGCACCCATAATTTTCAAATGGCCGCCATTTTTAAAATAATGATTGTAGACGATTTTGGATTGCGCCATCTTATTCTACTCTTTGCGGGCTTTTGATCGATGTATCACAAACCATACCTTGCCATTTGACTTTTTTTACGCGGGGGGTTCCAAAGGCCCACAAATTTTGGATTCTACGTGGGGGCCTTAATTTTTCAAATTTAGGTATTATGTGGCACATCAATCGAAAGGTCTTGATGTCTTCTTTCAGATGCTTTTTAGTTTTTTGAAAAATATTAAATGGTGTGGTCACAGTGGCCGATTGAAAATTCCCCCCCAAAAGGGCCCATAACCCCAAAATTTGGGGTTTTCTAGAAAAATTTATAAGACCAAAAATGTCGGCAATGAGTTGCTCCTTCAGAATCTGAACTTATTTTGGTACCTTTCATAGGCTTTTTACCGCCAAAAATGGAAAAATGTGTTTCGAACCCCCCCGAAACCCCCCTGGGGGCCCTCGAGGGGCTTTGAAAATATTTTCATTGGATTCTTTGGGGTCAATTCCCTATCTGACTTTTTTGTTTCAGATCTCAACTCCCAGCCGTTTTCGAGAAAAAGTATCTAGACGGGTGGTCTGGGACACCCGGTATACATAGTCATAGATTTGTTAAGTAGCACTTTATTGTAATCGCACTTTGAGCACAGTATTTAAGTATGCACCATATTTTATCTGCACCAAAGTAAAATAATGTTTTTTTTTTTTTTTTTTTTTTTTTTTTTTTTTTTTAAAAATGTAAAATCTTCCGCTTTGTGTTTCCTCCGCCAAGCAACGCAGTAGAGATAATATGTTCCTTCGAACTCCAGATTTTGATGTTCCTTTGAACTCAAGATTTTGAACACTCAATATTTGAACTCCTGCATATAGTATAGGTAAGTATACTATAGTAGCTTATGATTTACATTTATATAAGTGTAATGTATAAATATTCGAGTTTGTTTATGGCTCAGTGTACTCCACAGGCTTTCGCCCTCCTTTTTTATCTTACGATGAGAAGGAGCATACGTGAGTAAAACAATGGGTTAAGCAAAATGAAGTAATTCGTTGAAATCCTATAAACATGCGTCACGATGAGAATGAAAAAGGCACGTGTCGGGAACGGTCAACGAGCGCACCCTCCTTTCTGCGGCAAGAGAGATAATTTTGGAAAGAACAACACCTTTCATCCTAACACACCTCTACCACGCAACCCCCCTCCCAATCTTCAGCAACGGATCGACAGGACGGACGCTACCCCTGATGGAGAAGCGTCATACATAGATGTCGATGACCACACCCCGTTTCCAAACTGAGTTCAAAGTAACCAAACGCAGCACACATGCATTTTGTTTACATTGCACGATTTGACCGAATAACTTCCTTTTTGGGCCTTCGACTTCATCACTTCCCTTTGTTACATCCAGCTCGGTTGTGACTTTATCTTTCGCAAGTTACGTGCTATTGTTTACCCAACCTCGAAAATGGACCAAATAAATCAAGATGAAGAGCAAGTACTAAAACCGTCAATTATACGCAAAACGGCAGCTCTGATTAGAGAGGCATACTCTTTTCATCACCTTAAACTAACGCAGCTGGGTTTGGTTTGTTTCAGCTAACATCATGAAAATCACCAATCTTTTATTTGATGTGCTCACGGCGGTGACCATCTTCGGATCAGCAGTTGCGTTTAAATGCGAAGACTATAGATGCCGATTGGGGAATGGAGAGTGCTGTGGCGTGCAATTATGTGTACAGTACTGCCGCGGTTTGAGAGGAAAAAGATCTTCAAAACGCGCGTTAAGAATGGTTGCAGGACCTTCATCAAAAAGTGATGGATAATGTGTTTTAGGTTTACAGTCAAGTGCTTTTGTGTATCTGATTGTTATTTCTGCTTTTTGTCTTCGCAACTCAGACAACAAAGTTTGATATTAATTAATTTATATACCTTTGTATATGAAATTTTCGGAATATAAGCATTTGTGAGCTTAAATAAGTACTTTTCACAACAACTCGTAGTAAAGACGATTTTAGTGAGAAGTCAACGGTTTGGACACTAAAGTTGTAAAAATTGACGATTGTAGTCAAATTAATTATAAAATAAAAATAGTTGGTGCTGAAAATGTTTCTCATAATAAATGTTTCAATAAAGATGATTTCAATAAAATAAAAAAAGACATTCCTCAAATTAAATTTCAGACTGTATTTCACAAGAGATAAAATTGGAAGTCCTGGTTAAAAAACCGAATCATGGAATTTTAAAATTGATAATTCAGGCCGTGAAACTGACGGGGCGGGGACTAGCGCCCCTCGCCATGATACTCGACAAGTTGATGACTGTTTACCTACCGATGTGGGATCCGGAAGGCAAAGAATGCATGAATTTTGCCCCATTGCGGGTAACTCTGTTGAACGCCCTACAAGCGGGGACGGTTGGGGGGGGGGGGGAATTCCGAGGACACCCCCGCGTCCGTTTGCTCCTTGAATCGTTTGCTCATGTCGCCCAGTTCTACGATGTCTTGCATGAAGCTTTCAACTTAGGTACCACCGACCCTTTTCAACCAAACCTTCTTATCGCTTTACTCCGGATTCGAGCCACCGACTACCTCGTCTCACAGCACGGCCAGCACCTCCATGTCCTGCACGCCTGCCGGTGGCATCACGCCACCTGTCACTGCCCCAATATCGCCGCCCTGCGCAGGACCTTCGGCAAGTGGGTTTCTCGCAGAGTTCTCCCCCGGGGGGGGGGGGCGGAGATATCGGACTGTACGAACATCTGCAGAATCTCCTCGAGTATCTCGGTCAAAAAGGGCGGCGTGTTGTTCACATCTGCGTCGAAGGAACTCACCGGCAAATACGTCGCCAAGATCGAAATATACCCACAGGAGATAATATTGGGGCAGAAGAAGGAGGACTGGTGGCGTTATGCTACGTGGCGCCTGACTGCACCCATGGGAGATCCCTAGCAACATCAGATGCTCGAAGATATCTGCCGGGACATAATGAGGAGGATGTCAGAGAAGAGCGATTCCAAGAACGCCAGCAGAAAACTTTATCAAAGGCGGACAGGTTATTAAACTTAATTTGGGATAATGCAGTGTCACCAGTATCGCGCACATTCGAGTGCGATGTGTACATGAATAGTCTGTTCGCATGGATGCCGACCAACCAGGTCGTCATCCAGCGAGCGATCTACATTGCCTGCTATCGATGTCGTCCATCAGTATGTTTAAACACCTCCTCGATATTCCCCATGAATCGCGCTTCTTCTCAGCCACCGACCCCGATGACTACTACCTTTCGACGCAGGACTCCTTCTCGATCTTCCTCCAACTCATATGTATGTTATCAGGTGGGTTTGGCGAATTGTTATAAATTTATCTCAGATCTGTTTGATGTTTTAGACAAGAGGCGACCCAAGGTCAATTGCTTTTTCGTTTATGGTTCTCGGACCCAAATTAATGTTATATGGAACTCCTTTTACCCCTTTTCTCGCCCTTATAATACCGATATTCAACTATATTTTAATGAAGTGGCAATCGATTTATTCAGAAAACGAAATGGACGCAGAGAATTATCTCTTTCTTTAATGTATGTGCCCCACCACGGCAAACTAGACCTCCTTCTATTCAAGTAGGGCTTCAGCACCATTTTTTTTGCTCTCGTCTATTTAAATTCTCCTTTCAGGAGATATTAAAAGTTTAGTGAATAAATTAGAGACTAAAAAATTTAAGTTTCCTTATGATAAAAGAGTAATCTTGCCTAATTACGATACTGTACCATACGGTTATTGAACATAAATATAAGTAGTATAAACTCGGTTGCATTATAATGAATATTTTTAATAATGAATATAAGTAATCTCAACATCAGATTCTAAATCATGTGGGAGAATTTTAAGATTTTTTACTTCTTTTTCAATAATTCTAGATAAAGCACTCAAATGAGCGATGATATTAATCATATGTTTGCTATATTTTATTCTTTTAGATTCAGGTAAATGTTGAATTTTATCAGAGAGCGGATCCATTAGAGTTTCATATTTCGACCTTGTTCGCTCAACAGGGTTTTTGAAGTACGGTATAATGTTTTCAGAATTAAAATTTATCGTCACCAACACATGAATCTTTGAATACATCCATTTATTTACAGTAAAATTTATAAAACTTTGAGTTTTTTAGTTATTGAATTTTTGGCGAAAAAAAGGTAATTAGTCAGTTTTGGAAAAGTGGTTAATCCGGGCCTTGAAAATGTGAAAAAAATGAGAAAATCTTAACTTTAAAAATTTATATCTTGGCTGCACGCATGTGCGCAGTGAAAAAACACTGAAAAAATAGTTAAAAAAGGTTAATAATCATAGAAAACTAATGGTTTATTTGAAGATTTATTTTTCAAGAAATTTTAGCTTTGGTTTTTTCGGTTAAATTCATATTAATTTTGGATAAATTTGAGAGATGGGTTGAGTGGGGTGGACGTACTCCTATACTACTAAAAAAATAGGACATTTTATGGGGTGCCTAGAACCAAGAATTAACGTAAAAGGTGGGTAAATCCGGCCCCAGGAAAACCATAGTGCATGTCGTGCAGCGTGCAATCTGGCAACGCTGAATATTGTCCATTTACTGTGTGTAGATGGTAGTATTTTTTCCACCGATTGTAAGCAGCTTGTATGTAGCATATGCATGCGTATAATTGTTTACCATATTCTAATGAGCCAAGCATCGGTATGTATGACGCAATTTGTATAAGTTGATCCGATTTTGCGATGGATAGACGCGAAACAGAATAATACAGGGTGTTGAAAAACTGTTCCCGAATATTTCAGGGGCGGATTCTACAGGTAAAAATAAGACCTTTTCTTCCTATAAACATGTGTCCGAAAATACCCCCCTTTTGAGCTACAGCCCCCCAAAGTTTTAAAAAATTTACGGTTTTTTAGGAATAGCGACCACTATTATGAACCAAATGTCTTAAAACTTGGTGTCCTACGGTAATTTTACGTGTAGAATCCATTAATGACCTCGAAAAATTCAGGAATTGAGCCTAACTGTACTTTTCACGCAATCTTGTACCTTTAACGGCACGAATTTTATGTTACGGGTTAAAATTTTGAAGAATAATTAGCGAAATCAGATGCGAAAAACCCTTAGAAAGATTTCTGGTCCTCCTTGTTTCTTTCGATACGACGCGTTTTAAGCGAGATAATCGCTGCACAGTGTGGAAAAGTCAGCGCTTTTACCATGAAAAACGGCAGTTAGTATGCAACCCGCCTCTCCACTGCTTCTACGGGCCCGCCGCTATGGTAAAAGCGCTGACTTTTCCACACTGTGCAGCGATTATCTCGCTTAAAACGCGTCGTATCGAAAGAAACAAGGAGGACCAAAAATCTTTCTAAGGGTTTTTCGCATCTGATTTCGCTAATTATTCTTCAAAATTTTAACCCGTAACGTAAAATTCGTGCCGTTAAAGGTACAAGATTGCGTGAAAAGTACAGTTAGACTCAATTCCTGAATTTTTCGAGGTCATTAAAGGATTCTACCCGTAAAATTACCGTAGGACACCAAGTTTTAAGACATTTGGTTCATAATAGTGGTCGCTATTCCAAAAAAACCGTAAATTTTTTAAAACTTTAGGGGGCTGTAGCTCAAAAGGGGGGCATTTTCGGACACATGTTTATAGGAAAAAAAGGTCTTCTTTTGACCTGTAGAATCCGTCCCTGAAATATTCGGGAACAGTTTTTCAACACCCTGTATGAGCTTTACCCACCGGTGGATCCAGGAATCTACCCTTCTCTCTCTTCACCCATTAGAACGCGTATGATAGAAAAGGATAGATTAGGGGCAGTCACTCGATTATCGCCCAATCTTCTATCCTTTTCTAACGCATGTGTTCTTACGAGAAAAGAGAGAGAGAAGGACAATATCTTGGATCCGCTAGTGGCTTTACCTTAGTTTCCTCATCCAATATGGACTTCTGAGTCAGTCTCTCGCGCCTTCATTGAATTCTTCTCAGCCACCGACCCCGATGACTACTACCTTTCGGCGCAGGACTCCTTCTCGATCTTCCTCCAACTCATATGTATGTTATCAGGTGGGTGTGGCGAATTGTTATAAATTTATCTCAGATCTGTTTGATGTTTTAGACAAGAGGCAACCCAAGGTCAATTGCTTTTTCGTTTATAGTTCTCGGACCCAAATTAATGTTATATGGAACTCCTTTTACCCCTTTTCTCGCCCTTATAATACCGACATTCAACTAAATTTTAATGAAGTGGCAATCGATTTATTCATAAAACGAAATGGACGCAGAGAATTATCTCTTTCTTTAATGTATGTGCCCCACCACGGCTAACTAGACCTCATTCTATTCAAGTAGGCCTTCAGCACCATTTTTTTTTGCTCTCGTCTATTTAAATTCTCCTTTTCCCCCTTCAATATTTATAAACTTGTCCGTTTTCCCCCTTTTCGTCTACTCTTTTTTCTCTCTTTTGTTTTCTTCGTAGAAAAACAAAAGGGACGCTGAGGATTTACGTCGCCTGGAACTCCCCTTAAGTTCCCCCTTACCCTTATCTGTTTTCTGTATTTAGTATGGTCCTTTAGGACCACAGTTGTAAATCCCCCTCTCTGTTCTCACTCACTTGCTTCCCCTTTTTTTTTTTCATTTTGTTCATGCATTTCATATCGGCCCTTCTTAGGTTATTGCTGGAAGAATACCTTTCCACTCTCTATTGCAACATGCCACGCCTGTCGCTCCTTTGCTGGTCCGTTTTGGTCCTTTATATTCGGTTTTTTCTGAGTCTCAGATTTCTCTCTAAAAAAAGGGGGCCGATGTTCAATAAAACTATATACCCATCCTCTTTTCTCGTTCGCTTCCTTTCTTTTTCACTCTGCGCTGATCAAACTGTGACAACGGGCTCATTACTGTTTCATTATTTTTAACAGACATGTTTTCTTGATTCATTTCATTTTGCAGATTGCTTGTTTGATATTAGTTCCTCTTTTTTTTGTTGCGCAGATTAATTAAACCATTGAGGCGCAATAGAAGATTGTTTTTTGTCTTTCCTTTATCGTTCTGGTTTTCGCCTGCTCAAGCTGTTGTGGAAAGTGGTTGTCATGTCGGATTTGTTCAGGGCAATGTATGTGGAAGATTTAAAAGAGTGGACGTTTTTAGCGCTGACTTACATAAGTTGATAGTTCAAGAGTTTATAGATTGCAAATCTTTAAATGGTCAAAATTTATTATTTAAACATGATAAGAATTTCGTTGAATTTCAGGAGTCGGAACCTCAATACATCTCACAAGATTCCACTACCGATAATTGCTTGGTAAAAGTAACATATAGTAGTAAATTTAATGTTCTTCAACTCGTGGGGTGCGGGCTGCTGCCGCTTGTACGAGCGATGATTCAGATGACGGAATGGATAGAGAACACGGACTTGGACAAGGACCATCAAGAGGAGAACAGCAATTACAAATTCAGGTGGGCGGTAATGACTTCACTAATAAAACAGACGTTAAAAGCTCTTCCTACAGGGAAAAACTCAAAAGAGTGTGGCATCGAGGAAGTGAAGACGTGGATAGTACAAAACGAGTTATCCACGATATTGTTAGATTACCACCCCCCCCCAGAATCAGTGAAAACGACTTTTACAAAAACGCTCTTGCAGGTACCCGGGGGGGAGGAAACCAAAATACCTGGTGCATCACGGTCCACAACTCGCACCTCCACATCCTCCACTTCTGCCGTTACACGGGATCCTATTGCAAGTGCCAGTTCCTCCGAGGAATCAGAGACCTCGGATGTCGAAGAATTTCTCGCAGAATCCTTCCATTCGTCAAACTCTCGGGGGAACACTGGGAAAATATCGGAAAGTATGTCTTTGCGGAAAAAAGGGAAATTTTACAGGTTGTTGTCAAAGGGCGGATCTAGCGAGGGACTTGTAAAAATATCCCTGTTTCGCCACAAAGACATACGTTTCGAGGATCCGAGTCAGATTTGGACGGGTCAGTTCTTTTCTTTCCGACACTGAACAGTGGGCTTTATGCTTACTTGGAAAAGAAATGCCTACAGGAGATGAAACGGTTGGAGGATGCGGGGGCGAAAAAACGAGCAGAAAAGAATCCGACTGGCGAAAAATGTAAAAATTTTGAACGTGTTTAAATCCATTGTAGTTACTCCTATCGGTAGAATTTTTAATACACCTAGGTTAGGTTAGGTTAGGTTAGGTTATACCTTCCATGTGGGATCCCGAGGGAACCGAAGCAATGAATTTTGCCCCTTTACGCATAACCCTAATCAACGCTTTGACAGCCTCGACGGTTGGGGCGGATTCTCAGGACACCCCCGCCTCTGTTTGTTCTTTAAATCGATTATTGCTCTCGCTGAGCACCACTCTCTCATCCATGACATTTTCCAGTTGGGTTCCTCCGACCCGTTTCACCCAATATTCTTGGCACTTTACTCAGACTTCGAACCACCGATTTCCTCATTTCCCAGCACAATCAACACCTCCACGTCCTCCATGCCTGCAGGTGGCACCATGCCACCTGCCACTGTTCCCTCGTCGCCTCCCTCCGCAGGACCTACGGTAAGTGGGTTTCTCGCCAAATTCTCCGCCGCGGGGGGGGCGGAGATGTCCGATTCATGCAACATATCCAAAATCTCATCCACTATCTCAGTCAAGAAGGGCGGCGTGCTCTTCTCCTCGACGTCGGAGGAGCTTTCTGGACGGCACGTCGCCAAGATAGAAATTTACCCTCAAGAATCCATCATGGGACAGAAGAAGGAGGATTGGTGGCGTTATGCCACCTGGCGCCTCACCGCCCCCATCGAGGACCCCCAGCACCATCAAATCCTCGAGAACATCTGCAGGGAACTTCTGAAATGCATCTCGGAGAAGTCGGACGCGAAGAACACAACCCGAAAGCTCTATCAAAGGCGGAGCGGCTTTTAAAATTAATTTGGGATAACGCAGTTGCTCCGGTGTCGCGCACGTTCGAGTGCGACGTATATATGAATAGTGCGTACCTCTGGATGCCGACCAATCAGGTCGTCATTCAGAGGGCTATATATATTGCGTGCTATTTGGATATACGGAGAGTTTGGTTTAGAAAAAACAAACAGTGACCACGTGAATTTAGCTATAGCAAAATATTCTCACAAAATCAACTCTTTCTCTACTGTTCAAATGTTCAATTATCCTCTGTCCCACGATATGTTCGAGTTGATGTTTCAATGTACAGATCCAGAAACAGAATTTTTGACAATTCAAAGTTCGTTGGTGGTTTTAGAATTACTGTTGATACATCAAGTCGGGTTGGCAAATGTTAAAAAGTTTCTCGACAGTTTAGTGTCAACATTAGACAAAAAAAACAAAAGCAGAACACTCTGTTCGTATTGGGACCCCCTGATAGTGGGAAACAATCTTTTTTTTTTTTTTTTTTTATTGTGTTTTGAACGCTTATTTGAATTACGGTGTGATGGGCAATTTCAATAAACGCGATAATTTTCCGCTGATGGAATGCGTGAACAAGCGTTTGATTTATTGGAATGAGCCCAACGCCGAGGATTCCGCGTTCGAAGTACTTAAATGCATATTGGGGGGGGGGGGGGGGGGGAGAATCCTTGCACTGCTAGAATCACGTTCAAATCGGACGCTTTGATAAGCAGGACACCCGTTATTGTACTATCCAATAGAAACATATTTCCAAAAGATGAAGCTTTTAACGCCCGTATGATTACCGCCCATTGGACCACTGCTCCGTTCTTAGAAGATGTCACAAAAAAGCCCCACCCTCTTTCGTTTTTTTACTTATTAATAAAATACGACATCATTGATATTGTTGATTGTGTAAATACGGACGATACTACTATTTCACAATTACATACCAATAACGTCGTACATTTAGCAGACGAAAAAGAATTGCCGTCTAATTCAAAGAGCTTTGCTCCGAGTAAAAACCAACAATTTTTTTTCCGTCGACGAACTTTTTATGTATGATTGGAATAATGACAGTGATTCAAATTAAAAATGTTGTACAATGTCAAACTTAATCATTGTCAAGACTTTTGTGGACTCTCTCCGTCGAAATGCCGAAAATTAAACCCGGGCAGTCCCGGAAAGGAAAAAACAGTGTCGTTAGACCGGGAGCTCCCGATTTCCTCAATTCCTTTCGTGAAGCTGATCATTCAAGCGGTGAAACTTACGGGGCGGGGCCTAGCACCGCTCGCGATTATATTGGACAAGATGATGACCATCTATCTCCCAATGTGGGACCCGGAGGGCACCGAGGCCATGAATTTTGCCCCATTGCGAATAACGCTTCTCAATGCCCTACAAGCGGGGACGGTTGGGGGGGATTCGGAGGACACCCCCGCGTCGACATGCTCCTTAAATCGCTTGTTACTCTCTCTGATTACTACGTTATCATCCATGACGTTTTCCAGCTGGGTTCCGCCGACCCCTTTCAATCAAATTTTCTTGTCTCTTTACTCCGGCTTCCAGCCTCCGATTACCTCGTATCGCAACACGGCCAGCACCTCCATGTCCTCCACGCCTGAAGGTGGCACCATGACACCTGTCACTGCCCCAATATTGCCTCCCTCCGCAGGACCTACGGCAAGTGGGTTTCTCGCAGAATTCTCCGCCGCGAGGGGGGGGGGGCGACGGAGACATCCGATTTTACCAACATCTCCAGAATCCCATCAACTATCTCGGTCAAAAAGGGCGGCGTGCTGTTCTCATCGGCATCGGAGGAACTTACTGGCAGGCACGTCGCCAAAATCGAGATCTATCCGCAGGACTTAATATTGGGGCAGAAGAAAGAGGACTGGTGGCGCCTCACCGCACCGATCGAAGACCCGCAACAACACCAGATGCTGGATGCTTGTTGTGTCTTGACAATGTCATACAATTTCTTCGCTTGTTTAATCAAGTCTTCTTCGGAACGTCGTGCCTTTTTTTTTTTTTTTTTGACATTTGTCGGCATTGCACGCTCTGAGACCGTATTCGTCTGCGTAAGATTGGTCGTGGCATGGTTAATTTGCTTGTTTGCAATAGAGAGGCCAGATGACATGGCGTTGGAGTTGTCCCAGAACATGCTGATTGAATCATTCCAATGAACAGGATACTCAGTAGTCAGTAGTATACGCTGAATTTGCATTGTACGATATATCGATGCTGCACGTAACTTCGTAATATGCCGAAGTATTTTGATACAAAGAGACACCTGAATATAGATTAAAAAGAGAGATCACCAGCATATTTACTCACTCTGCAAAAACACTCTTTATGTCCGACTTGACATATTTGCTATAAATCGAAGCATACAGTGGAGCCTATATCGATCACCGCTATTAAGGAAAAGGACGCGGCAGGAACGGTTAAAGACGCGAAAGGTGAATTGGGAGTTTTGCGTATTAAGTATACAGGGTGGTCCGAAAGTCCCGGGACGGCTTCATAACTTTTGAACGGCTGCAGAAAAAAAAACCAAACTTGGGGGATGTTTATCACTTAATAGGAACTACTTTTTGGCGTACCCGAAAATTCCGGGGGACACCCGTAAAGGCGGGTTTCGCCCCCCAACTCAAAATTTTCAAATAGCAACCCCCATCTTGTGATACCTTGTTTGAAAGGGCATAAAATTCTAAGACTTTTGGCGTAAACCGGAGGTCGATATCGTTTTTCGTCTTCGATATATCGATAGTCAAAGTTCGATTTTGACCCATTTTCAAAAAATCAGAACTCCCATTTGAAAAGTCGGACTTCAGAAAACTAGGAGTCAAAAATACTCTAAAAAGCAAGTATTTTTCAAAAAAAAATACGGTTTTGATATTTGTGTAGTCTTAGGGCCCCCAAAATTATTTAAAAAAATGACCCCTCAGGGGGGCTATCTCAAAAATTCTGAGCCACGACCCCTATCCAGTGATACATTGCTTGAAAGGGCACACAAAACTGAGCATTTTGGCGCAAACCGCAGGTCGATATAGTTTCTGGTTTTCGATATATCAAAATTTGCCAATGAGTAAAAATCCAACTTTGTCATTCGATATATCAAAAACCAAAAACGATATCGACCTGCGGTTTGCGCCAAAATGCTCAGTTTTGTGTGCCCTTTCAAGCGATGTATCACTCGATAGGGGTCGTGGCTCGGAATTTTTGAGATAGCCCCCCTGAGGGGTCATTTTCTTAAATAATTTTGGGGGGCCCTAAGACTAAAAAAATATCAAAACCGTACTTTTTTCTGAAAAGGACTTGCTTTTTAGAGTATTTTTGACTCCTAGTTTTCTAAAGTTCGACTCTTCAAATGGGGGTTCTGATTTTTTGAAAATGGGTCAAAGTCGAACTTTGACTATCGATATATCGAAGACGAAAAATGATATCGACCTCCGGTTTGCGCCAAAAGTCTTAGAATTTTATGCCCTTTCAAACAAGGTATCACAAGATGGGGGTTGCCATTTGAAAATTTTGAGTTGGGGGGCGAAACCCCCCTTTACGGGTGCACCCCGGAATTTTCGGGTACGCCAAAAAGTAGTTCCTATTAAGTTGTAAACATCCCCCAAGTTTGGTTTTTTTATCTACAGCCGTTCAAAAGTTATGAAAAGGGACTTTCGGAGCACCCTGTATGTACTGATACGAAAACACTGAGCTTTGAAGTAAACTGGAAAATTTCAGAAGCCTTCAAAGCCTACACAGCAGCAGCAGAAGAAAGAGGCAAGGTCACTCAGTGACACCATAAAGATTGAACCAAGGTTCAAACCTACAGTTGCTACACCCGACACAAATGACCCGCTTATCAACGATTTTTTTTTTCTTTTTTTTTTTTTTTTTGTACCCGAAGGAATTTCCGGTTTCGTCGAGGTAAAGAAGGACAGGACCTTCTACAATGATTATAGTTCTTACATTTCATTAATCGAACAGAGCTACGAATCTCTGACAACAACTGATAGATCTATACAGAAGTACCTGTCTTTCTCGTCGTACCAATATTATTGTGTATACCTGCTTTGCCAGCGTATACGCTACATCGAGGCCCGAAATTCAAGGTCAAGTAATGATTGGCGACAGATAGTACAAACGGGGGACATTGGTAGGTGTCCTTTGCCTGCAGAAGTGACCCAGTACTTAAATGGACTGGGGGATATTCGCGATAAAGACGAAATGCGCTGGTAACTACACATTCAATGCAAACCTGAACTAAGCGGAGACGATGTTATACCTGGAACTTTTGGTCCAATAGACTTTAATACTCATACTTATTATGAAACGTTACCGTCTCTGGCTGTTGCCATGTATAGAATACAGGCAGATGTAGTTTTAAAATCAATACTGATTGGTCCCATTTTTTCATCGCGTTTCTAAATTAAAATCAGTATCTTTTCGCGAATAAGGTAGACTTCAGTGATGATAAATGTAGCTTAATTTATCTACCCAATTCTTTAAAGTTCGTATGAACGTACTTTCACACATAAGAGAAGTCTGTCTACTCTAGTAGTAATTTTTACAGTCCTCCGGGCCGGATATTTCAGATTTGCTGAAATACTTGCATCGATCATGTCCGACTCTGAAGCCGAAATCAAAAACAATAAGGATGGTAAGAAGCCTCCTTTCAAGAAGCGTCAACCTGCTAATGGTAATAACGCTGCTGCCTGTCATCAAGACAAATTTCGTTTGAAAGTCGGAACCAAGAAACTAGCCGACTATCGTGCAAAACAAGACCATAAGTTCATCGGAGACGATGTAAACTTCGTTTTTAAGCTCCAATATGACGTCGTCATTTCTGCACCTACCGTGTATGCAGTACCTGTTTCCGTATAAACAACTATTGGAATAGGACTTACTTGTGGATACATATGGAAGCACTTTCCAGAATTAGCAAGAATGTGCTCGGTCCATCAGCTCTATCGTTACTCTCTCGCCCAACTCCAATATCAATATTTCATCTCTCGCGACAAGGTTCCCAGAGTTTACGTAACTGATCATGCATATATTTCACAATTCTCAAGTGAATATAAAGCAGTTCTCAAGGGTTACCTTGAGAACTTCACTGTTATAGTGCTGATGATTGAGTCTGTTGGTTATTTCACTCACAATGATAAGACCAATGCATCTGTTGTGGCACCTAGGTTAATACCAGCCACCGTTATGTTCGCAAAGTTGAAGTTCTAATATGCTTCTTGGATAGATCCGGTCAGCACTCTGATAGTCAAAATTTAATAATTTGTTTTTATTTTCAGGAAGCGAAAACTAACGCAGGAAGAGGTGATCGAAGAGTTGATATGGGACGAGGCTCCCATGGTGAAACTAATAAAAAAAGCCGCGGAAATATCGGAGATCGAGCTAGTGCCGTTAGTCCGGTCGCTGGATGTAGTGAGGGCAATGGAGAAGCAGGACTCCATCGAAACGGCCCTGATGTTCGCGGACGATCTAGTGAAACTGTTCCTGATTTTGAAGCTATTAACAAGCGTTACCAAGACGTTGCCTTACGACGTTTTGATGACGAGTGGAGTCGACAGTTTGTACGAATCCCTCCGGGATCGCGATTACTACACGATATTTACTTCGTACCGCCTGGAAGGTCAGTACGAGCAGCTGTTTTTACGGGAATACCTAAGAACTTCGGTGGGTTCGTCAACAGCCAAACCATCATCTGTGCCGGACATGGACGACACATACACGCCGTTCATGTCTGCAAATACGCTGGAGGAAGGTGCAAGTGCTCGTTTTCATACAGAATGCGACGATTCGGACGACGAATATCTCGCATCCTGTTTGAATGCGGGTCCTTCTTGCAAGAATGGTGGAAAAATCTCCCAGTCCATCTCCGTAAAGAACGAGGAGGGTGTTTTCAAGGTTTGGTCGCCGGGCGAAAAGTCTGGGGGGATCACCCTGAAAGTAGACAAGTATCGTACGCGGGACATTGTGGGTGTACCGAAAATGGGATGGTGGCGCAAGGCAAGATATACCTAGGGCAACTTTGAAAGTTTACTTTGAGGAATTGGACAACTTTTACAAAGGGGTTTCAAGTCCTACTTGCGATACCGTTGCATTCGGTGGGGACTGCATTTTGAGATTTGCCAACATTTTCAACAAACCATCGCTCTTTATCGAGAGACGGGACTGTAAATTTATCATGCAGGTTCCTCTTTTCCATCGGTTGAAACAAACAAGTGCGGGAGACCACGACATGTGCGAACTAGCCAGAGAAGAGACATGTGTCATCAAAACGACGATTCACATTCAATGCATTCAATGCATTTAATGCTGTACGACTAAAGTCGAATCGAGAAGTGAAAAAATATGTAAAATCCCAGTAGATGTAAAACAAGGCCTCATTTCCTTACCAGAAACCACATTTGCAAATAGAAATATTGAATTAAGAGCTGGCATTAATTATGCAAAAGACAATGAAACAATGTGTTCATTAATTAATCATTCTGATAAAAAATTACCTACAAAATTAAACGAGACTTTCGCTTATGAAGACGACATTGAAATGAATGAAATTCCCAAAAGTAAAAATTGGACAGAGTTGTCAAATCTCAGAACTTCTCATATCACTTTAGAAGAACGACCAAAGATCGAAAAATTTATCAAAACCTTTTTGGATGTTTGTCAAACAGATGAAGACATTTTTACAACCACATGTCAAACAAAGCATAAAATACACACTACTGATGAAGTACCAGTTCATGGCAAAATGTATCGATACCCTCAGTGTCATAAGGAAGACGTAGAGAAACAATTTTCAAAAATGTTGGAACAAAATATAATTAGAAAAAGCTATTCCCCTTGGTGCTCTCCAGTTTTAGTAGTTCCAAAAAAATTAGCTGCCTCTGGCAAACAGAAATGGCGGATAGCCATAGATTATAGGGCCTTGAACAAAAAAACCATATATGACCGCTACCCATTACCCAACATTTCAGACGTCTTAGAAAGGTTAGGAAATGCGAAATATTTTTCTGTAATTGATTTAAAACAAGGTTTCCATCAAATCCCCATGGACAGAGACTCAATTCAAAAAACTGCTTTTAGAATTGAAACAGGACTTTATGAATTTTTGCGTATGCACTTTATGAATTTTTGCGTATGCACTATGGGTTACATGCCCTATGGGTTGAGCGATTGGGGGAGGTTAACAAAATGCGGTTGGGGGAAACTTCGAAGCATACAGACGTAATGGAGAGAGATTTACGGACCAATGTGTCTATTATTGACAGTAACGTAAAAAACCAGGGGCTTTTCAATGAATCATACGCATTACTAAGTGAATTAGTAGGGATATTTTAAGGTGTCTATGGGTAAATACATAAATAGAGCTTGATACAAAATGGGGGTTTTTCTCCCCCCCCCCCACCGATTTTCCTGAAACTTTGTACTTTGATAGTACTTGATAAAAGTAGTGTTTTTTTTTCAAATAAAATTTTTCCAAAAATAATTAGGGGGGAGTTACAGTGTTGCAAAGTTGCACCTTTCAAAAATTCATATCTTTCGCGTAAATCATCCGATTGAAACAATTTTCACCAAAATATGCGAATTGTAAAGCACTTTCGTGACATTCAAACGGAATTCAATTTCAATAATTTTTGACTTAGTTATCGTCATTTTTGTGATTTTTAGGCCACTCAAAATCTACTTAAAGTGAAATTAACACAAATTGTATATTTTGATTTTGACCGGGTTAAAATATGTTATTCCTCTTTAAATTCTGCGTAAAATGAGCCCAAGCAGAATGCAGGGCGATTTTTTGTTCCGGAGTTATGCATTTTTTAGTAAGCGTAAAACGAGTTTTTTGGGGTCCCCATGAGCGTTCGTGAGAGAGGCTCAAGTCAAATAAATGGAAACGGTATTTTTTTATTTTGATCAAATTGAAATATGTTATTTCTACTTAAATTCTGCGTAAAATGAGCCCAAGCAGAATGTGGGGCGATTTTTTGCTGCGGAGCTATGCGCGTTTTAGTAAACGAAAGTCGAGCGTTCTATGGAGAGGCTAAAAGACGTGGGTAGCCCGGGGTAGCCTCAACCACTCGTCTTTCGTTTACTAAAACGCGCATAGCTCCGCAGCTTAAAATCGCCCCACATTTTGCTTGGGCTCATTTTACGCAGAATTTAAGTAGAAATAACATATTTCAATTTGATCAAAATAAAAAAATACCGTTTCCATTTGTTTGACTTGAGCCTCTCTCACGAACGCTCATGGGGACCCCAAAAAACTCGTTTTACGCTTACTAAAAAATGCAAAACTCCGGAACAAAAAATCGCCCTGCATTCTGCTTGGGCTCATTTTACGCAGAATTTAAAGAGGAATAACATACAGGGTGGTCCGAATGTCCCGGGACGGCTTCATAACTTTTGAACGGCTGCATATAAAAAAACCAAACTTGGGGGATGTTCATAACTTAATAGAAACTACTTTTTGGCGTACCCGAAAATTCCGGGGGCACCCGTAAAGGGGGGTTTCGCCCCCCCAACTCAAAATTTTCAAATGACAACCCCCATCTTGTGATACCTTGTTTGGAAGGACATAAAATTCTAAGACTTTTGGCGCAAACCGGAGGTCAATATCGTTTTTCGTCTTCGATATATCGATAGTCAAAGTTCGATTTTGACCCATTTTCAAAAAATCATAACTTCCATTTGAAAAGTCGGACTTTAGAAAACTAGGAGTCAAAAATACTCTAAAAATCAAGTACTTTTCAGAAAAAAATACGGTTTTGATATTTGTCTAGTCTTAGGGCCCCCCAAAATTATTTAAAAAAATGACCCCTCAGGGGGGCTATCTCAAAATTTCCGAGCCACGACCCCTATCGAGTGATACATCGCTTGAAAGGGCACACAAAACTGAGCATTTTGGCGCAAACCGAAGATCGATATCGTTTTTGGTTTTCGATATATCGAATGACAAAGTTGGGTTTTTAACTCATTGGCAAATTTCGATATATCGAAAACCAAAAACGATATCGACCTGCGGTTTGCGCCAAAATGCTCAGTTTTGTGTGCCCTTTCAAGCGATGTATCACTCGATAGGGGTCGTGGCTCGGAAATTTTGAGATAGCCCCCCTGAGGGGTCATTTTTTTAAATAATTTTGGGGGGCCCTAAGACTAGACAAATATCAAAACCGTATTTTTTTCTGAAAAGTACTTGATTTTTAGAGTATTTTTGACTCCTGGTTTTCTAAAGTCCGACTTTTCAAATGGAAGTTATGATTTTTTGAAAATGGGTCAAAATCGAACTTTGACTATCGATATATCGAAGACGAAAAACGATATTGACCTCCGGTTTGCGCCAAAAGTCTTAGAATTTTATGTCCTTCCAAACAAGGTATCACAAGATGGGGGTTGTCATTTGAAAATTTTGAGTTTGGGGGCGAAACCCCCCTTTACGGGTGCCCCCGGAATTTTCGGGTACGCCAAAAAGTAGTTTCTATTAAGTTATGAACATCCCCCAAGTTTGGTTTTTTTATATGCAGCCGTTCAAAAGTTATGAAGCCGTCCCGGGACTTTCGGACCACCCTGTATTTTAACCCGGTCAAAATCAAAATATACTGAATATACAATTTTTTTTAACCCTTCACTGCATGATTTTTTTTTTCTCAAGCAAATGTGGATTTTTCAATGTATTAGGTGGTCAAATACACGGGAAAAATAGTGAAAAAAATAATTTGACGGTTTTTCGGTCAAAATTCTCTTTTTTCTATTTTTCACTCGTTTTTTAAAAGTGATATAACACCATAAGAAATGGCGGGAATTTTTTTTATTTTTTTTTTTTTAAATTTTCAAAAAAACATAAATTTTTTACTTTAATTGGATTTTTCAAAAAGCCAATGCCGGAAACTTTATAAAAATAATCAAAATGTGGTCAGTTTGGATACGGGGGCAAATTTTCCCCCTGACATGATTTCGATCACGAACCCTTCACTGCATGATGTTTTCTTTCAGCCAATTTTTTTTTTTTTTTGTGAGCTCAAAATATACCTTCTCCCGCGTTGACACACCATGCGCCGAAGGCATATCTAAAAACCTGTATTTTATATGAGCGTTTGAAGAATTTGTTCCACCGGTGGAACCCCATGCAGTGAAGGGTTAATTTCACTTTAAGTAGATTTTGAGTGGCCTAAAAATCACAAAAATGACGATAACTAAGTCAAAAATTATTGAAATTGAATTCCGTTTGAATGGCACGAAAGTGCTTTACAATTCGCATGTTTTGGTGAAAACCGTGTTTCAATCGGATGATTTACGCAAAAGTTATGAATTTTTGAAAGGTGCAACTTTGCAACACTGTAACTCACCCCCCTAATTGTTTTTGGAAAAATTTTATTTGAAAAAAACACTACTTTTATCATGTACTATCAAAATACAAAGTTTCAGGAAAATCGGGGGGGGGGGGGGGGGAGAAAAACCTCCATTTTGAATCAAGCTCTTTCAGTGTATTTACCCATAGGCACCTTAAAACGTAATAATAAGTTTCACGTATGACCCCTGCTAGGGTTTCAATCGTCGCTAGTCACCACCATGTTTCTCCACTTTTGCATTCTAGACCACAGGCTCCGACTTCGAATTTAAAACGTTACACAACGTATAAAAAAAAAATACCCGTTTTCCATGCATGGATGCCCCAGCCCTAGCTATTGAGTAAGTTTGATCTTTTGCGGGGTTCTAAGCGTCGCTTTGTCAGACCATATGTTTCTTTTTTCACTGCTTCTTTTTTTTCGCACTCTCTTATTTAGACCACTGTCCAAACTCATCGCTCACATCAGCGGTGAATTCAACACATAACACAGTTGTATGGAAAAAAAATACTCTCCTTTTTTTCAACTTTTAATTCATAACCGCGCATAGCCTAGTTGCTGCATGTTACCTATAATTGATCATGAGCGGGGGTTTCAATTGTTTGCTTGTCAGAACCATGGAACAGGTGGTTGTATCGAAAGCTTTCTCAATGTAATATAAATGTACGTGACTAGCCTCATGGCAGGTGAAATTGAGGCATTAAAAAAATGCAGTTTGGTAAGAATTAAAATTCGAGGTTAAATTTGCTATCGAATTTAAGTGGAAGTCTCATTTTTTACGAATCTAATTTAAATGTACATGACTAGCCTCATGGCAGGTGAAATTGAGGCATTAAAAAAATGCAGTTTGGTAAGAATTAAAATTCGAGGTTAAATTTGCTATCAAATTTAAGTGGAAGTCTCATTTTTTTACGAATCTAATTTAAATGTACATGTCTAGCCTCATGGCAGGTGAAATTGAGGCATTAAAAAAATGCAGTTTGGTAAGAATTAAAATTCGAGGTTAAATTTGCTATCAAATTTAAGTGGAAGTCTCATTTTTTTACGAATCTAATTTAAATGTACATGTCTAGCCTCATGGCAGGTGAAATTGAAGCATTAAAAAAAATGCAGTCAGGTAGGGATTAACATTCAAATAAGGCAAAGCAAGCTAAAGGAATTAGTGTGTGCTCATTCTTTCAAGTGACGCTATGGTTCGTGTGCTCGTGTCTTTCGTTAAAAAAAGGAACGTGTACGCGAATTACTAAATCGTAGGTGTCATGATGCAAGGGGAGAGGCCGGGCTCAGCGAAGGATTTTACATTATTGATAACCATCATTCTTTGCTGGCTCGGCATGAGCTTATAAAATTAATATTAGAGATTTTTTATGAAACAGCATATATGTGCGAGATCAATAGAAATTTTCGAAACAAGGTGCATGGCAAAATGTGACAACTCGGGAAAAGCTTTTCGGGGAATTTTCATAGGAGCTTTCGGACATCTTCCTGACCTCCTGTTCGTCAGGGGGTGAGGAGGAATGCGTGGCAGCTCTGTATAAAAGGGTTGTTGACCAACGCCCGAACGTCCATTCCTCTAATAATTTCGTCAAGTTTTGTCAAGTACATTTCTCTTCAGGTGATATCTGAATTTTATCAAAAGTGTTCTTTCATCCCTCTCCAAAGAGGCTCTTTGGTTCTTAAGGTAAGGAAACTTATCTTCATCTAGGTTTTTCCTAAAATCTGTAAGTTATTACTTACAGGATATTTCTAGTAATTTCCTTGAGTCGTCACAAGCGAGGGTGTTTCTTTGTAAAATTAGTTGACCTGCATTCCAGCTCCCCCCCCCCCCCGTTGAAATGACAATTAACTTGTAATTTATTTTATGCATATTGAGGTCAACGATGCTAATTTGTGATCGCGATAAAGGCATTCAAAATAAAACCGAATATTGCATTTGAGATGTACAATGCACATTGTGCATTTAAATAAATGTCTAAGTTATTGCCAGATTTGTTTTGTTTTTTTGTTTGTTTTGCTTTTGTTTTTTTCACACGATATCAGTTGTGTAAGGCTTGTTAGGTGAAGACTTATATACTAAATCGATTCCCTCTTGTATTGCAGTTCGTTTGTTGTATCTCGTCGGTGTTATCGGTGTCGTCGTTTTCATTTTTTGGAATATGGACCTAGCAGCGGAATTTCTTGAGTACGTTAACCAGAGAGGAAATGTTGCATATTTAGTGCAAATTGTGCAGTTCGGAATGCATGTGCGTGAAAGGTATTTTAACAATCATGAGAATTTTCTAGAGGCAAATTCTCTTCTGTCACATATTTTATACTATGCACTGAGCAATGAAATTGTGAACAGATCTGTATTTGCTCATTTTTCGAATGAAATCTGGGATACTGTATGTTTGTCAATATCCACGAATATTAATTACGTTTCAGTTTCTCACAAGCCTTTCCCGTTTGTCGGTTTAGGGTTGAGAAGCATCATAGATTGTGCTCTCCATAGGGCGATTAACGGGGGTGCGGGTGGTTCTGGGGAAGTTCAAAACTCCGTTGTCAGTTCCACTGTTTCAGAAAGTGAATCGTCTGACAGTGGTGGTCTCAGCGATGATACAGGTTCCTGCCAGTACCAAGTGGGCAGACGCGCGGATGTAATTGTTTAACTCTGTTATTTAATCATTATCAAATTAGTCTATTTCTTGGGGACAAAGGTAACATTATCCATTGCTTATCAAAAATAAAAAAATAATAATCGCGCCGGTTTTTGTGTGTACAATCATAAAACAAAGTTTCATTATTCCTTATCTCGGATAAGAAGAAGGGGCCCTGAAAGAAAAGTCCTCAACAAAGTTTTATTATTCTCAGCAAGACTCGTTTACCATCTGTACCAGGTGTCATACCAGGTCGGAACTTGTAATGTTTTTAAATTTGTTTCTGATTTGTTCGATGTACTTGATAAGCGTCGCCCGAAGATTAACTGTTCGGAAGAAGTAAAGAATTTTGCCGTTTGTGTATTCTGTGTGAATCATCGGGAATAGCAAGCTTCAAAAGTAATGCGTCGTTAAAAGAACTTGGTAACAGTTTAGCAACGGAAGAGATTATAGCTGTTGCAGAGAACTCATGGAAAAACAAATCCATAAGTTTCTTGGTCATTGTGAATTGAAACTTCGACACATGCATTGAATGAAATATTTCAACGGTAAAGAAGATGGAAGTCATACCGAGTATGAAAAGTCGTTGGTACACAAAGAGCCCCCACAATTTTTAAACGGTTGGCTAAGAATGCTTTACTATCAAATTCTTTGGAAGAAAGAAGTTACAAAAATGTCTGTTACTTTCGAACAAATCAGTAACCATTATCCGTTTGGTGACAACCGCTTTCAAAAATCACTACATTCTTGAATTAAAAACTAAAAATATCCATGCGGATTTAAGTTCTTCGTCTTCCTTTCATTCAGAAGTTTTAGGATTTTCGCAAGGATTAGCTCGTCCGGCCTCATTTCGGAGATTTTGAATATTAAGTACACAAATGCTAGCAGCAAAACAATGGTTTTGACCGTGGAATTCATATCCTATACAATTCAGGGCATATCGTATCTACACAAGCTGTAAAAGTTTCGAATCTAATATCAAAACAATGCAGAATAAACGTGACCCTAAGCATTTTAACAGGTTAAATCAAAGTATTACGTAAAGCTCTGGTGACGCTACGATAACGCTACTTCAATGCTCTTCGACCCTTCACTTATCAGTTTAAGTTGTCTTTTGCGCTAGGATATAGCTTTAGCCATCGAGTCCCACAATGTAGTGCATTCACTATTCTTTTGAGATTTTTGGCTCGAAATGTACTGTCAGAGGAATTTGTTTCAAACGTGAATTTGATCAAGAATAGAGTACCCGAAAAACTCCGGACAATGACGACGTTTGACAGTTTTTTTTTTTTTTTTTTTTTTTTTTTTTTTAAATAAAAATGCACTTACCCATACCATATTCGACGCGTACAAGGCTTGCTGCCTCGGGAGTTCCCTCGCCGTTTGGAATTTTGTACGTGCCTCCTACGAGGTCGCGATAGAACCTGTCATGACATTAATTATTGTCGTCGTATCATTGAATGTTATTCAAACAGGACATTAGTCATTTCTTCATTTTCCTATTGCGTCTCATGCGGCGCTCTCTCGTCTTTACTGTGTAGCACTCTGCTCGTCAGTCGTCCGCTGACCGCCGAGTTTACTTAAGGAGCCTCTCTATCAATATACGCGCTCTCCACTTCCTTACGTAACACCTTCTGTTCTTTCCTAACTTTCTCCTAACTTCCAAGTCATTGCAACGCGTTCCGTGACTATCAATTCACGCCACAACAAACCCTCTCTTTTTATCATGCAGTTTTATTCCAACGAAGCGCAGTTGACTCACGGCGGTGTAGTGAACCATCACAATTTGCTCTATTGAGCAATCTCTCAATCGGCGAACACAGCAATTGTAATTTTGATGATACGAGCATGCCGAGATACGGCTTTTTGCATTAGGAAATAATTATGCAACAAAGAACATATCATTTAAAAGGTATTTTTACTAAGTTAGTTTTAGATTTTTTTAAATTTAATAAGTAAGTAAGTAAGTAAAGGCCGGGCTTACCGGCGGGGCGCCCTCATGGAGCCTAGGCAATGGCTGCTGCCGTCTTGCACCCCGAGGTTTGGACCGTGCTCCTTAACTCAACCCGAATGACGTTATATCATTATATTTCCACAAGGCTCGGCGGCCGTCTTAGAAGCCAACGGAAGGTCGTATCAACGACTGTGGCAGACGCTACCGGGCATGGATTTTTCGGAGCACGGTCATGCCCCCATCGAATTGGGCTCTGCTGTTTCACTCCCACTGATAGGTAGCGCTGGCAGAAGCGTACTCTATGAGCGATCCATGATCACAACACAGCCGAATAGTGCGGACGGGTTACTTACTGGGTGGCCATGTCACTCCCGCACCCCTCTACCTCAAAGGGTCGGGGTATTGGAGTGGCATGGCCATCCATGGTCACGATGACTGATATTTGAGTGTCCTCAAATATCAGTCACCTCCGGGGATCGAACCCGGGACCTCAGTGCTGGCAGCGAACTGCCTTAACCACTACACCACTGAGGCTGACGATTTTTTTTAAATTTAATAGGATAGATAGAATTAGGTTATACAGAGTGTAACAAAACTATATACATTAATTTTCAGGGCGTGTTTTAGAGGTAAAAATTAGACTTTTTTTCCTATAAACATGGGTCCGAAATTGTAGTCTTTTCTTGTTACAGCGTTGCAAAGTTTCCGAAAAACAAATTGAAAAATTGTCATAACTCCCTCGTGAATTTTTCTTAATGCTCGTAAAAAGGTACTCTGACGTAATTTTAGGCGCTCTTGCCGATTTTGGCCGTGACATGCTGTGTGCAAAAATTAGAGGGGGGTTTTGGGGGTTTTTCTTGATTTTTCTCACTTTTTTGGCCAAATTACGTAAAAACAAGCTTTTGAATTCATTGAACCCAAAAATGATTTGCATTATTCAAAAGTTCGTAAAAATATGCATTTTTGGTCCTTACAAGTTTATCCTTTTCACAAACCATTTCCGAGAAAATCGTCCCTGAAGTTGGAGAAGTCGGCCAAGCATTGACAAAATCAAAGAAAAGGCGGTTATTGGCCGACCTCTGCAACTTCAGGGACAATTTTCTCGGAAATGGTTTGTGAAAAGGTAAAACTTGTGAAGACCAAAAATGCATAGTTTATTACGAACTTTTGAATAATGCTAATCGTTTTTGGGTTCAATGAATCCAAAAACATTTTTTTCCATAATTTGGCCAAAAAAATGAAAAAAATCAAGAAAAACCCCCAAAACCCCCCATAAATATTTGCACACAGCATTTTCACGGCCAAAATCGGCAAGAGCGCCTTAAATTACGTCAGAGTACCTATTTACGAGCATTATGAAATATTCACGGGGGAGTTATGACAATTTTTCAATTTGTTTTTCGGAAACTTTGCAACGCTGTAACTAGAAAAGACTACAATTTCGGACCCATGTTTATAGGAAAAAAAGTCCAATTTTTACCTCTAAAACACGCCCTGAAAATTAATGTATACAGTTTGCTTACATCCTGCATAATTATTATTTAGAAGATAGAATTAGATTTAGAAGAATTAAAAACTTATTTTTAGTAACCGATTGGCCGAGCAATTTGAATATTAGATTGGATCCGCTCGATGAACGCAGCATAGAATATCTCATAGATTTAGTTGTAAGTTTCAGTAGAAGAACTATCAGAGATTTTGCTGCACCGGTGCAGTCGGCAGAAGAAAAACGATATCGACTTCTGATTTGTGTTTAAAGTATTAGAATTTTATCATCTTTCCAATTATGAAATAAAAAATTGGGGTCCCTTTTTGATGTATTGAATTTAGGGGGTGGTGATCCCCTGGGGACCTCCTAAAATCGGCGGCCCCTTTAAAAAGTGTCTCCCTCGAAATAAATGAACACATGTATCAGCCGTTTTCTGAATTCGAAACAGTTTTTTACATAATTTGAGTGGAACATATTTTCATTAAAACCCAGCATAAACTTCTCAACGAGGGCAATAACCCAGATTAACGAGATTTAAAGAGATTTGAACCGCGGCTCTGGCTCGAGTCCCTGGTGGGTATAGCTATAGGTACTTACGCGTATAGAATCAAACGCCAATCAATCACATATGCCGGTGCCATCGTCCATTCATACGTCGCAGTATTTGGTTAAATGATTCGTTGGCGTGAGGGCTGAAAACCGAGTGTCATGTGTTGTTTACTTGTTTGAAGTTATACGTTTGTAACTTTCTTTCAAACAAAGCACGTACAATAAAGTTAACAATATTAAGATTCATTGTGTATTCCGATTCCAAACATTAAACTCTCATACAAGCAGTGTAAAGTGTAAGGCAGTCATGACAGTCTGATCTCAATAAAAAGGTTTATTCTCATTTATTGTTATATTTCTCCGTATTTTTCATTTGTTTTTCATTTTTTTAACATTTATGTTTTTGCTCATTATAATCTTTCATTCGCTCTTTCAAAACAATTCATTTTGTTTCTAAAGATCGTAATTATGTTTGTAACTTTTGATTAATTGTTCTAGAGGCAAGCATCGCCGCTTTTCAACCACCTTCCGGCTCATGTAAGAGAAAAACTTCGGAGGCAATCAGTTAAGAGTGCAGCAAACATTGCTTCACCATTTCACTCCCTCATCGCACTATTACGAATAGTACTATGTACTACAATAATAGTATATGTCCAGGAAAATCGGACCATACCGAGTCATCGGTTAGTCCAGCCTGTACTTTATTTATTAATTGTTCTAGAGGCAAGCATCGCTGGTAAACCAACATCCACATAATCTTGGAGAAGAAAACTGGAAGCAACCACACGGAAAAAAATACAAAACAATTCCAGTGATAATTGCAATTGAGCTCATCGCACCGTTTGGTAGCACGTACTGGAAGCAATCAGGTAGGAGTCAAACAAACAATGCTCCGCCACTTCAATCTATCATCGCACCACCACTATTCATAGCTGTTTTGAAGAAAAGCGCCAAATTTCATCGCTAGGAAGATCTTTAACGAGGCGCCGAGGACGAAACTATGTTTCACCTTGTCCGAGATACGAAGCATTCTCAGAGAATCACCGGTGATTACATATTGGACATTGCACTGGCATGCTCAGCGAAAAATGCGGATGGTTGCTTTACAGAACAAGCAACAAAAGTTCGACAGGCGAGCAGGAATTGCGTCTTGGAAAATTCCCTTAAATGTAATTCCTAGCATAGAAACTATTAAAAAAGAGGCTTCAAAAGTTGTATTGATGTTTGATATGGTTTTCTTGATCATTTTGAGCAAGAAAAGAGTCCGTAAACAACATCAAAGCATTGAGCCAGCATCTAATTTTCTCGCCGAAACGATGATTCTCAGCTGACCAATTCTTTAATTCAAGTGATTTCAACCTTATCGCAAGGTTTATAGAAACCGAACCTGAGTAAACGATTGAGATGACATAGGCGGTTTATTCAAAGATTGTAATGAAATCAAATTAAACTCCAAACCAAAATAACTATTGATAAGTTCAAGATAACACTAAACAACATATCACCAAAGACTGCTGCCCTGATTCACGATTCCCGCTTGAATGAGGTTATCTCCAGAAAAGGAAAGGCACAGACCTTAACCATGGTACAAAGAAGGTCAACAGTGTATCTCTTCGGAACTATGCCCAATACTGTTCCGGAGTATAATGAACCGCAGCTGGAAGTGTGAGAGGGTGAGCTTAACACCCCCCCCGCCAAAGTTTTATGTCCGTCTTTGGTCGCTGGTTTGGTTTTAAAAATTGGTTTTCAGTATAAATTTTGAAAACTATACGTTCAGGTTAATTCTATAAAAGACAAAACAAAAAAACACTGTTTACTGATTTCTCCTGTTTACTCAGCATCTAGTGCAGTCAGATTGTGACTCAAAGCTAGCCGTGCTTGGCAGCAGTAGTAGGGGTTCATCAGATTACGAATAAATGTACTTACTCCGCCACTAATATTTAGTTCTTCGCCACTAATATTTAGTTCTTCTGAATTGATGCACTCATACAAAATAGGCGTTAGCGAGTATTTTTTTCTACCGTAATAGCCTATTCTGTGAAATACCCATTACCGCAAGACATAATATGGGCGACCCTAAACGAAAAAACGAGGTTGAACTGGACGAAAACACCGTCAAAGCTTCAATGAAAAACGTGTCGAAGGAAACTAATTTAAAGCATGACATGCGTATGCCCCTCCTTGTTGAAAGAGCACTTACGCAGGACATGGCAAAAAAAAGGTAAAGGTAGTGTCTCCACGCAATTCGACTATAGACTCAAATCTCTTGGATTGTATTCTAAAGAAGAAGCTCTGAAGCTAATTTCAAACGCTATATCTGAAGATAATAAACAAGAAGAAAAACAATATAAGGAAGTAATGGATAAAGTTACTGTTCAGCTTAACGAGGTATCTTCTTTGAAAAGGGAGCAGGAAACAGCCGCTTCCGAAATGGAACTAAGAAAATCGAAACAGCTTGGAGACGATGCAGCTAGATTTCTACCCCCTCATTCATTATCTATGTGCATTTCAGATGATCAGAAAAGATACGCTTTGGTTAGAAATTCTGAGTGAACTGTCAAAGGTCATGCAGAGAAAATGAAAACGTAGAGATTTTGGTACCGCATTCTAATAACCGTTAAATTATTTATAGATTTTGCTGTGATCAGATGAGATTACGAAGAGCGTTAAGCAATCATGAAATCAGCATTTGGTCGTTTCGGATGATCAGAAAATGTAGGGTACTCATGTTTTAGAGACCCTGCATCACTGCCAGCAACAGTTTAAGTTGGTAGCACCCATGACATGCATGAATTCAATTATTGGTAAGACGTCGAGCGAGACGCAATGTTCTAGATCAATTAGATCACATATTTGAATTGTATAATTTGTATACGTCCACTCTTAAGGATTAAAAACCAATACCATAATTAACGTGTGTTTTTATTAACGTGCATTTTAAACGATCAAAAACCTAAAAATAATACATGGCGACGAGGATGTGAGTGGATAACAAATTGTCAATAGGCCGTGGGCCCGCGTAATGTGCGTATAACCAAGAAAGTTTCTCGTGTGTCTTATCCGGTAAGATTAATTGTGAATAATACTACCCGAGTGTAGTTACGCGAATAATGAAGATGAACGAGCCTCAAATTCGTTAATTGGAACTTTCTACAGAAGGTAATCATGCCGTAATCTTGAACATGTGAAATTCACTGATTGAAGCCTATTTCGTCAATGCGTAAGTGAACCAAAATCCTAGTTGAGTCAATGCTTACTTCTGAAAATGTTCGCCAATGCGTTCTCTGTCAAGAAAAGCTTAGTTCAGAAAATGTTCGCCAATGCGTTCTCAATCAAGAAAAGTTATTCGATTAGTTGGCCAATGCTCACTTATCTAGTGTGAAATAACGCAAATTTATTCTCTTATCATCAGTTCATTGTTTCGAAAGAAATTTTCAAACCATTCTTCCTAACTATGTCCAGTTAAAGAACTCAACTTTGCTCTGATCTTGTCATCAATTTTCCGAATCTTCCACACATAATGGATCTCGCACTGAAAGTTCCTGAATATCTAGATGTCTCTTCTGATAACTTGCCCGAAAATTGGCGCAAATTCAAGGCGAGTTGGACCAATTTTGCGATAGGGCGTGAGCTTGACAAGAAGGACAATAAGGTTCAGAAAGCAATTTTCCTTAACATTATAGGTCCTGATGCGGAGGAGCTGGTAAGCTCGCTGGATCTACCTACCGAAGATTTGGAGACTGTTGAACATTTAATAACAGCTCTTGATGCATATATTAAACCTAAATCAAATATTGTATTCTCACGCTATCTATTCTTCACGAGAAGTCAGGAAGAAGGCGAAGACTTTGAATCTTTTTTAGTGGAGCGTCGGGTGACGTCCGAACACAGATACTGTGTGACAGCTCCCGAATCCCACCCAATAAGGATGCTCTTACGATAAGCGCCATAACGATGGAGGCTCCAAAACTGGTGACAATTGCCGACTTAGTTCAGATGCTAAACGTAAACTTAGATATGAACACGCGTCTGCAATCAGATCCTGAGGTAGACCTCAAGCCGTTAAGTCACGCGCAAATCGAGCTCCCCCGGATAGTCGAGTCAGTTGATCCCGTGAAGTTCTTTACCTATGACATCATCAATGGCTGGTGTTTAGTCGAGACACGTCTAGCACACGCTACTACGCCATTTAAGACGTATCGAGAGTGGTTAGTTCGATGGAGACATTGTGTCGAGAAGTTATCGAAGGACTCATATGTCATCTACCGCCTCTACGATCGAGTGCCGGTTGATGGGAGGAGGTATATCCCCTTAGAGAGTTTAGGGTTCGACTCGACTCTTCTCACGTGCGAGACTGATGCTACGGTTGCTGGCATTGAGCTGTTACGTCCAGCATCAGAGCCAGTTAAAGTCTCGTACCGCTTCGACGAGGTTAAAATCGTTTGTCCGCCCTTCCTTAGGCCTTTGATGTCTGCAACTCAGACTCATATTTATGGTGGAAGTACAGACATCGTAGAATGGTTGGCGAAGTTCACAGTTAGGAAGCACCTTCGTTCGGACTTCCCCGTGCACTTCGAAAGCACCGATCAAAATATCATTCTCGTGCGATCTGCGCATGCTCGCAGCTTAACACGTTTTATGAGTGTACTACCCCGTTTAAATGCAATAAGTATCACCTATTGCTCGACATTCGTCATTCCGAGTGTCGAGTTCGCGTCTATTGATGTCGCAGCTCTCGCTAGAGACATCCGGCTAAGTCAGAATCGAGCAGAGGCTCTATCACCAGTGCTGTATATGAATGTGAGAGATACAAATCTCTCCGATTTCAAGAAGATCATCATGGCTATGTGCATGCCTAGCCAGATCATGGTGAGAATCAGGAACGACACGGAGAGTAATGAAGCTCTCAGGGGCTTTTCCGCGTTGTGTTGCAAGATGCTGTTTTCAACATCGGACAACTGCAGAAACTTAACCCGAGATTCCGAGGAGTTGATTAATACATACATTATCGATTTGCTCATCTATCTCGGGATCACTGTTGATATGTCCTTCACTCTTGTACACAACACTACGATCTCTCCTACCGCTGTCAATGCTTGGCGACAAGTCATTGGTGATCCCAATGTGCCTGGAGATGGGTGGATAAACACGGAGTCTACCGGTTTATTCGTCATCCCCGACCCGCTGTATGACGGGATTACACATCTCCCGTGCTACGCTGGCATCACCACTTACATCCCACTTGACAGTTGCTCTAGTAACTCATACATCAATGATCCCGTGATACTGGTTCGTATTCGGAACGCCTTAACATCGCTCAGGTACAAGAAATTAACCAATTCTAATGTTGTAGAGCAGATGATTTCTATCATCCACAAGCTCCATTTAAATTATAAAGTCTCTTTAAGTATGCTGAATGAGCATATTCGTCGGACAGGGGAGACTGGGTTTAGAATTCCTTTTAGTAGGATATCAGAGGTTGAAGCTACGGATTTAGGCCTTCCTGAGGAGGGCAAAGAGATAAGACAGGTTATGACGATTGATCTCGTATCTGTACTTATGTTCTTCCGCCAGATGCCTTCGGAGTTCTTCCCCAGTGATCTCTTGATCCATCAACCGAGAATAGAGAGTGCTGTGTCCTCTGAGCTGCAAAGGTTGTTTTCGCTGATTTCTCTGACTCGTGCTCGCGTTCAACGAGACGACAGATGTGATGAGATCGGGAAAAGTCCTTTAATATCGCTAGTTGTCGATAACTCTTTATCGAACCAATTCGCGAGACAGATCATGAAAACGGCGCTTAGTAACGACTTCTCCCGGATGTTGGATCTTGATCGCATTGACGCCTTAGTCCCCGAATTTGACGATTTCGAAGCGAACGGTTACTTTCACTCCGCTAAAGCAGTTATGCGATATCCCGAACACTTTGGCTTCACTCGCAATGTGGTCCAGCAGTTGTCTAGTGTGGAACTCATCGATAATCTGAAATACAACCAGCGACGTAAAATGGGAATAGTTTCGAGTAATACTACTAACATTCCCCGAAACACCATCGTCCCCCTTAGCTATAGGGCGATGCTTAAATATTTAAATAGTTCTTCTTTACTACATAAAATAAAGCAGAGTGACGGTAAGATCACTCTGCCATTATGGATGGAGTATAAGGAAGTAGTCGGTACTGAGTGGCCCGCAGAAAGCTATCCCTATATGATAAAAATGGACAATAGCATCCCTTCTGCGTTGAAACCAGAAACCATTGAGTTTGGTGAGTTCGTCAGATTCTATCTTGTTTCCCGTAACAAGGTCAACTTCTCTCCTGATTCCTGTCTTATGGGGTGTCCAGATAGACGTTTTTGGTACAGTGGTACCAATAATCTTATAACCCCATTTAAAGCGGAAGAGTTGGCCTTGGATTTTGATTTCACAGTTCGGATCCCCGCACGTTTCATGAAAGTCGAAAGTGTGTATTCTGTCATATCCAGTGGTGAAAAGACCACCTAGACAATGGTATAAAGCGTGTTCGCACTCGTTCTATTAGTACTAAAAAAAAAAAAAAAAAAAAAAAAAAAAAAAAAAAAAAAAAGTTACCAATTAAGCCCAATGGCTGTAAATTTTATTGTTTGACCCAATGGTCTAAAATGTGTAAATTTTATGAATTACCAATTAAGCCCAATGGCTGTAAATTTTATTGTTTGGCCCAATGGTCTAAAATGTGTAAATTTTATGAATTACCAATTAAGCCCAATGGCTGTAAATTTTATTGTTTGGCCCAATGGTCTAAAATGTGTAAATTTTATGAATTACCAATTAAGCCCAATGGCTGTAAATTTTATTGTTTGACCCAATGGTCTTAAATGTGTAAATTTTATGAATTTTTGTTAATGTTCGACCCAATGGTCTCAAATGTTTAAATTGTATGAAATTTGTGAATGATCGACCCAATGGTCTAATCGTTAAAAAATTTTAATAAATGTGTTGGACCCAATGGTCTTTTCTAAAAGGGGGAGGTGTAGGGTACTCATGTTTTAGAGACCCTGCATCACTGCCAGCAACAGTTTAAGTTGGTAGCACCCATGACATGCATGAATTCAATTATTGGTAAGACGTCGAGCGAGACGCAATGTTCTAGATCAATTAGATCACATATTTGAATTGTATAATTTGTATACGTCCAGCATCAGAGCCAGTTAAAGTCTCGTACCGCTTCGACGAGGTTAAAATCGTTTGTCCGCCCTTCCTTAGGCCTTTGATGTCTGCAACTCAGACTCATATTTATGGTGGAAGTACAGACATCGTAGAATGGTTGGCGAAGTTCACAGTTAGGAAGCACCTTCGTTCGGACTTCCCCGTGCACTTCGAAAGCACCGATCAAAATATCATTCTCGTGCGATCTGCGCATGCTCGCAGCTTAACACGTTTTATGAGTGTACTACCCCGTTTAAATGCAATAAGTATCACCTATTGCTCGACATTCGTCATTCCGAGTGTCGAGTTCGCGTCTATTGATGTCGCAGCTCTCGCTAGAGACATCCGGCTAAGTCAGAATCGAGCAGAGGCTCTATCACCAGTGCTGTATATGAATGTGAGAGATACAAATCTCTCCGATTTCAAGAAGATCATCATGGCTATGTGCATGCCTAGCCAGATCATGGTGAGAATCAGGAACGACACGGAGAGTAATGAAGCTCTCAGGGGCTTTTCCGCGTTGTGTTGCAAGATGCTGTTTTCAACATCGGACAACTGCAGAAACTTAACCCGAGATTCCGAGGAGTTGATTAATACATACATTATCGATTTGCTCATCTATCTCGGGATCACTGTTGATATGTCCTTCACTCTTGTACACAACACTACGATCTCTCCTACCGCTGTCAATGCTTGGCGACAAGTCATTGGTGATCCCAATGTGCCTGGAGATGGGTGGATAAACACGGAGTCTACCGGTTTATTCGTCATCCCCGACCCGCTGTATGACGGGATTACACATCTCCCGTGCTACGCTGGCATCACTACTTACACCCCACTTGACAGTTGCTCTAGTAACTCATACATCAATGATCCCGTGATACTGGTTCGTATTCGGAACGCCTTAACATCGCTCAGGTACAAGAAATTAACCAATTCTAATGTTGTAGAGCAGATGATTTCTATCATCCACAAGCTCCATTTAAATTATAAAGTCTCTTTAAGTATGCTGAATGAGCATATTCGTCGGACAGGGGAGACTGGGTTTAGAATTCCTTTTAGTAGGATATCAGAGGTTGAAGCTACGGATTTAGGCCTTCCTGAGGAGGGCAAAGAGATAAGACAGGTTATGACGATTGATCTCGTATCTGTACTTATGTTCTTCCGCCAGATGCCTTCGGAGTTCTTCCCCAGTGATCTCTTGATCCATCAACCGAGAATAGAGAGTGCTGTGTCCTCTGAGCTGCAAAGGTTGTTTTCGCTGATTTCTCTGACTCGTGCTCGCGTTCAACGAGACGACAGATGTGATGAGATCGGGAAAAGTCCTTTAATATCGCTAGTTGTCGATAACTCTTTATCGAACCAATTCGCGAGACAGATCATGAAAACGGCGCTTAGTAACGACTTCTCCCGGATGTTGGATCTTGATCGCATTGACGCCTTAGTCCCCGAATTTGACTTTCGAACGAACTTTTTTCACCCCGCAAAGCAGTTATGGAATCCCAAAATTTTGGGTTCACCGCAATGGGAAGTTTCAGTTAACTCATCGAAACTGTACAAAGCGAGTAAAATAATAGTTTCAAAATACTAAACATCCCCGAAACCCCTCCCCCCCCTTAGAGGGGGAGTTAAATTTTTTAAAATATTTCCACTACATAAAAAAAGCAATGACGGTGAACCGCCATTATGGGGGAGTTGGAAGATCTACTGGTCCCGCAGAAACTATCCCTATTGAAAAAATGGACAATAACCCCTTCCTTAAACCGAAACCTTGATTTGGGTAGTTCGTCGATTCTATCTTGTTTCCCCGTAAAAGGTAACCCCCTGACCTGTTTAGGGGTGTCGATCGTTTTTGGTACAAAAAAAAAAAAAAAAAAAAAAAAAAGTTCCTTGGATTTTGATTTAAGTTGCCCCCCAATGGTCAAATGTGTATTTTTTATAATTAAAAACCATAGCAATGGTTAAATTTATGTTCATTGTCAAAAAAAAAAAAAAAAAAAAAAAAAAAAAAAAATTACCAATTAAGCCCAATGGCTTAAATTTTTTGTTTGCCCAAATGGTCTAAAATGTGTAAATTTATAAATTACCAATTAAGCCCAATGGCTGTAAATTTTATTTTTTGGGCCCAATGGTCTAAAATGTGAAAATTTTTATGAATTTTTGTTAATGTTCGACCCAATGGTCTCAAATGTTTAAATTGTATGAAATTTGTGAATGATCGACCCAATGGTCTAATCTTTAAAAAAATTTTAAAAATGTTTGGGACCCAATGGTCTTTTCAAAAAGGGGGAGGTGTAGGGTACTCATGTTTTAGAGACCCTGCATCACTGCCAGCAACAGTTTAAGTTGGTAGCACCCATGACATGCATGAATTCAATTATTGGTAAGACGTCGAGCGAGACGCAATGTTCTAGATCAATTAGATCACATATTTGAATTGTATAATTTGTATACGTCCACTCTTAAGGATTAAAAACCAATACCATAATTAACGTGTGTTTTTATTAACGTGCATTTTAAACGATCAAAAAACTAAAAATAATACAGAAAAGATA
This sequence comes from Trialeurodes vaporariorum, assembly GCA_011764245.1. Lineage (NCBI taxonomy): Eukaryota > Metazoa > Arthropoda > Insecta > Hemiptera > Aleyrodidae > Trialeurodes > Trialeurodes vaporariorum. The sequence goes on along the minus strand of VMOF01000013.1, from coordinate 41,559,600 downwards.
CGCTTTGATTAGAAATTCTGAATTAACTGTCAAAGGTCATGCGGAGAAAATGAAAACGCAGAGATTTTGCTACTGCATTCTAATTACCGTTAAATTATTTATTGATTTTGCAGTGATCAGATAAGATTACGTAGTGCGATAAGCAATCATGAAATCAGCATTTGGTCATTTAACAAACTTGGATAAGTCTTAAACTATTCAATTTTCTCATCACCTAGCTCTCCGCTCGTACTGGCTAACTTTATTACTCTTTATTTGTTGCTTTTAATGATCGGCTCACCCATTCATACTTTGAAAACTTTACTTGGTTTTATTCATATTTTTGCAGAGTCATACAAAATAACTAAGCTTCGCCAAAAGAGGGATTTATTGGTTTTGATAGTTGCCGGAGTCTAGAGGAGTAATAGATGCTCATATCATTCATACTTTAACTTGAGTTAATGGGTCTCCTGCGTACTTTCGCCACAGCAAAATACGACACATTGATTCTAACTTGAAATTCGGCAAAATTAACGATGCAATTAATAACTTACAAAATCCACTCATTAGCTCATGACATTGCTTCCATTTCAAATAACCCGCAGTTCACTGAACACTATAATGACCAACATACAACTACATGAGCGGAATCATCACGTTTATAATAATATCAACAGATCTGAAAAACATCTTGATTTTTTGTTTAGATGCGCACATTTTGGGTATACTTTTGTAATCTTTGATAAGCCGGAAAAGACCAAACAGAAAATGCAGCCAATATTTCATGTATTTAGAAGGGAGTTCCGCCATTTACAAATACACAGTGGTTCCGTTTATGTGGTAGTATGCCAGTGCAAATGGTTTTTAGTGTGGCGCGGGATGGTTGAACTTGAAGTGATTTCCTGACTTAAAGAATGATTTTTTGAACGTTTTTAATAAGCACGTCGTTATTTTTGCCGAATTTTACATAAGAATCAAGCTACTGTATTGTCGCAGAAAATTTTCGCAACGGACCCTTTGCGCATTCGAAGTTTAGATAGTTGTCATCAGTGATTCTTCAATATATAAATAATAATTGTGTGAAACGCAGATTAGATACTACCTACGATCAGTCACCACAATTCTGAGCTAATTATGGCCTCGGCCAAGGTCGCGACCATAAATACCTCAAACAACTAAACAGCCCCCTAGGTGATGAGAAGAGGAAGCTCGTCAAGCACATTTCAAGCTTATTTTCACACAGTGGTTGCTATAGAGGGGTTATTCTAAAAACATATGATGAAATAAGCTGGAAAAGTGCTTGACATACTGCCCCCATGATTATTTCCAGATGCTGTTTCAGCTGAAATGACGGATGAACACCTACCTTCACTCCCACCTAAAGGAGGAGGTGGAGGCTCCCTTGCCCGCCAAACCTACAACAGTCAACGCTCGGAGGCTAGTCAATCAAAGTTGAACCAAACCTTACTAACATTACCTTACAATTTCAAAATATTGTCTTCTCTCCGAAAGCCTATTTCCTTTTCTATCCCAGTTTTAGGCTACCAGAGAGGCTAAGCTACAAGTACTACCCTAGGGATAAACAGTACACTCTTAGACTGTCTTTCGGTTCTCGAGTCTGAGAACGATAATGGTCTCTGTCATTTTCATCTGTTCGAATTCTTTTCAATTCGCTTTCCCAATTACATTCCCGATTTTGTTTTAATTCCATTTTCTATTGTGTAACTTTTTTGCCTAAATTTTGAAACTTGCAAGATGCATACAATTCAATTCTTGGGACCGAACATAATTTGGTCCCCGATTTTGAATCCTTAGTTTTGTCCTTTGGTCCAAATGAAAGTTAACTATGGCAGATTTGCTTCAACTTTCATCATTATCCCATTCAATTTTTGTTTTACTTCTTTTTTCGACTGATGAAGACTTGGACGTAATTCATCCAAATAAGGGAAATAATTTGTTCAATGACTGGGACCCGACCAAACAGAAGTTATTATTGCATCGACAAAAGCTTTGTAAACATCAAAAAGAATTTGGTACTGTTTTAATGTCTCTTGGTATTGATTTAACATTGGAAGGTAAAATTATTTTTTCTTTCTCCTTAAGCCTTAGATCACGAGTAAGAAATCCTTAAAACCTGGACAGGCCTCCGAGGCACAGTAATGATTTCATGCACTTTTATTGCTTGATGTTATACACATTCCCGAAAATAAAAGAAGGAGCCTCAGGCTGGCTCGATTAGTGCACCACTAATGTTGATAAGGAGAAGTACTTACGTTAAAACTTGCAAAGGTTATGAAAATGAAGACCCTCGAATCCGCCAAAGTTGTACAAAATGAGGGTCTAAGAGGCTATTCTACGCTCACTTTGAACTCATTTTGGGGCAAGTTGGATCATCGGTCTAGTTTTGACAAAATCTTGAGTCAGATCAAGAAGAATTCCATGGAAGAAGTAAGTACAACAGAAGGAGAAATGAGCAGAGAAAGAGGAGGTAGCAGATAAGAGCAAAGGAAAAGAAGACAAAGAAAGCAAGTCAACTCAATGAGCACAGTCGATGTTGACAAACGGATAGTAGCGCTATAGCTGACCCAAGCAGAAGATGGAAAACCATCTTTCCGCCCTTGTAAATAAGAACTGCGATTGAATATCTAGAGACACCAAAAGCGTGTAGCGTCCTCCTGGAAAAATTAGATGCATCATCGAACAACAACATGAGAATGTAGATCATAGAACGCAGCATAATTTTAAACACAAGCGACGCGCAAGAGTAATTTTAAACATGTTTTAGCGAATGTATTTAATGCATGGAAAAACGGAACGTCGATGGCAACATTTGAGTTATGTTGGGTGACTATACCTGTGGGAGTGTTCTAGAACTTCTGTTAGAGTATAACTATGTTAGTTAGAAACGATCGCTACTCATAATCTTTGCTGAACCGGTGCAATACTTTGGAAATTCTTGGATGATCGCTACGCGCCGATGATGAGTTCCACGACATAATCAGTCTCCTGTACTAAGACAGAATAATTGGCTGTTAATAAAGAGAAAAGTACTTTCCTGAGAATAAAACTTGAATCATAAGAGATAAAAAGCCATTGCATAACAGCGTGGCTAATTCTCCTTTGCTTGTAAATGGTTCACTTCTCGCTTGTTAATCATAGTACCGACTTGCATAGAAAGGAGAGGGGTGTCCGTTTGATCCCCTTTCGCCCTCAAGGGTAGAAAGCCTGCAACCCATCACTCCACTGTTTCATGGGTGGGGATTATTAAGTTTGAAGAAAACACGTTGATTTTTTTTCAAAACACATCGATTTTTTTTCAACAATCAAGTGATTTGTATAAGGCATGCGGGATGCCTCAAATCGTTGATGCAGGTCTTACGGGACTACTTGCACATTATTAGGTAACAGAGGCTACCACTTGCATCACCTGTCAAGATGATGCCCTGACCTCCTTACATTACACCGTAGTAGCTAGCATCCATTGTGCGCAAGGAAGTTGAGGAGAAACACAAAACTTTACTCGAGACAATACAACTGACATCCCTACATACGGGGATTCTGCGCCATATTAATCACGACTAGAGTAATAACCACAACACAGTCAGCTCAAATCACGGTCACCGTTCACAGAGCATCTGAGGCGTAAAATGGAAAATAGTGAAAATACAAAACAAGCCGAGGCTGATTGATATAGCCAATAATGTCAAAACGGGTGACGGTAAGGTTTATAGCCACGTAGAAACACTAACACAACACTAACACAAGTTTTAAAGGTCAAAGATGAGCACTAATTATATGATTGCAGGACGAAGCGTTGTAAGTCGTAGTAAAACAAAGATGGACGGTAGGTTCGGTAGGACGAACATTATTATTGATCCACACAGAATCATCCGAATCAGGAATCATCCAATGGAGTGAATGGAGCATAACTCGCTCGCGCCGCCCGTAGTAGCCGCTAGAAGCGCTAACAACTTTTCAAAAAAATGACGTCATGCGGGTGAAATGAGAAACCACTCTGATTGGCTGGACGGTGAGGAAACATACCCTGATTGGTTAGCATATAATCGCCAGCCAATCACAGTGATTTCACCCGCATGACGTCATGGAAAAAGGTGAACATTGTTTGAAGCAGCTGCTAGCCAAAGATATTATGGCTGCTAGCGGCGCGAGCGAGTGTTGCACGTGGCGCATGCAGGCACGGACTATGAACACTAAAAAAGATAGTCACTGCAAGGTATATGGAAGAACAGGTATGGACAGGAGGCGGGGTTTAAGGGGCTTTCGAGTTTTCCCGCCAAATGATGACGACACGCTTGCTTTGGCGATGACGTAGCCGTCACCTACTACAGTACGAAGAGATGGGGATCACGGGAGAGTGAGTGAGATAGTTTGGAACGGTAGGCGAATTTTATCGCGACCGTCTAGAACATCTGTGACGTAGCCGTCACCTACTGAGATAGGCTCCGCCTCCTGTCCATACCTGTTCTTCCATATACCTTGTAGTCACTGTAGGCGCAGGGCGCTTGGTGCTTGACCAGTGTTGCCGTTTATGGCAAAAATTATCCAAACTTTACATTGATGTAATGTGAAATGGAGCTGTTGCAAACTTTTGCTACAGGCTTATTAATGGTTGATTATGGGGAAATATCCAGTAAAAATAACGATTAGCGCACTAAAAAATCACGAAATCCACTCCTAAACTCACAAAATGCTTTTAAACGCGAGACTGTAATGGCGGCCGGGGCCGCGGTTTTCATCGGGGCTCCCTATTACAGTGACTAGATAAACCACAGTGCGGCCATTTGCCCTCCACCCCTCAAGAGTGCACCCACTTTAGCATTGGCAGCATGGGGAGTATGATTGTTCTTGGGTTTCGGAATGAAGATTTCTCTACCCCCTGTCTGAAAAAAGTCATTAATGCCATGTATAAACCATTTTTAGGGCGGGGGGTTGCGATATTTTTTGCGAGTAACTTAGGAACACACTTCCTCCATATGGCGCCCGTGTTAAGTTGGGTGCGCAACCGCGGGGGGTCAGTTACGGGGAATCGTTGATTTCTCTCAATTTTGCGAACCAATATGTTTCAAATTTGACAAAAGGCCTTCTGTCATGTCTAACTTGCGTACGAGAACCCTATGAAACCGTGAAACTACTTCTAAATGCTCAAATTTGCGATTTAAGGAATCCGACCAATCAGAAAGACGACCGAAATGGCCGCACTGTGGTTTATCCAGTCACTGTAGATTTCTCTTCAGTGGCTAATTCAGAATTCAGTGGCGATTTCTCTTTACGACAATGTTAATCAAACGAGACGTTACTTCGTGACGTAGCCAGTAGTGTAAACTCGGTTATGATCTTCAGAATGTTGCTCACACCTGCCTGTTGTACCGCTTTAGCATCCATTATACGTGATCCTGATTGGCTATACGACCTACGTCTACATGCCACTACAGTGACTATACATATGTATATGTAAGTACAGGGTGAAAAAAAAAAAAAAAAAAAAAAAAAAAAAAAAAAAAAAAAAAGTAGCAGCTCCGAATAGCTTGAGTTTGGGTTCGAATTTCAAAAAACGCTGAAACACTGGCTACATTATTTTGAGGAGGACATATTTTAGGGGGGTATCCAAATTCCAGGTTCCCCCAGGGGGCTGATCCGGGGGTCACCGCCCCCCTAAATCACATTTCTCAAACGGCGACCCCTAATTTTTCTTTCAAAACTTACTAGAACATGAAATTTTAAGCATTTCGGCGCAAAGCGCAGGTCGGCATTGTCGATATCAAAAGTCAAAGTTCGATTTTGACCCATTTTCGAAAATTCATAATTCCCACTAAAAAAGTCGACATTTAAAAAACTATTAGCTTAAAACACTATGCAAAACAAGTACTTTCCAGAAAAAAATAAGACTGTCCAAGAAACCTGATTTATAGGCTTCAAAAAAAATGTCAACATTTTCGAAAATTTTGAATAAGCGATATTCTTGTAAAACGCCCCGGATCAAAATTTTGGCTTGAAACGCGGATGGCTGAATCCAAATGAGCGATGCAAAGCGCTCAAGCTTCAAGAAAGCCTCAAAATCACCACTAACATTATCAAATACAGTATTGAGAACACGGCTAAATTTAGAGTCAGGAAACACCTCTCTCTCAGTCTCTAATGAGGTTTCAGAGACAATTGAGACCTTTGCATTGCTCCTTTGGACTCAGCCAACCGGTTTCAAGCCAAAATTTTTGATTCGGGCCGATTTACAAGAATAACGCTAATTCAAAATTCTCGAAAATTTTGACATTTTTTTTGAAGCCTAAAAATCAGGTTTCTTGGACAGTCTTATTTTTTTCCTGAAAAGTACTTGTTTTGTAGAGTATTTTAAGCTAATAGTTTTTTAAATTCCGACTTTTTTAGTGGGAGTTATGAGTTTTTGAAAATGGGTCAAAATCGAACTTTAACTTTCTATAGGTATCTCGAACACGAAAAAAGTTATTGACCTACAGTTTGCGCCTAAATGCTTAGAATTTGATGCTCTTTAAAGTTATGAAATAAAAATTAGGGGTCGCCGTTTGAGAAATGTGATTTAGGGGGCGGTGACCCCCGGATCCATCCCCCTGGGGGCCTGGAATTTAGAAACCCCCTAAAAGATGTCCCCCTCAAAATAATAGAACCCGTGTTTCACCGTTTTTTGACATTTGAACCCAAACTCGAGTTATTCGGAGCTGCTCCTTTTTTTTACACCCTGTAGAGAGCTCTTGATATAGCCACTGTAGGTACTTACTTACATGCCGCAAAGCAACTCTGCTGGAGCGGAAAATAATTTTTATTGGGAACGAACGCAGAAAATAAAGCCAAGGAAGGTCAGTGCTTCGTCATGAACAGTGCTGCCAGGTTTCAGGATTATTAACTCCTTTCCGGCTCCCCCCCCCCCCGAATTTTACAGCGGTATTAAAAATCTTCGTAAATCAACATCATCGAGCGTGCAATTTGGTAACTTTACGTGTCCATTTTAAAGCCATTTAAACATATCGAACCATTGGGTGTTCGGTGAACACCTTCGCACTCGACCTTGTGCATGGGTTTAAATGGACTCATTACAACGCTACCAATTCAAATCCATTAAATAGATCGAACTATTGGGTGCACAGTGAGCACCTTTGCATTCGACCTTTTACATGGGATTAAATGGACACATTACAACGTTAACAAATTGCACGCTACGCCACTCACTGGCCGTGTATCCGTTCAATGAAACATGGGACTCTAGTTTAATAGACACTGATCAACTTGGGGACGTGAATTATTTAGTTTTAACCCTTTCAAACCTGAAAATACGTGAAAATACGTATTGTTCAGGAACGGATTTTGGGCCATCAAAGCTGAACTGCGTGCAAAATTTTCTTATATAAAACGATATGCATATCATATTTTTAGTTTCTCCATTAGATTCTGTGTTATTCAGATGTACACTGAAATGTACACCCGGTATAAAAGGGTTAAGGTGTTTTCTTTCGATTTTACATTTTCCGAATTTTGGGCTTTTGATTTCAAATTACCCCCCCCCCCCCCCCGCATGTTTCGGACATTCTCTTAATTTCTTCAAATCTCGGGCTTTTTCTTGCTTTCTTCCGCAATTTTAGGTTTTTTCTCGATCTTCTTACAGTCTTTCGACCATGGGCGTGGCTACTATGGGGCCGGGGGGCGGGGGGGGGGGCCTAGAAAATCTGATGATGAAAAAAATGCAGTAGGTAATAATTAAAAGAAGAAAACAAATAATTGTAAAACGCAAAACAAAATAAGAAAAACATTGTTAAGAGGCATTTGAAGTATTTTTTTACTATTGGTGATTTTTAAAAACCGAAAAAATCGAGAGGGGAAAAATCCGTATAGAACATCCTTCTTTTCCCTTTTTTTTATCATTTTGTGTTCTACGATGTTATTATTATTTGAATTCACGAGTACCAAAAAATTAGATTGTAAGGTTAGTTTTTCTAATTAGCTCGGTTTATTTGTGGCAAAGGTACAGTGGCGTAGCCAAGAATTTTTCTAAGGGGGGGGGGGGTCCAAAGATACTAAATTGGTCAAATTTGTCTGAAAACGCAAAAAATTACCTTTTTTAGGACAAATTTTGGTGTTAAGGGGGGAAGGGTCCAGACCCCCTGGACCCCCCCCCCCCCTGGCTACGCCACTGCAAAGGTACATAAAATGACTTTTTGCGCGCGCGTTTATCTTCTTATCATTTGCGAGGTGGAGATAGCCTAAAATCACGTCTTAGGGCGGCTAAACGGGGCTGTTGCATACTTTAGCTATAAGCGATTTATTAGTCGATTCTGGTGTTAAAACCTCGAAAAATAACCATGGCAGCACTAAAAACTTCCGAAATTCACTCCTAAATCTAGTAAAGGCTGTTATTTACTAGAACGTAATAGTGGCTGAAGTCAGTAATAATATGGGAGATTCCCAGGGGCGTGCCGTGGGGGGGGGGGGGGGGGGGGGGGGGGTACCCTTGCCCCGGGCGGCACTCTCGGGGGGCTGCAAAATCAGGTTAAACAACCAGAAAAAAAAGGTTATCAAATCTTAAAATGAATTTCAGAGGGCGGCAAAATCAGTGTGTAACAAGCAAGAAAGAAAAAAAAAAGGTCATCTTTATAATTTTGTTCGCGGAGGGCGGCAAGATTGCATTCTTGCCCCCCCCCCCTCTGGAAACCACGGCAGGCCCCTGGAGATTCCTATCTTAATTTCGTCACGCTCTATGCTGACAAGCAGGATGATTCACAGAGTAGCTCATTAGAGTAATGATCCACATCCGATGAATGGTACTGTGACACCTATAATATAGTGACATCTGCATCACATGAAAGTCGTATTTTATTGGTTACTTCTTCATGGAGTTACAGTATTGTTAGATGGGAATCTCCCATTATTTCTTCCCTCAGCCACCATTATGCTCGCGCAAATAAAACCGTTAATTGAGTTAAGGAGTGGATTTTGGAAGTTTTTAGTGCTGTCATCGTTATTTTTCGAGATTTTCACACCAGAGACCATTAAATTGCTTATACCTACAGCAAAAGTGTGCTACAGCCTCATTAGAAATATTTTCCGGGCGGAGGGCCCCCCCCCAAACTGGGAGGTGTTTCCCCTAAGACCCCTTTCCCCGGTAGGATTTCCAAATTTGCCCCCCCCCCCCCCTAGAAAAATGGTCTAGTTACACCCGTGCTTCCGACTTGGCAGCGCTGCAAAATGTGGTCTCAAATCGACGAAACGCGACCGAAAATCTTCAACCACAGAATACTCTAATCTGAACGGAAACTCCCATAAGAGCCAATGGAAACAAGATTTGGAATTTACTGGCACAAACTGGCAACTGTGCCTACTCACTTCTCAAGATGGCGAACGTGCTTTTTCAGGCTATACAACCAATCAGAACTCGGCCAGTTGCCGAAGATCTGCCGAAGATTGCCGAAGATGCTCACTTTCGAACATGGCGGCCCGAAGTAAAGAATGTTTCAAAATGAACTAGAGTTTCCGTTCTGATTAGAGTATTCTGTGCTTCAACATTTCTCATCAATATAATCATTTATAAACTTTCAAAACCAATTTGAATCACGCACTAATAAAGTAAGTATTTGAAATCTAGAAATGCCTCTGGAAAGTCTAGAATGAAGCTTTGGAAGGTCTAAGCTATGACTTGTGATTCACTCATTTTTGGTCCCTTTACTTATTAAATAAGTAAGTAAGTATTAAATAAGTCTTATTTCGATTTCAGACCATAGTACGCCAACGAGCTATACATTTATCTGGAGTGGGAGTTTAAGGTGATTCCATGGCAAACTCCCGAAAATTTTAATCCTAGTCGCTGGCTCCGAAAATAGCCGTTTTTTGACGGTTTTCGGCTGTTTTCTCTGAACAGACGAATAACAGACAAAAAATCGGACTGTCAGCACCTGCTTAGTTTTGATCATGACGTCATCACTAAACAGGTCTATTGTTCCAGTCTCACGATTCCGAATAAAGGTGATAATCGATGTTGACTCTTACAATACAACATAAGATTTCGTCGGGAGCCTTCAAATCATCATATAGGCAATTCCAACTCCCAAGAGTACGAACAGTTAACTACCTTCCCTATATAACATAACCCGAAGAGTAGAGTTCTTAATTCTTATTAACTAATCTGGTCTTTAAAGTTTTGACATTAAAACATTTTGCAAATTTGGCCAAGGAATAAATATAACTTACGTAGTAATATTTTTTCTGTGGTATGGCGGATGTTGAATAGAATATGATGTTTTAAAAGCGCGCACATTCGACTCTATTCATGACTCATTATGGGCGAAACGGTTAGGTCTCCAAAACCCCGCTTGTGACCTCTCTATCGAATCAGTTTTGCAAATAGAGTTGATCGCCCTCAAGGGTTTTTATATATTTTGCAATTGGGGCCGTTTCAATCATAGCACAACTCATAACTCATCACATGGGCAAAAAGGTGATGTCGCCAAAACCCCGCTTGTGACTCCTCCATCGATTCAGCTTGGCAAATGGAGTCGATCACCCTCAAGGGTTTTCATATATTTTGCAATTGGGGCTGTCTCATGACTCATCACATGGGCAAAAAGGTGATGTTGCTGAAACCCCGCTTGTGACCTCTCTATCGATTCTAGGGTGGTGAAACTGAAGGGGAAGAGGGGGACAAACAAAGAGTAAACAAGAGTAGCAATTGAATGGGAGGCCTGCGTGGTCAACGTAGATAAGGGATCGGAACGCGGGCTGGCCTCTGATTGGCTACAACGGGTGGAGCAAAAATGACTCGGGGTATAGGGAAAATTACACGGGATTTTCGTTCCGGGGCGTTTATCTCAAAACCTAAGCAAAATCGAATCGAAACAATTTATACGAGTCGATTCAGCAGATTTTTCCGAACAATTTGATAGGTCATAAGTGCCACTTTATTGCAAATTCGAAAATACTGTTTCAGTTTAAAAGTACGCACAATAGTGAGTTACTCAAACACTGCTCATACACACGCCAAGCATGTAATCACACTATTGTGTGTACTTACTTTTAAACTGAAACAGTCTTTTCGAATTTGCAATAAAGTGGCACTTATGCCCTATCAATTTGTTCGGAAAATTCTGCTAAATCGACTCGCATAAATTGTTTCGATACGATTTTGCTTAGGTTTCGAGATAAACGCCCCGGAACGAAAATCCCGTGTTATTTTCCCTATACCCCGAGTCATTTTTGCTCCTCCCGCTCACCGCTGCACAGTGTTGCCAGGTTTGGATAGGGTGAATAGTCCACGCGTGGACAGTTTTCGAGTTGAAAACTGTCCACGCTGTGGATAGGGATAGTAGATCGGAACATGGGAGCGTGGACAGTTGTGGACAGTTGTGGCTGTATTCTCATCAAAATAGTCCACGTGTGGTCGAATCTGTCCACTATTGGCAACACTGCCGCTGCAGCCAATCAGAGGCCAGCCCGCGTTCGGATCCCTTATCTACGTTGACCACGCAGGCCTTCCATTCAATTGCGACTCTTGTTTACTCTTTGGGGACAAAACTCGTATGAGTAGTATGTTTCTTTTGCGTATGCCGCTGCCTGATGCACATTAGGTATGTGCTATGATGTTCGGAAATACATTGCAGTAATTGGGAAAATTACTTTTTTTAAAAAAAAAAAATTAATTAATAATACTAAAAAATTATTTTTCCATATAACTTGGTATTATTAATAAATCATTTGAAAGCTCTTGATATGCAGATTGCGGTTCGGGCCAGTTGAGGCCACGGTTAGAGTCCCTTGATGGAAATATTGTGTAGGGAGTACCGACACGACGCTTTATGCATTTTGACAGGAGTCGATTTTGTCGACCGCGTGAACGCGTTCGAAGGTTAAGTTCGACAGTGGACCAGTGGTGGACTGGCGGATTTGCCGGCATTCCGGTCCGTCCCCATACGTTCCTCTAGGAATCGACTCCTTTCGTGTGGAGCCTTCGATGTCGTCGACTCCTGCTCGACTCCGTGAGAGCCTAAAACCAACGACCAATCACAACTCGTTGAGCTCGTGTCGGTACTCCCTATACAATATTTCCATCAAGGGACTCTAGCCACGGTCGGGTAGTTCGGTTTCCCAAAAAGGCACCCCTAAATTTCAATCAGCCGTAACTTTGGATTGAAAAGTCGGTTTGACTCGCGGTTTGAACCATTATTTTTCTCTTTTTAAGACCCTTTTAGCTATGTACCGTTCAGTTTTGGATCATTTTTCTGAAGGTCCCGCCTTGAGCCCCCTAACCTTAAAACGGCCGCCATTTTGAAAGGGGGTTGTTTTTACGACTTTTGGGGGGCATCACTTTTTTCGTCTCTGAAAGACCTTTCAAATGATGTATCACAAGCCATACCTTTACATTTGAAAATTTTTACGTAGGGCCCCCCGAAGCCCCAAAATTTTGGGGTGAGGAGGCCTTGTACCCTATTTCACAAAAAATAGGCATGTGATACATCAAAAGAAAGCCCTTGGTCTGCCCTTTCAGAAACTTCTTATTTTTTTGAAATCCAATGATTTGGAGGGTCACAGCGGTCAATCAAAGATTACCCCTAACTTTTTTGAAAAAGGTTAGGTTAGGTTAGGTTCAAAAAAGGGTGGGTTTTAGAAAAAAAACTTTAGGATAAAAAAGTTTTATTTTTTTATGCCGTATTAGATTCCAATGTCAAAACATACCCTTTCCATTTGATTTTTTCGAGATACGGAACCCACCCCCCTAAATAAGCCCCAAGGGGTGGTTTTGGGGGACTGAAAATATTTTTCCCGAATTCTTTGGGGTCGATATACGATACACGTGTTTTACCGATTTTTCATATTTGCCTTAGTTTGGCCACAATAAAAGCTGGCCAGGTGGTCTGAAACACCCTGTATAATGCATTCTACCCAATTTTCTAAAACTGCGCGAAAATAGAAAAATCAAATTTGCGTACGATTGCATTAGTTTTCTCAAAGCTTGAAACCTTCCTCGTTACTTCTAATTGATAAAAACCAAGTTTCACTGTCGTAAATTGTTTATAATTCGCACTTGAAAAAGAGTATTTTCCCCCTAAGAAAGCCCGTAGATTTGAACGCCCGCTCTTGAGCGGAGGTTGCGCGCGCAGATCGCACCGAACTCATTATTATTGCGTTTGTTTACACTTTACATGCAGCTAATCAGCTGTTGCAATTGAGCGTGTTGAGAAGAATAAGGTTATGAACATAAAATCACTAGTACAGCTTGTAATTCTTGCAATCTTATGATTAACAATTGTAGTCTATTTGTAGTTCTATCTTCACTGAATGTCGTTTAAATTAAATTATTCAACTGTTTTTGCTGTCATTTGTTAGTATCTATCCAGCTCGGGCTATTGTTCAGTGTGTCGGTTCATTTGTGCTCACCTCCTTGGGAGGTTTAGTTCTGACAAGTCCTGTAGTTGCCTTGAGTCCTATCGGTAAAAACCATGAGAACTTCACTTTCAGATGTCATTCGAAAGTGGCGGCTCTGATGAAATTTGGTCTAAAGTCGTTTCAAAGAGGAAACGAAGTAAGAAGCTACCAGCATTTTCCTGCGCAACAAGAGCCTCTGTTTCTCCCTCTCGTCTTCCTGTCACTCTGCTGAAAGAGTAGGTGATTTTTTATTATCTCAATAACATCATACAGTAAAAATATTGTTGCTGTGAGTGCAGACGGGAAGTGATTTTCCTCTGATAAGCCGTGTACACACTTGAGCATTGCACTGAGCCTAATGGCGCCCAAAACGAGCAGTCTAGAGCACGACCATTTTAAGTATCGGATTGTGATAAGTAGCAGTGCTCGCTTCCAAACTGCATCAAGGTGCATTGGTGAACAGTTGATTAGCAATGAGTTAAAATTCTGCGCTAACCAACTGCACTCCGATGCAGTTCGGAAGGAGGCACCGCTACTTGTCAGAACCCCATACGCCTAATGGTCCTGCTCTAATACACATGTGTTACATGGTTCAGGCTTTACGCCTGTGCTCAGACAGGGTGTCAATATTTTTACCCAATTCCAAGAGGTTTGGTATTGGTGCTCGGCATATGTTGCACGCAGATGTGGATGGTTCTATTTGATTGTTATGCTACTACGGCATAGGCACGTGTTGTTTGATTTGTAATTTGGTGCGGATTGTTCGTGAAAATAGAAAAAACTCTTCGAACAGCTTGCGCCTTGTAATCGTTCGGGCGGATGGCCTGTCACCGTTTGGCTTACCGAAATGCTGGAGTGAAAATGTTGCTTTAGAATGAGATAAATCCGGTTTGTTTCATCGGGAAAATGGATCTTTTTCATGCGTTTTGTGTCATTTGGTTCATGTGATATTTGTTTTCCCTAGTCCACGAATAAATTGAATAGCTTGAAGAGACTGCTCTAGAGAGTTTGATAAGCTTTGGTTTGATGTTATCCAAAGCTAGGTATATCTAAGGATTTGTCTCTTTGGAGGCATGTGTCAGTAAGACATATTTATGTTGTTTTTTGGTCCATTTTTGTCCAACTTTGTTTATAAATTGCTTGAAAATGAATCAATAAATAAATTAATATTCTCTTGTTTTGCTTTGATTACAGAAAAGTGTTAGCTGCAGAAATAGAGATTGGCAACTCAGTCTTCTACTCAACTTTCCTGGAAACCCTCAATTCCTGCATCGGATCACAGCGCATTCAAGAAATCATCTGTTACGGTATCGGCAGTGTCTCCGAAAGTGTGGTCAGTCGATTCCAACTTGGTTTCTTGTTACTACTACAGAAAAGACTCAAGACCAGTACATTAATCTACGATCCAGCTCTCACTGATGCGGACAAGTCCCTACTCGACGAGTTCGATTGTCGTGTCATCGCAGAGAATGACAACGCCGGCCGCTCTGTAGTATCAGAAACATTAGTCGTGTTCCCTCATGTTCCGAAACAATTGATAAATAACTTTCTCTCAGCGAACTGGTTCGACAATTTGTCCAAGTGTTTCCTTCTTTGTAACAGTTTCTCAAAAATCAACGAAGATAGCACAGATTCAGATCTGAAAACCAATTTTCCGTTCATCTTTAAAACATTTGATCATCATTCGGAATTCAAGATTGTGAATAATTTCAGGTTCAAGGATATTTTCAACGATTTGTCGATTCATACATTTCCAGAAGTTCCTCCGACTGTATTTGTCGACTCAGACTTATAAATTTGTAGACTTAATAAGTGAATGTAAACCTGGTTACAAGCCAAAAACCAATTTTTAACTCATAGAAAATATCGTTTGAATTATAGTAACAATGGCTGAAAAGTTATTAATGTTAAATGGGCTTCGGAACTTACTATCTGAAATAAGACATATCACTTCTGAGTCCAAGAGAAAAGACTCACTACTGTACAAGTACATAATGCATCAGTATAGAAAATACCAGGTCACTGACTTACAGCATTGCAAGGCTCAAGAGGAGATGAAATTCTTGGCTGAAACGTATCAATGTTACCTGAAAAGCCTTCGAAAACAGAACGAGTTATCAGAAATATACCGCGGTAAAGGGGAACGATCAATCAGCGAAACGGCAAATTTAGTTGGTTTTAAACTCCCTCACGACCCAAAATGAATGTAGAAAACTATGTTTTGATAGCATCATTTATTTAGTATTTTTCTCATCGCCAATTTTTTTTTGGAAGAGGAAGGATCTTTCTCAATGTTTCTGAAGGTAATTAATAATAGTTTGGAAAATTTTTTTGTAATTTTTACCAATTTCAAAGTTATTTTAGGCAGATTACGATGTTATTTTTTTGAACACTTTGTGTCTTTTTCAAGGTAAATATGAAGCATTTGGTTTCAAAACCAACAATATCTATTGCGACGCTTTCGCAACTGTGCAACCTTTTAATTTTTATGGCCGAAGATAATACCCTTAATTTTACAAACTAGTTCTCTAAAAAAATGCTAAATCCTATAGCCCTTTTTTTCAGATAGTGTTTTGTGAATTTGCAAGCAGAAGGGTTCTTATAAAACAAATAAAACTTTTCTCAAATGTAAAAAGATTGCAGTAGATATTGCTGGTTTTGAAACCAACAGCTTTGTAACAACTTACTATTTTTTTCGGGGCAGTGTTTGGATCTTTTTTTATCACAACATAAGGCACGTTGCAGAAGAGTGAGCACTTTGATTGAATGTGATTGAATGAAATTTGTTCTCTTAAAGACGCATCTTCTGAAGAAAAGAAATTTCTACGAAGTCAATGTCAGCCAAATCGTCCATTTCACAGAAATTTTCAAAGATTTTTGCTGCTATTTTGTGTAATAAGTATAATTCTAGTGCTTTACCCTAAGCAAGCATGATTATCTGTAATTCTCACTGTTGGCAATCAAATCATTGATCCTTTTTATAAAACCGCGCTCTCTTTCAAGAATGGGTGGAATGTGGAATCTTTGTTGATGTTTGCAGGCCTTTTTCTTGCCGGTGAAAAGTATAAAGTCCTGTGGAATTTGGCGTCCGTTTCCAAAATCTGAGCTTGTGTGATTTTTGAGTCGTCAAAAATCACAACATTTACGTAGCGTGTACAGAATTTTTGTTAAAATTTTCTTGTTGAAAGTTTTTCATCCATTGTTATGTTGAATTACTTTGAATTAAACTAGTGTTTTCATTTTAAACCTCCTCTCTTTTAATTTACCTCAGGCCTAAATTTTAGCATAGATTATAAACGATCTACCATACCGCAGGAGTGCAGGATGTGCCCAATCTTGCAATCCAGATAGTGAGAAAAAGAGGAAATCGGTCAATTTTTTTTTTTTTTATTTTTATTTTTACTATGGCTATTGTTTGTAAAGATGTTTGATGTTATAATTATTATTAAGATCAAGTTTAAGTTCAAATTTCAAAAAAAAAAAAAAAAAAAAAAAAATTATCCAAGTTTTGACAACATAATAATGCTAGGGGTCGACTTCACTTTTGCCTTTAGGGCTGACCAGTTTTTTGCAAATATTTTTGTAAAAACATAACTTTTTTATAATGAACCGTTAAAAAAAAAAGAAAAGAAAGGTACTGTCTATTTTCAAGTCAAACCCTCAGCTGCAGCAGGCGATGGGTTCTATATCCCCCCCCCCCCCCATTTGACCGCCACGAAATTTTGTCTGCCCCTACCCTACCTCAAGGGAAAAAGAAAGATCTCAAAAATCATTAATGGAAGAAGGCAATCTGGCTTAAAAGTTGATTTAATTCTCTAATATTTTTTTTTTCTCTTCAGTTTTACAGTCAACAATTCTTAAAATTTAATTCCATGCGGAAACTGAACAAACCAATTTTATAGAAATAACACAGTCTCTATCAGTTAGTTAGACACAAAAACAAAGAAAGTGCTTGGAGGGGTACTTTATGAAGATTTTTATGAAAAGAACTTACACAGACGAAAATTTGACAAATTTTCAACTAGATTCCAAAGGACTGAATATAAAAAATTGCAAGAGTAGTTCAAAGTGTTTCACAAAAGTCACAACCTAGTTAAAAAAATTAGTCAGCATAGAGGCTTAGTTTCTTCAGTCATAGAATAACCAGAATTCTAATTCCAATAGATGATTTCACTAGTTTTGAGGTTGGAAAATATTACATTTGTTACGCTTGATGAATTTGGTGTCTAATAATCTAGTAGAATGCACCGAAAACACTTTTTGTTTTACAATGGACCCAAATCAAAACGTTGGATAATCTGAAAATTCCAAGGAACTAAATCTAATTCAGACAAACTTTCGCGAATTGAATCCAGACTGTAGATAGTCCTATAAAGGATTCGTTATGAAGTTTTGCTGCAGTGATTATAACTGCCAATAACAGTCTCTCTGACATTATCTCCAGCCGTCTGATGGGAAAAAAGTAATACCAAAAGATTTCAGGTTTGAAAGGAAACAGTATATCCTGTTGGTCTTAAAAGCTTTTAAAAACCAAACTTTTTAAAAGAGCGTGCCTTTAGACAGTGATCGAACTGTTGAAAGTCTAAACGCCCCATTTTTTACAGTACTTCATTTTTTAAAATTTCATCTCTTCATAAAAAATTATGTCAGAGATCAAGTCTTAACAAATGTAATTTCCAGAGGCTTTTTTTCATATCACTGATTCCTTTCATGTCCTAAAGTATTTAGACAATGGCTGCAGAGAAGTGGGGTCCCATGTTTTTGAGTTTGATCATCTAAAAATTAAAAATGCACTAAACAATTAAGCCTCTAGGACAGACAAGTTTTTGCTCATAAAAGAGCCACGGCTTAAGAGAGGTAGGGCAATGAATTTGCTAGGACTAAGAAATAGGCCACTTAACAAGATTCTAGACAAAACTATTAGAGATTTATTTTTCGAACAGACAGCAATACTGGTCCAATTTTGAATGAAATAACAAGATTTACACTTTATATCGGATCGACAGGACCTCTGACAGGTTGACTTTTAGAAACATACACCATTGAAATTCATTGAGGTATAAAGATGTGAATATTCTCAGCAATTTTTAAGTTAGGCCCATAGAGTAAACAAGAGTCCCAACAAAACAGTAGGCAAGCGTGGCAGGTTGGCGATGTCGAAAAGTCAGCCTCTGATTGGCTGGCGAAAGCCTGGGCCCCCTTGAGATCGCTCTTATGGAGAACTAACATGGGATTTTCAACTTAACCTCATTTAAAATCAAAATCCTAGAAAATTACTGTTCCTCACCTTTGGGAAATTTAAATTATATTTTTTTGAGGCAATAACAAAGAGATTGATGATCACTTATACCTCTTTATCGGAAAATTAACGGAAGAATATGAATTTAAAAGTATAATTATGGGTAATTTTTTTCTACCGTCACGTCTGATAGTGAGCCTCTAAACTTTGTAACTTTTGCATATTTGTGGTTAAATCTGCAGTTTTCTTCATGCTATTGGCATCTTTTCTGCAAACAATGACTTGCTGGTGCATTTCAAACCATATGCTTTAAATTAAAACAAGAAAAATGGAAAAAACAACTGCTACACCACACAATCGGCCCGACCTGTGCGAAAAGTGGAAAACACGGCAAAGAATTACCCCTAATTTTACTTTTAAATTCATATTCTTCAGCTAATTTTCCGATGGAGTGATGTGTACAACCCATAAATCTCTTTGTTAAAACCTCAAAAAAATATAATTTTCATTTCCTGAAGGTAAGGAGCAATCATTTTCTTGAAATTTAATTTTAAATAAAGTAAAGTCAAAATTTCCATATTAAATTTCCATATTAAATTTCCATATTAAATTTCCATATTAAATCTTCATAAGAGCACTCAAGGGGCCCAGGCTTTTGCCTGCGAATCAGACGCCGTCAAATCGATGGCGACACTCGATAGTACTTTGTGCCACGCTCTGTTAACGTTTTTTTGGGACTCTTGTTTACTCTCTGGTTAAGTCATTGATTTAATGAGTACTAGAGAAAATTAACTTGACCTGTCTCACTTGCACTCATTAAAAAAAGAATGACCACTGACAGTTTGAATCACCGTGAATAATCAAAATTTTTGTTCTTAACGAACTTCACTTGTTAATAGCTTGACAAGTTTATTAAAAAAAAAAAAAAAAAAAAAAAAATACAAAAATCTTGACAAAAGTATTTAGAAGTACTATCTATCTCTGAAAGTTCTGAGAGCTACGCCTAGAAAAATGCTGAAAGGAATGGGTCCCTTGCAGGGGCATAGCTGAGGGTCGAAAAGTGGGGGGGGCTTGAAATAAATGATTTTTTTTTTACTTATCTTTCAATGTACGTAAAAAAAAGAACGAAAGAAGGTCTCACCGTTCAAAAAAAGGGGGGGGTCATGATTTCAAAACGGACCAAATGCCAAATGGTGTCCCAACGAGATTACATTTTTAGATGAAACGTAAAAACTAAAACCTCGATAACTTTAAAATTTCTGGACCAAACCTTTTCAAATTTTTGGCAGTTTGTCCTAACATAGTGATGAACGTCTCTGCAAAATTTCGTGAAAATCGATTGATATTTACTGCCACTTTTTGAGTACACAAGCTGAGAGCGCCGAGCGTCACATACTGACAGCGACGATAGCATAAGGTGCTTGCGCAACACGACAGCACCTAAAAAGATCGAATAAGTTGGGTGTATCAATTTTTAAGTCAAAGGAACTTAGTTTAACAAGGAGCAACAGTAATAATTGCTTTTAAAGTTATTTAAATATCTCTTTTAATTGTTTTATGGTTCAAAATGTCCATTGGCTACGTGACCCCCACACGATTTTCTGGTTTCCGCCTGTTTCTGCGGTTCACATGAGAAATATTGAAAATTCAGCGGAACCCTTTGGTGAAAAGTCGTCTCTAGTAGTACTGAACGTAAAAAATTACTTGTTGACTTTAAATTTCGACTTGAAATTTTCACGGAGCATGCATGCTCAATTGGCCCGATTTGAAATTATGACCCGGGGGGCTTAAGCCGCCCCAAGACCCTTAGCAGCTACGACACTGGTCCTTTACGAACTTTTGCTGCAGCAATACGAGAGGGTAAAATTGTGGTAAAATTACATTAAAAGCATCAAAAATCACTCATAAACCCTTAAAAAGCCCTTCAAGAGAAATCCAATTCAACAGTCTTACAAACGAATCACTATAGGAGAGTCCCAGGGGAAAGTAGCTTTCTCCATGATGAATCGCTATTCTCAGCATGGAAAGTTGCGATTAGATGGGACACCCCCATTATGATCCGCTCATTTGACCACCATCATGAAATTTCGTTTCAGTGTTGCCAGATTGGGGTGAAAAAGCCGTACGTTTTCCATTGATTTAAATGGGGACGATACGGCTTTTGACCATCGATCTGGCAACAGTGTTTCGTTTACAGATTTGTTGGGATTGTGAGGTAATTTTGGAACTTTTTGATGCTTGCAACGTTATTTGCAAGTGAATTTACACCGAAGTCAACAGCCTCAACAACTATGGCAAAAGGTTGCAACAGACCCATTGATCAAATTTTAATGATACAATTTCCAAAGAAAAAGGAGAATGGACCAAAAATAAGACAGACAAGAACAGAGTGGACAAAGTACTCTTTAAGGTGATTCTTCAGCGTTTAGTGCCGATTACTGCCACCAGAGCACTACCGTTCGATTAATGCCAAATTACAGACCAAAAAGTAATTTATATTTGAGAAAACAGAGAGTCAGTTACTATACAATCATCTGAAGAACGTCTCTGCAAAATATCTTGTCGATGACTTCAAAAATAAGGGTGAAAGTACCAAAAATGAAATATTGCATTTCGACACAAGAATCGATTTACAATATTTTATTTTTTGGTACTTTCACCCTTATTTTTGAAGTTAGTGACGAGATATTTTGCAGAGACATTCTTCAGATGATTATCTAGTGACTGACACTTCGTTTTCTAGATGTAATTTACTTTTCGGCCTAAAATTTGACATTAATCGAACGGTAGCGCTCTGGTAGCAGAAATCGGCACTAAACGCTGAAGAAAGAATCACCTTAAATAAATCAACCTTGCATCAAATTCCAATTTAACCGTGTCTTCGAATTATAAAAATGCTGCAAGTTACATGATTCTAACTATCAAGCACTGAAATAAGATTCCGAGCAGATATGACAGCGACAGAAGTTATAACGACTGTCTCTGAAGTGAATTCCAAAAAAATTACTAGAAAAAAACTAACGATAAAAAATCTGGTAAATAAGTGAGTAAGAACCTCTAACAAAACAAAAACTAAGGATACATCAAAGGAATTGGAAAAATCTTCCATCGATGCACTCCAGTAGAAAATTACATTCAGATACAAAAAAAAGGGGGGGGGACAAAAGAAAAAAAATATTTGATTCCCCTTTTCCAGAGGTCTATTAGAATCAAACAAAAAACAAAAAAAAACAACAAAAATTAGCATTTTACTTAAAATTAAAATTTCATTCATTTACAATTACAAAGTATAAAAATATTCATGATTGATCACAATGAGCTTGTATTTACAATTGAATAATCAAATAGTTGATTTGTTAATTTACAATTAGATGTACAAATTGGGTAATTAAATTTATTATTTCTACTGTACATACTCAGGGTGTTCCAGAAATAGTTGACTCACCCTGCATTGACCAATTTAGGGCTGAAATCTGAGAAAATATAAATAGTTTCGTGTCACAAATAGCAGTGGTAGTTGATATAATTTGGCAGCAATGTTTTCCCTCCATTTGAATCTGTGTGAAACAATCGATAGTTAGAATCGATTGTTTTACATAGAATCAAATGGAGGGAAAAAATTGTTGCAAAATTGAACAAGCCGCCACTGACAAATAGTTCTTTTAAAGTTCAGATCAGAGAAGACCCAAAGTTTATCTGCTGAACTACGTAGAATTAAAGGTTCAGTTACAGTTCTTTGACATGGTGAGTGCAAGAAATACAGGAAAAGTACTATCACCAGCGAAATAAAAAATCATAGTAGAAATTTTCATTATATAATCTCTTGGCTAATTTCAAATAATTTTGCCGATTTTCGAGTAGTTCAGAGTTTAGCAGGATAACCACTTGAAAGTATACCTGAAAAAATAAAAAACTCTTCGAGAAATAGATAGATAGATGGATAAAGAACAATTTCGATTAGAGGACTTTCTTTTGCTCGCCATAGTAAGATATGTTAGACTGGTCGAGTTTTCTTTTAAAATTGCTCAACACGTTTCCACCAAGAGTTTTACGCTACGGTGAATCGTCAGTGTTTAGTGCCACCAGAGAGCCACCGTTCGATTCATCTCAAATCACAGGCCAAAAGTAATTTATATTTAAGAAACCGGAAGGTCCAATTACTGGGTAATCATCTAAAGGAATGTCTTTGCAAGATATCTTGTCAATATTTTCAAAAATAAGGCTGAAAGTACCAAAAAATGAAATATTGCATTTCGATACAAGAATCGATGTACAATATTTCAATTATTAGAACTTCCAGCTTTATTTTTGAAGTTATTGATAAGTTTATTCTGCAGAGAGGTTTTTCGGATGAGTCTAGTAGTACCTGATACTCATTGTCAGTTTCCTTTAATATACATTCCTTTTGGCCTGTAATTTTACATTAATCAAGAAATACCACTCTGGTGGCAGAAGTCAACATTAAATTCTGTAGATTCCCCTTAATTTAAGTTTAGTCAAGGTCGGTTTATTCATCAATCTCCCTGAGAAATGTTTGAACTACTGAAAAACTCAAAACGAAAATTTTTCTCAAATAATTATAAATATTCCGGATTTTAGCCGTAAATTGATTAACAACATTTGGCATTCATGGGATCACCTTGACTACAATTCAAAATTGAATCAAACATTTGTAGCATTGCGCTAGTTTCATCACCTTGAAAAATTGTTCAATCAATTCAAAGGGATATTCATAGAAAAAAGATAAAAAAAAAAATGAGTCAGAATCCCAAAACAGGGCATTTAAGCTGACGCTAAAAAGATTGGCCCAAATCAGAAATTAGTAAGGTCATCGAGGAATTATTCTTCCATACCTCTGGATTAGGAGAGGCAACCTGCCCCTTTAATTTCCTGAGGGCCAACTTTTCATCATTTCGAGCCAATTTCACTTGAACATCGTTTAGAGAAATTTTCCCTACTTTCATCTGGCAATGATGAAAAAGTTTGAGCTTTATCATTCTTTCATAAACCCCGGAAAAAGAGCTTTTAAAAGGGAAAACCTTGACATTTAAAACACTTCTTGGCATGTAGGAGTTTAATTCCTAAAAAAAAAGTAACATCAAGAAAAAGTAAGGTATTTAAAAACTCCTTTCACAGTGGCGTAGCCAGAAATTTTTTTAAGGAGGGGAATCGAGGGTCCAAAAATTTCCGAGAGGAGGGAGTCCAAAGTTAACATATAGGTGAAATTACTCTGAAAACGCAAAAAATTACCCTTTAGTAGGGCAAATTTCAGTGTCAAGGGGGGGGAGGGTTCCCAGACCCCCTGGATCCCCTTCCTTGTCTACGCCACTGGGCCCCTTTATGAAAATGCATGGAAATTGAGAAGAGCTTCAGTACTGTATTTAGACTTGTGTACTTTAGTACTGTATTTAAACTGGATTTAGACTTATTGATTTGCAAAAATGGGAATACATAAATATAACAAAAGCAAAAATAAAAAATATTAAATCTTGACCGGCCTGTCACCAAACACCTTACATATTTCTAACAGGAGAAAAATAAATAAAGAAAAGGGTGGCATAATAAGACTCTTTTGCTGTGAGGCGGGAGAATTGACACTGACCAATCCGATGCAGATTTTACAATTAAAAAAAGAGCATCTGGACTGATCGGATTCTTGGATTTTAAATTTCCCGCTCGTCACTAAAACAATTTACTTAAAACATAACAAAAAGAAGGAAAGAAGGGATTTGAGCTACAGATTGGGACATTCAAATGTCAAGAAGAAAAAATTGGCTACAATAATGAGTAATGGAATAATTTGACATAAGTAAAAGTTAATTCTGAAAATGACATGTTTACAGTCACGCATTCATGATGTCATGCAGGGAAAGAGACCTCGTCCTGATATTCTTGAAGAAAAAATTTCAAGGGGAGTAAAAAGTGTGACAGGTTCAAAGCTTGCAAAACTGGGATTTTCGAAAATTGACCAAGATATTTGGGCCACCTTTGCTAGATTGTGCACAAATTTTCCAAAGGGGGTTGTTGCACACTTTTGCTATAAGCGATTCCCATCTTAATTTTGCCACTCTCTCTAAGCTGACAAGGATGATTCACAGAGTAATTAGTCATCAGAGTAGTGATCCACATCCGATGAATCGTACCTTGACATCTAGTGGCCCCGGTGTCAAATAAAAGTCGCCTCTTATTGGTCACTTCTTGATAAAGTCACAGTATTGTTAGATGGGAATCTCCCATTATTACCGCCTTAAGCCACCATAACGCTCGTGCAAATGAAAGCATTTATTACGTTTAGGAGTGGATTTTGGAAGTTTAGAGTGCTGCCATTGTTATTTTTGGAGGTGTCTGCAACAGAATCAACTGTTAAAACACTTGAAGCAAAAGTGTGCAACAGCCTCATTATTTATTTAAATCACTATTGTTAAGTTTGCAGCTTTTTCTGCAGAGTCTGACAACACTGCTGTAGATTGAAGAGCTTTATGCAGAAGGGAACCAACTATAACAACAACAATGGGCAAAAAACATGTGACTTATTTTAACGAATAACAGGTCCGTTTTTCAACAGGCAGTTGACAGAATCATCTATTGATTCATTTGAGAAATTCGGCCAACCATAAGCTAACAAGCAGACCTACTATTCATGGATACGAGATAAGCAGATCAGAAAGGTTCTTTTCCCAAAAGACATCATATACTTTCCAAAGATCGCTTTAACAATCCAAGAAAGAATTTTGTTGGAGCTAAGGAAAGGAGGAAAAGGGTGAACATAATTTTTGAAACCACCACAAAATACAAGGTAACGTTACGGAATAACCTACACAAAAAATAACCTAAAATTGCAATCCGACATTCTTCAAATATATGAAAATATCTGAGCACCATATTTCAAAAGTGACTTGTCTTTTTTCTTAACTTAGAGAGTATTAAATATTAATCCACCCTCACAATCATTACAGTAATCCACCACCAACTACTAACTTGGCAACCGCGGCTTCGATTAGCTACGAGTAAAATTTTGCAGAATGGTCCCGCTAACCGCAAACTTCGGTCTTGCGTATCCGCAAATTCCAATTTTTGTCCAACCATTGCATTTCTTCGAGGAAAAGAAATTAATCGGTGATTGACGAATTCATTAGCTGACAGTTGACACCCTCTCTCACTTCATCCGAAGACTGACCAGCCTTGGCGATGAGGCGGTCAACATGGACCCTTACATGGAGAGAAGTTTCAAGTTCCAATGGTCGTTAAACCAGGTTACAGTCCTTTACTTAAAATTGTTGCTTACTTAAAATTACGACATTTTTTCATCAATGGCCTTCAATTCAAGTTGTTTTTCTGTTTAACTTGGAACCAAATCCAAATTTTCCCAGAAGTTCTTTGTATCGCCAACCTCGAGGTTTCCGCAAAAAGTAACCCTCGCGGTTGGTGGGGGATTACTGTATTCCATCACAGTTGCGTGAGTAACAGTGAATTTTGGGAAATAATTTCCGATTCTGATCTGAGGTTGTTACAGTACTGATAAAATTACTATGTGAAAAGAAATCGTTCAACGATTTGCCAGCATAGACAATTATTTGAAATAACTACAGACCAAAAACGACTGTTAAGTACTTTCTAATCATTCCTTGTAATGAAAGGATGACACCTTTACAGTGAGTATCAAAACTCATTATAAATCGCCAACTGTTGCCAACAATTTGTTTTCGTCGACAACTATCATGAAAGCTTTAATCCTGCCCGTTTTTCAGTAGCCAGTTGGCAGTTTTTAGTAGTTCTACTACAACTCACCAAAGATTTTTTAAAATTTAGAGTAAATAAAACAAAACGTCCAAGGTGTCAATAATTCTGAACAATGAGGACTAAACCAGTAGAGACTTAAAGCGCAAACGACATACACATGAATATGACCCAATATTTACCGATGAACACGCCAATAAGAGGACATGAGAGTTACAAGAAAAGCTCAAGAAAAGTTACAATCACCTTGTCGACTTTCTCAAGAGCACTTTGGCAATTGTTGTCAACAAAGAAAGTGGCTTAGTATTCATTGCTACCAACCTAATTTCTAGCTTATTGGGGCACTTTCAACCATGCCCACTTTCGTCACAAACCAGCCGTTAACAATCAAACAAAACATGAATGTTGAAGAAAAAAACGAATTGATGGCTGGCAAAATAAAATACATCTTACTATTGTTTAAAATAATACAAGCAAGCTCAGTTCAGAGTTCAAATTTGAAACGTGAAAGAATGTTAAATGCTGTGAAACTTTACAAACAACGGCATTTTGAAATGATCATTTCATTGCTGCCAGTCCAACTAGCTTACTGTATTACTTTTGAATCCCTCCAAAACTAGACATTTAGAGCTTAAAAAGTAGGCATTTTTTTTTTTTCAAAAGCTTACACAACTTAATCAATTCTTCCTAATTTCAAGGTAATGAACTAAAGGCTCTTCCAAAGTCACAGGATTGGCATCTACCAATCATGGAGAGTCGACTCAAAATTAATGATAAGTCAAATGACTGTTGAAGATAATTTTACTCCTTAAATCAACGAAGCTGCTGTACTTTTACGCTACAAACACATGGAGTGTCGTGTAATATGTGAAATCCAGTTAAAATTACAAAAAAGACTTTTAAAAGTTCTGAAATCAATTCGTTAGTTTGATGACAGCTTTATAAAAAAAATTGAAAGTTACGTCATGACGCAGGTACTGTGGGAATAGTCTAATCTAATTTTTTACGAGTAAGGGAGAAGGATGGAGTGACTAGGTACTATAGAAGCGATTCTGAGTTCCAACAGAATCTCCTTTGCCAGAATAGAGATAGGATTACAAAATGGTATCTACACTGCGTCGCCATTCTTGCAATTTTTTTTGAAGCTTTTATTAAGTTACCCAATAGATTTCAGAAGTTTTAAGTCTCAAATTGGTATCTTTTGCTGGATTTCATGGTGATGCTGACAATATTTCAGTAAAAATATGCAAAGGCTTCATCAACTAGAGGATGCATGGCTAAAGACTTTGAACAAGGTAATGTCACAATGCTTCCATTTTCAATAGACGGTGAAAAAACAATGCGTCTTTTCAAGATGCCAATTACCTTGAAGTCTTAGTAACTTCTTTTGATCACACTGTTATCTTCCCTGAATTTATTTGTTTCTCGTTACTTTAAAATTATCAAACGATATGTACACCATCCGAGTTCATATTAAAATCAAAACAATGTACAAGAAACCACAAAGGCCAAGAAAATCAAACAGATAGAACTAATATTATGGACACAAATGGGTTTATTGCACGCACAATGCTTTACTGAGCATGAGTAAAACTGTAGAAGAGTAAATACTTTCCAAAATCCTAAGTTTCCTTGCCTTATCACAGAGACAGAATTTCCAAATTTACAGAGGCTTCAGGTCATAGGTTATTCATTTGAATCAATGAAAAAAATGTGCAGGAATTCACACGCCAACACAAACCAGTGTTGCCACAAATGTGAAATACAAACTGTAATTTTCACCCATTTCACATAAAGTTTTTGGATTTCCTACGAAATCTGGCAATGCTGGTAAAACCAGCAGGAAAAGTCAGGCAACAAAACGCAATTGCAGCTCACTTGCTTGGCCATGCACAGTTGATTGTAACCGGGATTTCATCTGACTTGAAAAGTTTTTGTTTCCTTGCTTCAAAAGAGGAAAACTAGAAAAAAATTTTGGTTATGTTGACAGATTTAGGCAATATCACGACTACCAGCATTCCAAAATCGTACATAATTGAAACACTAAAAGACCTCATTCGGTTGGGATGTTTAAGCCTTTAGTTCCCGGAGACATCGCTGTGACAAACATGGCAAATGGACTAATACGCTCCTAAAATACTAGATACAGTTTTTGGTTGAGTTACACGATACGTAGCAAGAAACTTCCACAGGGGACGCAATCAGTAAAACGTATCCTCAGGAAAAAGTGCGCCCCAAAAGAGACAGTTCAATGAGATTTCGTCACACCTCACCAATTATTACTAATAATAATTCAATTTCCGTTGATGCTGCTGCAAACTACAACTTTAGTATGATTTAAGCATCGAATAAAAAACTTGGAGATGAAATAATAAAAAGAGAGAAATCCAGGGAAAAAATGAATGAACAAAAAATAAGGGCGCAAGCTTTGATTAGAAAGCTTCCCTTTCTGGCGCCAATTCTTAGGCACATTCTGTGACTGGTGTTCTTTATACAGGGTGACTATGAAAAAAGTATCCACTTAGAAGTTAGGAGGGCTGCCGTTTTAAGAATAGAAGGAGCTTCTTCCATTTATAGTACAATTTTAAGTTTCAACACAAGCCTAAAGATTTGAGTTCTTTATTACTACCTCATTTACATGTATTTTCACTTTCAAGTTGACTTTCTTGCAGCTTTATGTATAGAATTTGTCTCTCAAATGGTAACAAGCCCCTTCATTATCTCAAGCGACAACTTGAGTCTCCATATGCTAGGAGAGTTGCGCCACGTCATCTTCTTCAAAATGAAGAAGAAGAAGCGGATCAGAGGAGCCCCAACGAGGCAAAATGCAAAAGACGGTTGGCCATTTGCCTCTGCGCTGTTGCCACTATTTCACTAATTCTAAAAGGATGTTCCGATTCTTGACAATAATGGTCGTTATTGAAAGAGATAAGGTTCACCAGAATAATATTTCCACAGAGGAAAAATCAATAATAATTACCGCGGTCACTCGTACTATAAATGTGTAATAAAAGCGAGTACGCAAAAAGTAAACAAACCCTCCACCATTTGCATTTGCCTCTTGGGGCCTCCGTGTGAGCTTAAATCTGAGAGGGATTCTAGAAGCAACCATCCCAACTTCTGAAGGGGAGACTAAACATACATTGACGTAAATAGTTTAACGTATATAGCGACGAAATCTCTGAGAACTGATAGGAAAAAAAAAAACAAACAAACAAACAAACTCAACAATAAAATATGACTGACAGTATTAAAATAAAAACTGCAGGAAATAATTTGCTATAAAAAAAATAACAAGATTAAAAAAAAGTGGAAGAGATCACTATAACTCATCGAGAAACTTAAGACCTGAATTCGTCCGAGTGCTGACGTCATTCTCCTTCTTCTCTTCATCCTCGGTCCTTTCTGAGTCGGGATGCGGACTTTCAAACGCCTGGATCAATTCATCAGTTTCAAGCGCCTTTGAAACTTTCTCGCTAGGAAGTTTGGTCGAGGCTTGATTTGTTTTCAAAAACTCTACGATTAACTTCATGAGAGGGTATTCGGAACCTTTTTCGCTTGCATCGCTTTTGTCTTTTGAAGTTTTAATATCTTCATTTTGAATGAGGATATCATCAGTCTTTTCCTTTTCTTTTTCTTTATCCTGAAAGAGAATCAAATAAAGATTACATTTAAGAGAAATTAAATTTGACAACAAATCACACCTAACCCTTGTGAACCTAAGGTATTTAATCATCGTGTAGTACCACGGAGGCGTCTGAAAAGACCCCCAGATGGTTTTTCACAGAAGAGGTTTAGTTTCTTCCTTTTTTAAAACATAAAGTATTTAAAGTAATGGGGCTCTTGCAAACTTTTCCTGCTACACCTACTACATGGTGTGCATTTTGCCTATCCCGGTAATTGAAGGCGCTAGATGTAACATGATTTGCAAGTGTGAGCGTTTTGGAGTATCTTTTACTGTAAATGGGGGATAGAGATCAAATTCAGGGCGTAGTAAAATATTCGTACTCCCCGGTGTTCATTTTGCCTATCCCGGTAATTGAAGGCGCTTGATGACACATTATTTCCCAATAGTTAACGATTTTAAGCAACTTTTATCATCGATGCGGGCTAAAGATCAAATTCAGTGGGTAGTTAAATATTCGTACTAAACGGTGTTCATTTTGCCTATCCCGGTAATTGAAGGCGCTATAGATAAAGCATAATTTGCAAGAGTAGACGATTTGGAGTATTTTTTACTGTCAATGGGGGATAAAGATGAAATTCGGTGTGTGGTAAAATATTCGTACTCCCCAGTGTTCATTTTGCCTATCCCGGTAATTGAAGGCGCTCGATGACACATTATTTCCCAATGGGGCTCTTGCGAAATTTTGCTACAAGCAAATGAATAGTCCAATCTCATGTAAAAACCGACGAAAATCACAGAAAGCACACTAAAAAAGTATAAAATTCAGTAATAGACTCACAAAACTGCTTTAACGGCAAGATCAAACTGACGGTTCGACCCAGGTATCATGGGAGATTCCTGTCTAATTTGTCACTTTCTCTCATAAACACAGAGATATTTCATTTAGATAGGAATCTCTCTTGATACCTGCATCTCTCTGTCATTAAGCCCAATTCTGAGAAACATTCCGTGATTTTTTAGTGTACTCATCATCATTTTTACAGGTTTTTATGCAAGAATCAACAGTTCAATCCCACAAAGCGAAATTTTGCAAAAGCCCCATTGAGTGCTTAAAACCTTGTTTTACCATATACGCATCACCAATTTGTAGAAATAGCTGTCATGAATTTAAAAGAAATTAAGATTAGAATTAGAATTAGAAAGACCTGTAGCCCCAGCTATTAGAAAACTCTTGAGCTCATTTTTCAGAGCGAACTACAGGCCTGAACATGTAAGAAGCTATGGGGATCCAAAAAAAACACAACAAAAAAATTTCCTGTCCTTTGCCATAAAAATGCAAGGAATTGGACCAATGATTCTCATAAGACAAGAAATTTCTTAAGGGGAGTCGGATTGGCCTATCTCTGTAATGTTGTTTTCTGTGGTCTGTTGTCTGACTTGCCGTGTGCGTTTGGTCAGAACATGATGCACTTAACGTTCCTTTTTCTCAGGATCTACTGAAGCGATTTTCAAAAACTTGGTCTCCTTGGAAAGGTCTTACTCTCGTACACAAATAGACATGGAGTTTTTTGAAATTTTGAAAATTGAAAATATGATAATTTTTTGAAAATTTGTTAGTAAAAAACGTAAAATTTTGGACTTTGAAAGCCTGAAACTTTGGATAGGGGCCAAATTTTGAAAAACCCCCATGACTGTTAGTGTAGGAAAGTAAGACCTTTCAAATGAGACCAAGTGTTGGAAAATCGCTTCAGTAGATCCTGAGAAAAAGGAATATGAATGCAAAAAATCAAAACTTTCGGGAAATGACCGTCAAGATGTGTAGTACAATAATTTAGCAGGGGAAAAAAAGTTATTTATTTTTTTGTCAAAAATCCCGATCCGACTCCCCTTAAAACCTATTGAACCACTTCCCATCAATAACCTAAAAGTTTAATAAGTTTAGTTAGCCTATAAAGCCTAATAAAAGCACAAAAAGTCTGATGACACCAACAAATAGTGTCCAAAATACAGAAAAAATGGCATGAATGTCAGCTACGTTACTTTGAATGTCATAAAGGGAGCGTTCTAGAGTTTTCCGAACCAATAACCCGGTGCAATGCATCAGAATTTCCAGATAATGTTTACAATAAAGCTGCTGAAGTTTATTGGTCCTCTGATGAATTTCAGAACGATCATAGGCGTTTTGACGTTTTCTCACTAAAAATGCCTGTTTGCTTTATAATAATCTCAAAAACACCAGTATGAACACACAGAAATAGGTTGTTAACTTCTTTGAGGTTAGTTTTCATCGACTTTATCGGAGCTCTTACTCCCATAAAGAGTTCTGATGAATTTCATTGGGAATCAAGACCACTCTGATAAATTGCACCGGTAAATCGGAAACAAAATTGAAAAATAAAAGAACTCTTCCACAGTCTTATAATTTAATTTACCCCCATGAACTCGTGCGTCGGATTTCGTCCAAAAAAACAAATTTGCCATTCCTATCATTAGTTAGACGTGGTCCGACAGAAAGTTGCAAAGCTTAAGTTGAGTGTGTCAAACGCCGTGTTGCCAGATCGAGGGTAAAAAGCCGTATCATCCCCATTTAAATCAATGTAAAACGTACGGCTTTTTCACCCCAATCTGGCAACACTGGCTCAAACATTGTCTGACACTCTCCTTTTTACTTAATAACTATTTAGGTTTAAGCCTTTGTAAGCCTCTACTTTTTATATAAATACAAATGTCACTGAAAATCACTAAAATAATTACATGTTGGGGGGGGGGGTAGAATAAATTTTAATCCGAGTGCAAAGGGTTAAAAAATGTGAGTTTCACCCAAAAAGAACAAAACAAACAAAAAAACTGACTTGGGGTCATTTCAGACACCCCCCCCCCTTCTTCCCGAACTCACAATGGTTAGTAGAACTTTAACAAAATTGTAACAATTTGTTTCCGCTTGTGAGCAGCATCTGCTATGAGCATTTAGTCGCTTCAAGAGTATACAATTGAGAGCCAGTCGGAATTAGATTCAGAAATGGCACAACTTTCATAAAACAAGGGGACTTTGGGTCAGCCCTATGGCTACAAAAGGGGAATTTTGAGAGGGGGGGAAAAAAAAACACTTAAATTCCGATGGTTGGAAATTGAGCTCTCATAAATTCAAAGCAATTGAAAACTTTCATGGTAGTAGAGAAAGACACTTGAACAAACTAAACGCCTTGCTTCAGCAAAAGAACGACAGCAACTAAAATTTAAATAATAATAATGATATAGTGATGTATTTGTAAACTTACGGAACTCCTATCTGTGTACCAGAAATCTTGTACGGCTTCTTTAATCTTATCTAAAGTATTCAGGTCTAATTTGTTTGTTTTTTTAACTTCCTCTGAAAAAAAACAAAAACAAAAATAATAGAAAATAAATTAATTGATGAGAGATTTGGACAAATGATTCTTGAGAATTCATTTATTTATTAATATGGCTTAGGTGTTTGTTCCTTACTCATGAAAAAAAAAAAAAAAACATTACTGAGCGCCAGAAAACAAGCAGGCAAAAAAATTACACATCAGCAATCAGAGGTGGCGAAAGTTTGGTTTCAATTTAAAATGCCAAAGGCACGACTTTTCCCGAATGCAACTAGTGGCGCTATCCATCGGATTGAAATCAGGAAAAGTTTCACCTAGAATCACCTTAATAGCGTGTTTGTTTGGAACTATTTTGATAACAATCGATACGATTAATCGGACTCACTAAGTTAATGGCAAAATGAATTTCCAATGATAAGGCTTGAATTATTGACCAATTTTGGGCTAAATAATCCAAAAAAAACTGTGCAAGTGAGGGCATTCTTGGATTCGGCTTTAGAATTTTGTTTTCAATTTCAAATGCCAAAAACACGACTTTTCCAAAAAATGACCAGAGGCGCTTTCGATTGGATTGAAATCTGGAAAAGTTTAACCTGGAATCGCCTTAAATAGGACCTGATCTAAGCTAGTTTTACTTTTCATTTCTACAAAGAAGACTAGCACAACATACCTGGTTTATGATCACCAAGGGTAACTTGAATGAGCGGCAATTTGATGGCATGTTTGATAAGAATTGATGCTTCCTCCCAAATGAGAAATACAGCCGGGATATGAATGTCGTTAGTCCCATCGCCAGACATTGCAAATATTGTTGAAGCGCCAGAAGACGATGATGACGCTGACACATTATCGATGACTATGACACCAACAGCACCGGCAGCTTCCAATCGACGCACTTTTTCAACAAACATACATTCGCCTCTCTCGACAATGGCAATCATGCCGTTGAGACGATTGGCATTCAAAAGAGGTTTGCATGCCGTCAAAGGATAAGCAACACCCAGTCGGGCTGTAACCTGACAATCAGAAAATAAGAAAAAATTACATTAATCAACAGTCAGCCTTCTATTTAGAGACAAATAGAGATCCAGCACAAATTGCTAGCACGGGGTAAAAGCATTCAACAAATTTGGGGGAACGATAGGATGCGAAGATGAGGAAGAGCACGATGGACTGAGCTACATGCAGTAGATCCTGCGCAGGAAAGGACTTCCTACAACCAATACAAGGGCATCGGCTGAAGTGCTTTGGTATTTTAAATTCTACTCTCTTTCGATTTATCCTTGTCTCATTTCTCTTTCGGTCTTTCGGTGTTTTATTTCTCATTTGGTTTCTCTTTGTTCTCTTTTCTCTTTTGATTCCTCTTTTTCCTCATTTCTTTTCGTGTCTTCGATCGAATGTTTTTTCTCAAAATTTTTTTTATTTCAATCGACATTTAGTGTTAATTTTTTGGAAATTTCATTACAATCCATGTGAACAAACTGGTCCTTCACACGGGACTATGGAGCTGAAGGGTTCAGAAAGTGCATGCATTTACACACTTCGACTTTAGAATTAGTAATACTCAAGCAGAAAATAACAGAGCTGCCGTTTTGCGTATAATTAATGACATTTTTCAATTCACCGAAGATTTCACCGGTTGAGAAAAGATTACTTGCTTCAGTTCAGTTTATGGCTATCATGCATGAAAATACTCGCATCTGTAATCCTTTCTCTGCTGGTTGAGTCATCGATGACTTTAAAGAACTTATAGATATTTTAATAATTAAACGGCTATTGCACTGATTGAGAAAAGATTACAGATCAGAGTATTTTTGTGCAGTATACAGTTGTACACTGAACTGAATTGTGTAATCTTTTCTCAACCGGTGGAATCATCGGTGCATATAAAAATGCCATTAATTATGTGCTAAATGGCAGCTCTGAAAAATAATAGACAGAAATATTACTTTATCATCCCCTCGTAGTTGTCGGCCAAAATGAGCTGGACCTGCCGTCAGTACAATAGTTTTATCAGGATCTACAGATGACGGAAACGAGACGGACTGAGGCAAATTATCAGAGGCTTGATTCTTCGATAGATCCATCATTTCTTGCAGGAAAAGTAGACCTTCAGTTGCATCTTGGACACTGACAGCCTTGTGAAAACAATTAAACAACATTTTCAGATTAAAATTCAGAAGAAGGATGCTCAACTAATATGCAAAGAGACTTCCAGAACAAATTAACATAGATCAGCATTCCTATGCAAATATAAGAATCATTAGCAATGTAACAAAGCATTTTGTTCCTCTCAAACAGTAGCGTCATTTGCAGGGGGCAGGGGGGCAGTTGCCCCCCCCCCAAGGGTCGGCCAAAAGTTAAAGAGTGATGACCTTTTTTTATTTTTTTTAGGTGAAGAAAAAAGTTTCGAACTAAAATTTGGTGGTCATCAACGAGTTTTGTTGGAATTTAGGGCCATGAATATAGGATAGTCAGGGCTGCAGAGTGTCTAAAATAATATTCATGAGAAAGAAAATAAAAAAAAATCACATTTTTGCCCCCCCCCCCCCCCAAGCCGAACCCGAAATGACGCCCCTGCTCTCAAAAAAGGAGGACAAAGAAAATCAGTCAAAAGGGTGAACAGGAGAGCAGTAAATCTTCAAAAATCCTGTGAAAATTGTGGACACTGACAAGAAGAACATAAAGTTTTTTTTTTACCAACCAAATAATTTAATGAATTTAAAGTAAGCATGCTAGTCTCAGCTGAATTTCAAAGAAGCACGCTGTTTTGAGACAAAATTTTCTTCAGCACGTTGAAATAAGCAAAACAAAAATGAAAAATGAAAATTGTGGACGCATTCTCTGTGTGTGTGTGAAATTTGTTAAGACAAAGAAGAAGATTCTGCACCCCTAAGAGTGAACAAAGACCTAAGTTTTGGATCACCAAACACGTTTTTGAGACGATCTATTTCTTCAGTGGCTTGAAAAAGAAAAGGGTGGCAGGTTGTCTCTGAAATGCTTTTGGTTATCCGAAAGTTAGGGTTTGAGAGGCCCGTCTAATTTTTGCTTTTTACTTTTAGTGATATTGAAGATTCACTATATTGAAGTTTTTAACCTCTATTTTGTTGCATCACAGTCTCATTTATTTAGAGCAAAAGTTTGCAACAGACCTTCCGCTGTGGGATAAAACTGCAGTTGAATTCTCACAGGGTCATTCCTCTTCAGATGAGACCAAGGTTTCTAGCTGATCCCCTCAAAATTGCTCGAAATTTTTTACTCTCGGTCTTTGCATCAAAACCAAATCAAAAACCAATTTTTACTTTTTTCATCACCCATCAAATTTTTTTGAATTTTGAAAGTTACCAAATTTACCCATTTTTTGCAGAGGTCAACATCTTCAAATGGCATCGTCTCAGAACCATTGATTCTAGACTGACCATACCAATGGGTCTGTTGCAAACTTTTGCTACAGCGCCAAAGGATGTTCAATCTCATGTAAAATCGCGTGAAAAGTCCATTGGTGGCATCAGAAAGTCATAAAATGCAGTAATAAACTCACAAGAGACGTTTAATGAAATCCAAGATGGCGGTAAAATATTGAGCAACCTGTATGCATGCACCACGAACATCCAAGAATAGCCAACCTCACAATATCGATCACACCCAATCATCACAACGTAAATAAACACATAACCTCTGAAGCTGCGAGGTTGTCAACGTTGGCAATCCTTGGATGTTAAAGGTGGATACATACAGATTGCTCGATATTTTACCGCCATCTTGGATTTCATTAAACGCCTCTAGTGAGTTTATTACAGCATTTTATGACTTTCTGATGCCACCAATGGACTTTTCAGGCGATTTTACAATAGATTATACACTCTCAATCGTTGTAGCAAAAGTTTGCAACTGACCCATTCCATTTGAAAGCTCTTTATAAGAGCTTTTCAACCATTTACAACACAATTAGGTCTAACCAAACGAATTGTACAGATAATATTTTAAAATTTGAAATTTCAATAAGTCAAATTCTGTTCCGAAAAGTGTGCACTTACATTATCAAAAGTGTGCAACAGCTGTATACGTCCATCAGAAAGTGTCGTTACAGTGATACCCATGTTTTTAACAAGACGCATATGCTCAGCATTGTTCGACTGAAATTGTGAAGCCAAGAGTTTCCTCTGTCCGTTGTGTCTCGGACAAACTCCGTCGACCATGTTCTTCAGCGGCTTTCTCACCGACTCCGGAAATAAATGGAGGGAGCTGGGGCACGACTGAGAGAACTCGATGACATCTTCGTCTTCCTGGTCTGGGACATTCAAGAAAGTGAAATTTGTTCGACTCTTGGCAAGAGTCAATGGAAGTAAGTGGGCTTCCGTAGTGAAAATGAATTCGTCTAAATCTACGACTAGATCATCAGGAGAAGCAAATAGCAAATACAGGTACTTGAACGTTTCTGCTAGCACAAAAGAATCCATCCTGCAAATTAAAAAAACAGAAAATAAATACAAATAGCGACTCAAAACATGCTTTGAATAAAAAAGGGCTTGTCCCGTTTAAATAAGTAGTAGTAGAAGTAGTAAAGTCCAGCCGCCCAAACACGTGGTTTGTTATGCTGATATTTCACAGCGAACGACTGGACTGCATAAAAATAGAAGGGGTAGGAAAGACAATCGAAGTATTCTCGAAACAAAGGATAGGAAAGAGGAGAGTAACGGCGACCTGCCAGGGACTCTCAAATTGGGAAGGAAATACCTAGAGCACTCAAGGAGTGAAAGTGCTCTAAATATAATTAGTTTTTTTTTTCTTCTTCTTCTTCTTTTCCCCTCTTTCCTCTTATCTTTTTTTTTCCCCCCCCGAACGAAATATTTCTATTTCTCTCTATTTTGCTTCGTTTTTTTTTTTTTTTTTTTTTTTTTTTTTTTTTTTTTTTTTTTTTTTTATTAAATTAAGTTTTTACTCTATGCAACTGTGTACTCATTCTTCAGGTCTTCTCACTCAACTCTTATTCTCTATATTCTCTAAATAAATAAATAAATAAATAAAAAAGAGGCAAGTAAAATGGGTCACTTTTGTTTAGGAACTCAACGAAACAAGTCGCCAACAGCCAACAGTCACTTGCTGTTGAGAGTTGAACATTCTTCTAATCAAAATCTACCTGTAGTAAGTAAACATTTTAAAAAATTAAGGCATACAATTTTAAAATAACTGATCAGAA
Source organism: Trialeurodes vaporariorum (assembly GCA_011764245.1). Classification (NCBI taxonomy): domain Eukaryota; kingdom Metazoa; phylum Arthropoda; class Insecta; order Hemiptera; family Aleyrodidae; genus Trialeurodes; species Trialeurodes vaporariorum. The sequence continues at coordinate 41,521,072 of VMOF01000013.1, read as the reverse complement.
ATTGTAATTTGATGAAATAGAAACACCATAGACAAATAGAGACCGTTCACTCCCTTTTCTTCCCGTGGTTGCGCGCGGTGTCCACTTTTCGTGAACTACTTTTGTCGGGACTCATCGGCCTCAACAATCAACCTTCGCCTAATGTTGGATGGTGAGCTCAACAAAACGCTGTGATTGGTTCGCGGTTCCGGAAATGAAAACAGGTTTTGCTTGGCGAATGCAAACTACGCGCTCATCAGTCAACAATAGGCGAATGCTGGCTGTTTTTTCGATGAGTTCCGACCAAAACTGAGCCAGAAAAGTGGACACCTGTTGCAAGTTTTGTGCAGTGTCTCTATTTGTCTCTGAGAAACACCAATTTAAAACATAACCGTCTTTGTTTACGTCCACAGCAATTTTGCGAGCGCAAACTGCAAGTGTACTGTGAACCACCTACAAAGTCACGAAGTTGAAGGCAACCAGTGGAAATTATTCGAAAAATCAGAGTGCCGATTGTGCATTGGGCATCACTCATCCTTTCCTTCCATGGTAGTTTGCGAGCTACAAACCATGTGACGATTATGATCTGCAATCGCTCCCAGCAGTGCTACCAGTCTGGGAAAAGGGAAATCCCACAGGCTTCTTTCTCGAGAAGCCTGCGGTTGTCCAAAAGATAAAAAAAACAGTGATCATGGACTGCAGCGGTCCACAGTGAGCGATTGTGGACATAAAAAAAGATGGCTCAGGTACAAAACGTAATCTATGTCCATCACTCAATCGTTGGCGTCTGTTGGCTGTTGTTTTGATGCGTACTGACAAAACTTCAGCTGGAAAAAGAGACACCAGTTGCAAGCTTGCACTAGGTCACTAGTTGTTCTTTTTAGTAAAAATTCAGAGCAACTTACCCATCTTCGTGCAATCCTGTCCTTACATCTTTGACAGTGGCATAACCGCATGGCACTCGAGCATACTTCTGTAATGACTGGAGAACGCTTTTACCAACTTGAAGATAGTGAGGGTCTTCAGTTGCTCGATACAAAAAGTAAGTAGATTCTAGAAACTCAGGTCTCAGAGGATGCTGACCCCAATGTACCTGATAAAATAAAGCAGCGACTTAAACGACATCCACTTTTTAAAACTCTTCACAAGACATATTCCCATCTGAGCAGAGTTAAAATCTCTGAGAGCTGAATTAATTACAAGGCAAAAAAGATATTTTAACTGCTCTTGCTTGCTCACAAAATAGTCAATTAATTAAGAAGGGTAGATTAAGTATTAAATTTATTCTTAAGTGCCTCAATGACTATTTTGTGACAAAGGCTACCTAAAATTTGTCAAAACTAGGTGGATAAATAAATTAACATTTACATAATGAAGAGATTTGCGTTTACTGGTAGATTCACTGTCTTCTCTGTACTTGATTGTTTATTTAATCTGATTGTAGAACATAATTTTATTTTACGAGAACAATAGCGCCCTGAAATCAGAGTTGGGCGAATGGAGGCAATAATCGATAACACGATTACCGAGTAATAGTAATCGGTGTTTTTGGAGGATGATTTTTCAATAATCAGGGCTGATATTTTACAGGTCACCCATCATATTCGTCGCAAAAGAATTAGATTGAATTGAAAAGACCCAAAAGTTTATTTTAAACCAGTGAAAGCTATATTTATGTACCATTCAAAGGTTTGATGATTACCGACTATCCAGTAATCATATAATCGATAATGTTCTATTTGGCCAACTCTGCCTGAAACATGGAGACACCTGAATTATTTTGAAAAAAGTAGTAGTAGTAGTAGTAGTAGTAGTAAAGTCCAGCCGCCCAAACACACGGCTCGTTATGCTGATATTTCACAGCGAACGACTGGACTGCATAAAAAAAGAAGGGGTAGGAAAGACAATCAAAGTATTCTCAAAACAAAGGATAGGAAAGAGGAGAGTAACTTCGACCTGCCAGGGACTCTCAAATTGAGAAGGAAGTACTTATAACACTCAAGGAGGTAAAGTGCTCTAAATATATTTTTTCTCTCTATTTTCTCATATGAAATATTGCTCCACTCTCCGTTTCAGCTTTTCTTCTTCTTCTTCTTCTTCTTCTTCTTCTTCTTCTTCTTCTTCTTCTTCTTTTTTTTTTTCCTTATACATAAAAGTACATAATATTCTCTCTATGCAACTGTGTAACTCTCTCTTTCAGTTCTTCTCCCTTAACTCTCTTTGTTTCTATGTAGCTTTACTCTCTATGATTCACTATCAAACAAGTCACTCTCTCATTCCTTAAATTTAAATAAAAATATTAGTGGAGCCATGAAACAAATAATTTTGCTGTGATTAAATCCGTTAGAGAAAAAGTATCATCAGCCTCAGTAAAAGGGATCTAATTAAGTAAGGCAAGAGCAATTGGATTTTCATGAAATGAAAAATAAAGTTGCAAAAAGAAGACAGCAAATAAAGACAGTGTTTTTTCCCCCTCACCCAGACAGCTTTAATAGACTGTTTCAATGAGCAGCAGAAAACTCAAAACTGTCCAATCAGATGTCGATTTCACCTTTACCAAAAAGTACCTGAGCCGATCAGATTTCTGGATTTTAAAATTCCCGCTCATCACTAAGTCAGTCTTAGATGGCTCACAAAATAAGAAAAGGAAGAGAGGTTGAAAATAGTTTCGAAAACTTTCCCAGCATTTTATCTATTTATCAAAAACTAACCTGAAAATCAGTTGTAAAAGCTTCTGGAATAAAATTGTGCCTCTGCATGACCTGATACAACATTTCATGAGTCTCAATGGCCGGCTTCAAGTCTCCGTTCAAGACCTAAAAAGATAGAATAGAATAGAATTAATTAACTAATACATTAGAGCCATGAATGGCTATGGTCCTGGTCTTGAAACAATAATTTCGACAGTAAAACTTCGATGGAACATTTCCAAAAACATTGTTGATTTTCATCGATCCCAACCAGTTCCTTACACTGATATTGAGTAATAACTTTCTAAAGTATGGACTCTAGATTTTCCAGATTGTGTCAGACCAAATTGAGGAGGTAGCTGGAAAAACGGCCTTAGTAGCAAATTCACGTTCTGAGAAAACTGCTGTTAAAGTTTTCATGTTAGTGCCAATCTAACATGGTTGAAGAATCAGACTTGGGTTGGATCAAAAAAGTTGATCCATACCCTCAAGTTGAAGTTGGTACAACTGAAATATGCTTTGGCTGTATAAGAAAGAAGAAAATGGAGAAATACGAAAGGTCTACTGAGGCCGTTCTTTCATAGAACGACCTGTTGCACAGAGACAAGTCCTCACCAAACGCTGAGTAGTAAGACCGTTTTTCCAGAGAACGACTTTCTGTATGGAACACATGTACAACATGAGAGATGTAAAAAAAAAAAACCAAAAATCTGCAAAAAAAGAGGCGAATTTATTAGAAAATAAAAAATATAAAATTATTCGTCCTCGTGTTCACTCTCGCTTTCACTATGTTGCCCGAGTCCTCTTCGCCATCTTCAATTTTCCCCATTATGGTCATTATGGTCGCCAGCAGAAGTGCCAACCTCTTCTCATATAAACTCTCATATCTCACTCAATTTTAGACGTACGGTCATGAAATTTTGTAGAGATATTATTGAGTCTATGTTCTCTCAGAAAAGTCGTTCTCCGGAAAAATGGCCTTAGCCGGATAAGGCCGTTTTTCCAACTAGCTCCTCAATTATTTTTGCAGATAATTGGGACTTCTGAAAAACTGCATAACTCACTTTTAAATTTGCATTTCTGCTAAATACTACAATAAGTATCATGATAAGCATCTTCAAAAGCGAAATTATGCAACCCACACAAGACTCATCCAGGTTACACGCGAGACCATAAAAAACTTCAGTCAGCACCAAAATTTAAAAACACGAGCAATCCTTTGGATAATTTTTTGCATCACATTTGCTATAGTTCTTCAGAGTTTCTGAACGGAAAATCGGGTCCTTTAACCTTGAAATTCTAAGATAATTTTTGCCGGACAGCATATTTTGTTGCGATAAAACAAGGTATCCGAAAGATCGAAATCTGGATGGGCCAAAAAATGTAAAACTGTAAGAATAGGTATACTAAGATCAGCTGACATATCCAATAAACTGAGAAATCTGAAAAATCAAGTTTTTACCAGACTTATATTTACTTGTCTTCTGAAACCAATTAAATGGCTTTATGGTGTGCTAAACAAGAGAAATTATGGCTCCTGTATCTAAAATTGCTGTAGAGAAGTTTACCTACTGGCAAAAAATTTCATTTGGAGAAAGAGATGAAGAATATCATTGATATTTATTTATTTATTTATTTATTTATTTATTTATTTATTTGTTTGTTTATTTATTTATTTTTTTATTCATTATTTATTTAAAGTAGCAAACGGGCACAGCTCGTTTCAGAAGTGTAGGCAGACCTAGACCAATAATCTTTGGAATTTGTCAACATTTTTTCTGATATTACTCGATGAAAATTAATAAAAATGAAATTGAGTGTTCACTTTTCAATTAGGAAAACTTTAAACACAATAGAATAAAGTCAGGGGTAAAATTCGGTATTGATTTGAAAAAATAAAAGTTGAAAATTCGCCAAAGATTGTGGTTTTGGTCCGCCTACACTTCGGAAACGAGCTCTAACTGCCCAATACAAGAAAATATAGAGACAGAAAAGAATAAAATCCAAGATTAACAAAATTCAAAAATATGACCCCAAGCAAAAAACTGATAATAGCAATTACCTGGAGCCCAGGCCAAAAAGCGAGGAGTGCGTCCATGAAATTCCTAGAGTTTGTATGAGGACGATGCATGTGGACATCCAGCAGCATCGGACCTTGACTAATGTATTTCATGACGGCAGAGTAATGCTGAAATTCCAAAAGACGTTCGAATGATTAAAGATTATAATTTTCATTCATATAATTATAAGCAAAAATCTCAGAGATTTTAATGTTAAAGGTAGTGGCAGTACTGGCAATCTCAACAGATAACCTCTCTTTCGACAGTTCTTTACAAAGAGTAAACAAGAGTCGCAATTGCATTGAAAGCTAGCATGGTCAATGCTGATAAGAGTCGGCTTCTGATCGGCTGGAAATGGAGGAAAATGCATGGTTCCAAACTTTTTTCGGTCTGATGGAAATTAACATGGGGTTTTTCTTTAAGATCATTTCTCTCAAAAACAAAGCAGAATTATAGTGTAGGAATTTCTTTAAATCGATTTAATAGAATTTTCTCATCAAATTGGTAGGTCATAAGTGCCACTTTATTGCAAATTCGAGAAGACTGTCTCGGTTGAAAAGTACACATAGTAGTGTGTTTTCATGCTTGGCGTGTGTTGAGTGACTCACTATTATGTGTACTTTTCAACTGAGACAGTCTATCAAATTTTCAATAAACTGGTACTTATGACTTATCAATTTGTTGAGAAAATTTTGCTAAATCGACTCGTATTAATGGCTTTCGGTAAATTTTGCACAGGTTTCGAGATAAATAGCTTGGAAAGAAAACCCTGTATTGATTTCCATTGGGCCAAAAAAAGTTTGGACCCACGCTTACAGCCAATCAGAGACCAGCCCGCGTTTCCGATTCCTTATCTGCGTTGACCACGCAGGCCTTCTATTCAATTGCGACTCTCGTTTACTCTTTGGTTCTTTAATTACAAGCAAGGATGGACAATTATACATCTTCTGAGCAAGTTTGCTTAAGCACTACTATCCACATGAAAACATCAACCCCTCTCACACACTAGAGCGTACCATGCACCAAAGTCTGTGTGTGTGGTATTCCCTATACCACACGCACGGACTCACATGCTCCATTGAATATTTTTTTATAACAGTTCATCTATTTTAATCGTCTTGCTGTTTATCTCATATACGATTCCTTTCCTATAAAATTCATCAGGATTACTTTAACTTTTATTAAAGAAAAACTTTGGTTCATTCCATCTGATAAAAAGTGAAAAAGTGAAAGGAAATTTTAAAATTGGATTGAATTGCGCATATACACAATTAACAACAGTATGACATGTATTTTACTCACCCTATTAAACCGGTTCAAATATCTATCATCGCCTAAAAGAATGTAGGCCTTCAAGCAATACTCATAGTAGGAATCAATGCCAGCGCCTACTCCGGAATCTCTTCGAACCCAATCACCGGAATGAACGTTCAAGACGGTACCCATCAAATCTGAACCACGGTGTCGAAGTCTCCAAAGTTCATCCATGGCTCGGTGAGCTTTTTCCTATTGAGAAAAAGTAAGTGAAAGAAAAATTAGATGAATAAATAAATGCATAAAGAAATACAACTTTACTGCGCAAGTAATCAAAAAGCCAAGGTAATATCGCTGAGACAAAGCTCAGTGGAAATTTCCTATTTCAAATGTCCAGTGTAAAATATGTCCCACAAGAAACGTCCATTTGAACAATATCGGCTCTAAAATGTTCAACACACAATTCGTCCAGTATAAAAAAAGGTCCATAAAGAATGTCCAATAGTAGATTCTGTCCATGAATCTGAAAACCTCAGAGTGTATGGTCTAAAGTCCCGAAGGAGGCAGCTAAAATTAGAAATGACCGTAGTCGTGACAGAGCATTAATTTCCAATATTATCAAAATTCTTTAGTTTGAGAAAAGTCTCCGTGATTATTTTATTTATTTTATAATGTCATTTTCTCATTTTTTTTTTTTTTTTTTTCATTTTGTTCCTAGAATTCTTTAATTAAGTTGAACCGGTTTGAACCAATGAGAGTCTTTGAACTGATTCATCGTCGAAGGATTTTTGGTTGTTTCTAACTTGTGGACTTTTTTTTTTGCCTACTTGGTCCAAAATTGGGCATTGTTTTAAGGGGAACTTACGTATGATAGAAATATTGTTCATTGGATATTTATTTACTCTTTACAAATTGTAAATTGGACATTCTATAGTAAACATTGCTGCAATGGACATTTCTCATTGCACATTTTGTACATTGGACGTTTTGAATAGGACATTTCCACCTGTCACCATTAAGACGCATTGCTAAATTCATCAAACGCAGAGCAGAAAATCAACTGCCATCACAGCGTTCTTTAAGTTTTGCAATTAACAAGAAGAAACAGCCAATTTCTGATAGGAATATTATCAGCCGAGTAAAACCTAAATTGGGAATATTTCCTGTTTTCTATACAGGGTCTTGATTTGAAATATTCACTCGTATTCTATTGCTTTCTGAACAACATGTAGCATCAATTCAGAATGAAGTACAGGATAACTCATTTTATTTAAAAAAAAAAAAGTTCTAGGGCATACCTATGAAATTTGGAATTTGAGACGTTGCACGATTTGGGACAATTTTCTGTTTAAAAAAGGCAAAATTTGAGGCTTTGTGGAGGAGGGGGACGTGCATCTTAAACTGTAGATACCCTTGTTTTGAAACTTACCTCAAAGATTGGATCCCCGCTGAGTCGGGATAAAGCAGCCATTTCCAGAACCATTGTTCCAGCGCACGCAGTGCATGTTTCCTTCGACCACTCAAGCTGTTTTGATTTCAGGCCATGGCGCAAATTGATCTATCAAAATAAAAAGGAAAGAATTAAAATGGAGAGCTGGGGAAAAGAGACAGATACAATAGATAAACAGAGGAGACAATATATAGAAAAAGGGGCCCTCATGTGACCATGGGTGCCGGCAGAGAGGAATAAGGGGTTCAGTTGTCTCTCCCTAACAAAAGGAAAATGATATTAATAAATAATTGGTTACTCACCCGTGAGTGAGGGATACCCGTGGTTGTATTGAATGCCGGTAATAGTCGGTACCCCAAATCTCTAGCCATTTCCAACAGCTCTCCTGAGTACCACAACATGACACCTGCCTTGTGTTGTAAATACTCGGATAGGACATGACCTGACAGAAGCCCACTGAAAAAATATGATTAAAATTAAATGAAAGTTTTTTCTTTTTGTTTTTTTTTTTTTTTTTTGACAGATAGATAGACAAAGATACAAATAGAGTGTGTGCCAATCTAGCAGCTGGACTTCCTTGATATACGGTTGTTTCACCATGAATGATAGCCTTGTAATTCAGGGAGAAATAAGTAGTAGTAGTAAAGTCCAGCCGCCCAAACCTTGTGTTCGTTATGCTTGTATTTCAAAGCGAACGACTGGACTAAGAATACAAAAAGGGAATAGGAAGGAAGGGAGCTACCTACCAAAGTACCTCACTGTGAGGAAAGGGGACAAGAGGGATACCGCACCAAGCGTGACACCCTGAGGAAAGGAGATATCTCAAGAGCACACTAAGACTAGTATGATCTTGGAATTTTTTTGGGCAATCTGCGTGTCTCTCTACGTTCTTTTCCCTCTCTCTTGTCGCAATGTCTCCTTTTTTTTTTATTTGAGCAAAAATGGGATGGGAAAGAGCGCTGAGGCATCAACTCTACGTCTAAGTTCTGCGCAATCCGGGACTTTTAGCAGCCGATAAAGAACGAAAAAGATGGACAGAAAAAAGATAGCTACAAGGATTAGAAATTATGTGTTTGTGATGAAGAACTCTGGTAGAAATGCCACAAGTAAACCCATCAAAAAAATTTCAGGGGTTCCTGAGTGAATTTAGTCACGGGTACTCATGGGAAATAGCACAACCATACCCATGAGAACCCATCAGAATCTATGAGTACACTCATGGGAACTCATGGGTTCTAATAGTATCCCATGGGTACCCATAATAATGGGGCAGTTGCAAGGGTCTGAAATTGTGTGTTTTTTATAAAGAAAATGATAGTATTCGATGAGTTGAGAACAATGGTGCCTTTGGTTTTTTCCTAGGTGTCTTGGTTTCGGAGATACAAACGTGTAAAGTTGTAAAAAATCGGGTGTGTAGTGACGTCACTACGCGGAATTCCCATTTAGAACAATGTATTTTGGGCCAAAATCTCATCTGGTAATATCACCAGAATCTAGTATTATGTATATCGCTTTTTTTCAGTGAAGGATTTTCACTGAAATCTCATCTCCGGAACAATGAGACCTAAGTAGAAACCAAAGGCATCTTTGTTCTCAACTCATCAAGTACTTTAATTTTCTTCATAAAAAACACAACATTTCAGACCCTTGCAACTGCCCCATTGCTGAGCTTTTTCCCATGGGTACCTGTGACCAAATTGGGAATCCCCGGGAATTTTTTCATGGGTTCTCATGTGACACTTCTACTAGGGAAGTTAAAAGTATTGGCAGTCACGAATTCGATGTCTGTTGCCGTATTAAAGCAACTTTCAGTGTGCCGTGTGCATTCTTGACTGTTAAAATGTTTGCATTAGCTAGTACTTGATGAGCTTAGAGCAAAGGTTTCTCGGCTTTTTTTCTCAGTATTCTGGTTTCGGAGACACAGACTTACAAGACTTTGCACTAAAAGTTGCCCTAAATACATCGCAATTTGGCAACAATGGATCCTCTCCATTTAAACCTATGTAAAATAATCAATCTTTAGGAGGTGCATTGCACCCCCGAGAAATTTGTATATTTGCATAGGTTTAAATGGAAAAACACATGGTTGCCAAACTGCACAAGCCGCCACTGCATTTTCTGATCACAATGAGCAGCATCAACTACAACTAACAAAATTAAACTGTTCATGATTCACAAACAGTGTTGCCAGATCTTGCGGCTTTTCCCATAAGAACTTATAGAAAAAGCCGCAAGATCTGGCAACACTGTTCACAAAATACAAAAACTCACCCCAAAACACGAATATTAGTTTCAAAAACGGAGACTACGATATCACTATCAAAGGATACATCACGAATGATGAGCTGAACGGCATGTTCAAATTCTTCGAGATCTCCGAGGATGGCAAGAGTGTCTAGAGTATCGATGAGCGTTAAGGAGTAGCTACAACAAAAAGATTACAAGGTTAATATAGACTGGCAATAAATGCTCAATCAAACAATCCTGGTTGCGGGCAAAGAGATTTTAGAAAATTGCAGACATTCATGACAGGTTGTTTTTCCCCTAATAATGGGGCTGTTGCACACTTTTGCTAGAAGCAATAAAATAGCCAATTCTGCAGTAAAAAGCTCCAAAAATAACGATGGCAGCACTAAAAACTTCCGAAATCTATGCGTAAACTCAATAAACGCTCTTATTTATGCGAGCGTAATGGTTGCGTAGGGCAGTAATAATGGAGGATTCTCATCTAATAATACTGTAACTCTTTCAAGACATGACCACCAATGACACGACTTTTCACTGATGCTGGTATCACAGAATACTCTAATCAGAACGGAAACTCCCATAAGAGCCAATGGAAACGAGATTTGGAATTTACCAGCACAAACTGGCAACTGTGCCTACTCACTTCTCAAGATGGCGGACATGCTTTTTCAGATTATACGACCAATCACAATCCGGTCAGTTGCCAAAGATCTGCCGAAGATTGCCGAAAATGCTCACTTTCCAACATGGCGGCCCGAAGTAAAGAATGTTTCAAATTGAATTAGAGTTTCCGTTCTGATTAGAGTATTCTGTGCTGGTATCACCAGGTGTCATGGTACCATTAATCAGAGGTGGATCAAAACTCAAATTGACAAATTTATGCTAAAGGCACAAATTTAAGGAATGTCAGCACCTGCGAGCATACTAAAGATACCCTATAAGTTTCAAGCTGAAACCCTTAAAAATAAAGCGGGAAATGATGAAATACAAAAATTCCAACAAGCCCTAAAATGAGTGGTAGTGAGGCAGATAGACATATAGACTGTTTTAGTAGAGCGATATATCGTATCGATTGCCGTCCGAGGGCCTCTGGTTCCAAACAAACTCTGGTTCAATGTAATTTCCCCATAAGCGAACTTTGGAACGGAGATTTAGGGTATTAAATCAAACAATCAATGCGACCTTGTTGCGATTATGAATTCTACGTCCTCAAAAATGCTTAATTATGCCTGGTTCCTTGACTAAAACTGCCGAATTCAATAAGATATTACAGATTACATGTTGCATTTGTAGGTTAGAATAGCCCAAAATCCCGCCAATTCCACAACAACAATAATAACATTTGGGTGATTCCAACCTCCAAACGCATCGTTTAATCTGTAATATCTTGTTGATTCCGGCAGTTTTACGGGTGGAACCAGACAAAATTAAGCATTTTCGAGGACGTAGAATTCATAATCGCAAAAAGGTCGCATAAATTGTTTGATTTAATACCCTAAATTTCCGTTCAAAAATCCGCTTATGGGGAAATTACATTGAACCAAAGTTTGTTTGGAACCAGAGGCCCTCGGACGGCAATCAATACGATATATCGCTCTACTAAAACAGTCTATTATCACTCACACTCACTCTCACTAACTAAGCTTATGGCGAAATGAATTTCAAAATTAATGGCTTTCATTCTAAACCGATTATGCTCATTTAGGGCTCAAAAATCCATAAAAAATTTTTGCATGTACTGACGTTCTTAGATTCCACGTTTTCGTTTTGTTTTCAATTTAAAATGCTAAAAACACAACTTTCCCCAAAAGCAACAAGATGCGCCATCCATCGAATTGAAATCTGGAAAATATTCACCTGGAATTGTTGTTTTATCTATCACATCTTATAGCAACCTACTTATAGCAACCTACAACCTACAATGAAGTTCATGATTTGTTTAATGTTTTGTGTTACGATCTCGGAGATAGCGTACTTGAGATAAGACGCTAGCTACCTATCCTTGTCTAATAATTGTATATCTGTCTTTGTTTTATGTGTATATATAATATCTGTAATAAACTAGAGCTGTACATTATCAAATGGTCTTCTGATCGACATCATCTTCGAGTACAATCAACAGGAATCACTTTAAACCGTTGACTTAGAGAAAGAATTTAACGATCCTTTTTTCAAGAATCTATTTTTCGTAATATTTTTTCAATAAAATAAAAAACAACTTACTTTCCTAAGGTATCATCAATATCGCCTCTGCTGTGATGGACTCCTCGATACCTCCCTTGACAACTCAAAGGCATTAATTCATCCGCAGGATAAGCATTGTCCTAAAACCAAAACAAACCGAAATTAATTCACAAAGAAACATAAAATAAGGAAAACTGCAGTAGATCAGGATAGAACAGTACATTTTTCTGTTGACAATGCAGAGCTGCATGCAATAAAGGCATTTCTTAAAAATCATTGATAAGAGAAAAAAAGCAATTAAAATTTGAATCGTCTCACCGAGGTGTAACGGTAGGATACAGAGCTGTCATTTTGCGTATAATTAATGGCATTTTTCTATTCACCAATGATTCCACCAGTTGAGAAAATATCACACATTTCAGTTCAGTGTACGTCTGATCTGTAATCTTTTTTCAATGGGTGCAATCGCTGATAGATTATTCAAGTAACCGCAAGTTTTTTAAAGTCATCGACGACTACACTGGTTGAGAAAAAATTAGAGATGAGAGTATTTTTATGCATTACAGTCATAAACTGAGTTGAGTTGTGTAATCTTTTCTCAACCAGTGGAATCATCGATGAATTGAAAAATGTCATTAAGTATACGCAAAACAGCAGCACTGGTAGGATACTTTGTTTTGTAGGTCATTGTAAACTCTCCAGTAAAGAGATAATGATCAAGCAAAAATTTTTAAATCCATAAGCCGTCTTTTTTTATGTCCACAGTCGCTCGCTGTGGACCGCTGCGGTCCACGGTTGGTGTTTTTATACCTTGTGGATAGGCGCGAATGGGCGGACATTCTTGAGCAAGAACGCTGTAGGATTTTCCCTTTCCCAGGCTGGTGGCAATGCTGCGAGCGATTGTGGCTCACAATCGTCTACAGAGTTTGGACCACACAAACCATCGTAGACGGAGAGGATGTTATGCGCAGTGCGTAATCGGCACTTTGATTTCTCGAATGATTTTCACTTGTCGCCTGCAACCACATGACTTTGTAAACAGAGTCCACAATAAATTCACAAAATCGTTGAGGACATAAAAAAGACGGCTATAGTTACGCCAACACAATGTCTCTGAGAAAGAGAAACCAATAAGATTTAGTTTCAAGCAAAATAAGGTTTAACATACCATGTAGGCATGGTAGGCATGGTAGAACATATCCCTTGCTTCCTCCCTGAAAAAAGAAAGAAAAAAAAAAAATTATTGAATGGGAATTATAGATTTGGAATTAAAGATTTCATTCACTGATAAAATGATGGGGCAGGTATGTTGGAAACTTACAATGGAACTTGGTTGCGAGAAGTTTGTGGATAATTACACAACCTGTGTAACACTCAAATTGCCAATTGCAATTTATTGAGCATTCAATTTACTAAGTAATCTCTGGGTGCATAATTTTATCACTTCGGTGCATTTTCAGTGTGACTTAAGAAGAAGGAAAGAGGTTGGAAGAATAAAGAGTAAACTGTGAAAACCACAGAGATAATATATAATAGAGACCACACACTATAGTCCGTTTCATTTAAATAGAAGCTTGAGTTCGACTCTTTCCCTTACGAGTTTTACCCTCACTCTCGTACCTGCGATGACTCGAGGCCCGTCCCGTAGGTCGGGGATTCCGTCCGACACAATAGACTGTCCTTTGGATAGCTGATCGTCTATTGTGACGGACGGAATCCCCAACCTACGGGACGGGCCTCGAGTCATCACAGGTACGAGAGTGAGGGTAAAACTCGTAGGAGAAAGAGTCGAGCTCAAGCTTCTATTTAAATGAAACGGACTATAGCCGTGCGCGCGGTGTCTGTCTTATTTTTCAGGACTCAACAGGAATTAACTCAGGGAGCATGAGGGTGCACCATCCAACACGGTCCATACGTTGACTGATGCAATTTAGGTGCTTCGGTTTCCCATGGCAAAAGTCTCAACAGCGTTTCTCAGCAGTCAACGTATGGACCATGTTTGCGGTGTTCTGTTGAGACCCCAAAAAGAAAAAAAGGAGCCACCGCGCGCAAACATAGGCAAGATAGATAGTGCGTGGTCTCTGATATATATTGTCTCTGGAAAACTACAATATAATTAAAACAAGATGTGCAAAACAGCAAAAAATTGTCTTTCAAAGGACTGCTTTGCTTTTTTTTTTTTTTTTTAAACAGAAGAAGATAAAACGGTAGTTTCCTCTGTAGTTTCCTTCGGCATGAAATCATGAGGCAAAAGTGGAGCAGTAGGTACATCAATTAGAGCTTGTTCAGATGAGAGCTTGCCTGGCTTCCTGCGACGTAGCTTTGTTCAGGTCTCTACGCATCTAAGTCAGTGTGCAGATACCCTAACTCGCCCATTGCTCAGTAAACAAGTCAATCCCTCATCTACCAACTCTTGTGAAATGACCTCTATTAGGCAGCTATAAATCGGCTATCCAGATTTAATTTAATTTCAGTAATTACTGATATCCAGATTTTTGTTGGTGCATTAAGTTGAGTAATGCAGTGCCTCTGAGCTGAGCAATTTGGTACAAAAAAGATAATTTCATTGTGCATGGAACACGATGGAACTAGACGGATCAGGATACTTTTGGTTAAATGTAGTTCATTAACGATCTGACTTAAAAAAAAAAACTGGGTTTGATCCTATTCTACATCTTTTTTTACTTCTATGAACTGTCCTATATAATAATTTGTTGCTGTACACCGAAAGCACAGAGAGAAGAATTGAGAATAGCCTGCGTGCATTGTCACAGTCAACAGGTCAAGGAACCCAAGGAATTCCGACGAAATTGATAGATTTGAGGTTATCTTCGTGAACCACAAGTGACTGCGATAAGTGGAGTAACTCATCGGAGTAGTTAGAATATTCCATTCTGTTCGATGGAGAGCTCAAACTGTGCAGGCTAACCGCAGTAAAAAATGTATGGTCCTCCATAGACCCATTAAAAAATTTGCCTGAAGAATCAGCAGCCCTAGAACTCAATACTCAACATGCGTCTGCTCTATAATTCGGAAAGTATTGCGTCCCCTTAAAAGAGATAATTGAGGTTCATTCCGGATCAAGAAACATGATGCATGGAAATAGACGATGGTGCATAGTAAGAGGAGTGGAAAACCGATTGGTAACTTACTTCAGACTTTCTCGTTCGGTGTCTGACATTGCAGTTTGCTTCTCATTATCAGTGGCGAAAACGCAGCAAAATATCACAACAGAACTAACAAAACAGATGAAGAATGCCTTGTAAAAAATGCTAATGAACTGGAAATCTTCCATTTTACAATTCAGAACTTGTCTGACGTCGAAATGGAAATAATTTACTTTTTTGAGCACTTCCTTTAGCCTAGCTAGAAACATCAAGACTTTGTCATGATAACACAGTATTAAGGTAAATAGTTCCTAAGGTCATGCTGCAACCTGCAAGGGAGCGCGACGAATTTTCGCACAAGCTTTAACTTTCGTTACAACATTCTTCCAGCTCGATCAGTAAAAGAATTAATGAAAGTTCAAAGAGGGTAAGGTTTGTAAACTTTGATGATATAGGTTAGATTTCATTGGAAAGTAAACAGACGAGAGAGGCTTAAAATGAACAATCACAAAAACTAGAACCTAATTTCAGACACTATGAATTAATGTCTCCGCCGAACTGGAGAAAACGACGATAATTAGGTGAGCGACAGGACCCGGAAACAAACTTAGATTATTGGGATTAAAAAAAGTGGCTCTGATGTAGCCAGCCACTAGCCCTGAAAAAGAGAGGTGAGCAGGATGTTTTCAATGAAGGTTCGAGGCTCGACAACTTCTTGGTTGTTGGTTGGCCAGTTATCAGTCGGATTCCCCCACCCACCCCCGCTCACTGATAGTCCAAATCCCAGTCCTCCCGGCCCAAACCTTGCCACGAAAGCCGTGTCAGTTGTCTATCGATAAGGATAATTTCCACAAAAAAATTTGCCCTCATTCAAATGATCATGCATGTGCCGAAAAACGCAACGAGACTTGACCACTTGACAAATAATACGCGTTCTCTTTACGGCTGAATTTTCATTTTCACTAATGAATATTAGTTCATTTCCTGGTATAGATGTAATGTAGATCGAGAAGCAAATGGATTTTTTTCTTTTCTTTTTTTTTCTTCTTTTTTACGAATGTGCGCAGATAGGTTTAGGTTTGCTAGTTAGGATGGGTCGCAATTTTTAAGAAGATAATTAAGTAATATGGAAAAAATCGAGAGCAGCATGGGCGGTCGGTGGAGGGGCCGAGGCTTCGAAATCCAATTTCTTTATGATTTCCTCATCCAAAAACTCCATGCCGAGCCACTGAAGTCGAGCAAAGCGGGAGCGGCAGAGAGGTCTACGCTCGCTTGTAAATTTCATGGTCACCTCCAAAAAAATAAATTACAAACTAGTGGGAAAGAGAAGATACGCCCTTCCTAGTCTCGTCTCTTTGTTTCGTGCGTTTTTTCTTTTTTTTCTCTCTCTCAAAATCTACCTATCTCAAAAAAATATGTTTTCGCAGGCAAGACATAAAACGCCTGCCAAATTGATGTATGCAATAAGTACCACAAACAGAGATGCATGTAATGTTGCCTATAGTATGAGCTGTCGGGCGTTGTTCGCTTTGACTGCATGTTTTTGTTTTCGTATCGTATATTTTCGGATTAATCAAACAGGGCAACTTGACGTAATACATTTTAATTCAGAATATTAGAAGGAAAATTAGTAGACTAATTGTAAGAGGAACTAGAGGCAGAGCTCTAATAGTAGAATTAGTATTTTGGTGGCTCTCTTCGCCTTTTGAAATTTGTTTTTTATTTTATTTTTTTTTTTTATTAAGTTGAAAATGGCTGCGATTTCCTCGCCAATATAAGGTTGAATTCCAGCATTTTACCCGTTCTTGTTTTATTTATTTACCAAGAGAAATTGCTTTGATAAAGCAAAAAATTCAGACCATTTGAAACGGCCCACAACAGGAAACCATGGTAGGATTTCAAATACTGCATCAGAGCGTTGGAAAATTCAGTATTGCAAGGTCAAAATGTTGAAAATCCACCAGATTTTTAGAACAGCATCGCTACTTTTTATAGGTAATGTTTCTCGGAAAACCACCAGGTATATGGTTATTTCTGGTGATGAAGCAAATATTTTTCATGAAAAATATCACAAGACCCGGCAACACTTGGTACGATTCAAAATGTGACAGTGAAAGTGACGGAAGTAAAGCTGAATTTTGGGAAAGTGAAGGCGCGAATTTCAAAAAAGTTTGAGCAAGTGCAAGCTTTGTGAGCTGAACGTTTTCCCGCACTCAGAAAGACTCTGTAAGGGGAGAAAAAGGACTAGAGACAAATGAAAAATCTAGTTAAAAGAGCGAAAATCTTTAATTGCGTTAAGTTTATTTCAAAGTCTTAAATTTACAACAATTCTTTTTACATAACTGCAAATAATCATTGATATATTTTCACGCAACTGCAAAGAGTCATAGAGATGAGGTAAATTAGTATTGTTGCTTCAACCGAAATTTTTAAATTACAAATATACTTAGATAAACAAAAAGAGGGAGGCAATAACAAATAAAAATGAAAGAGATACGAATAGATTGTTGCTTCAGAGTTTGAAAAAACCAACGCAGGGGTGCAAGAAATGCTGAATCACGGTATCTCCTAAAGATGTATTAAACACTGCCGAATAAGGAAGCTTCAAGTTTGGGTAACAGAGCGGCAAAAACTTCATAAGGCACACAACAAATTAGACCATTCTCAAGATGCTGCAGGATAAATATCACAGTAATTCCGAGGTAGTAGGACTTTCCGCAGACACCAAAAATTGTCATAGAAATCACAACTAAAATATTTATTGCCACCAAAAAAATAAATATTTCCGTAAAAGTTTTTCTTTCAGCAAAATTAAAAAAAAAAAAAAACTATGTAACTATAAATTTTATGATAACATGTTGTTTTCATGTACTAAATTGAATAAATAAATAAATAAATAAATGATGTATTGAAATCACACTGCTTTAAAGGAGTAAAAGGTCACTCAGCCAGTTTCGATTTTCAACACTTATTACAGTACAAAAAACTACATGTAAGTACATCCTAACAAAAATTGCCATTAGTTGCCAAAGACGTTCACTTACGTCCTTCACATTTGCCGTATTTGTATAGGGCAGCGCTACGACTACGTAGTTCAACTTATTTCTACGTGAGGGCGCCATTGACTGGTCTCCAGGGAAATAGCATGTGAAAAAATAGTCCAGCACTGTAAGCCTTAAAAAGCAAAATAATTTCAATGATTCATTAAACTTACAGTCCAATATTGTAAACATACTGAAAGAAAACGCCATAAATAGAAATATTCATTCATTTAGTAACTTTATATCTTTCCAAGATGCAATTTCTATAACATTTTCCGGTGCCGCTGAGAGGTCTTGTTAGAGCTCGTTTCACGAAAGAAGGCCGATGACAGATCATGCGGCTCACTGCGCAAAGATGTGTTTGCGTTCTTGCACATGCAAAAAACGCAAACATGTCTCTGTGCAGTAGAAAAACCCATCTATCATCCGCGAACTTTCGTGAAACAACCTCCACCGTGGAGTTATCCATAAGATGAAAAATTCATCATCATTTTTGTCCTCCGGAGGTGAGGAAGGGGGGGGGGGGGGGGGGGGGGGGTAGGAGGACAGGTAAGTCCTCTTTACAAGAATGCTGCAACCAAAGAACGTTCTGCACCCCTGAGTTTCAAAATCTGAACATTTTCTGATTACCTAAGACAATTAGACATATAAATGCACCGCAACATAAGCAAAAAGCTAGCATAGAGACTAGCATAGCATGTGAGAATTTCATTCCCGATCAGTGTTCTCCAGGAATTAGCCACACGGTTTAGAATTAATTTCATCGCTAGCTGGAAATTGAGCTAATGATTTATTTTCCATTTAGCAGTTGCCGCTCAAGCGATTTGGCAACCGTGAAATTTTTCCATTTAAACTTAAGTAAAACAATTGAGGCAACTTCCACTAAACGGGCCCCATAAAAAAAGAGGTGCGCTCTTCGGATTAAAGTCTGTATTCAATTGCAATGCTGATTTCTCAGGAAGAGCACACTCTTTGTTTTGTGGGCCCTTTTTCCGGAAACGGTCTCAATTGATTCTTGAAGAGGCTGGCGGCCTCATCAAGAACCGATTGCTTTACATTAATTTCAATTAAAAAAAAGAAAAAAAAAAAAACACCGTTGCCAAATTGCATGAGTCGCCACTGCCATTTAGTTGTAAAATTTGGACTGAAGCATCTTGTCTGACGAAAAGAAGATCTTAATTTTTTACGATGGAAATTTTGTTTGATGAGCCTGTAACAAAAATTATTGGTCGCCAAAAATCTGTATCTTTGATCGTGGAAAAAGTAAACGGAGCGAAGGGAGAGGCTGATAACCGAACGGTTAAAATTTTTGTTACTACTCTGATGTGAAATGAAGGTTGAGGAAACTAGGGAACAATTGAACTTAATAATCTTTTTTATAACCAGGTGATCAAACAAAATTTCCGTTTTGGTGTGATTCTACAGTATTCTTTTCTAGACAATTAGATATAAATAAAATTTCTGCTGAAAACCGCACATACATCATTTTCACATGAGATAGATCAGTTAGAACTGTTAGAAGCACATAATTGCTGAGCAGTTCAAAGGAAGAACTGTCATTTTAATTTTTTATTTGAGCTGTTTGGCGGAGATGTTCTTTCGACCACTCTTAAGCACCTGATAATCTGATTTTACAGAGAATGATTATCAACGCATTTGCAGATTTTAGCCACAAATAAAACAATACTGATCCCTCAAGGAGAGACCTGACCAGCAAGGAATCATTTTTATGATTAAAGAGAAAAATAATAATAAAAAAAAACATTACTTTGAAAAGAGATGTATATTATCTACAAATCAGTTCTTTGGCAAAATTTGAACTTCCTAGTTTGGCCGAATTTTTAGACAATCAAAACAGGCGCAAGGCTTGAATTCAAAAATTAAGTGCAGAGTACATAGCCGTACCAAGGACTTCATCTTTCTCTCTCTAAATACATTGAATCACTTGTTGGAAAAGGACAGGATGTACTATGACCTTCAAAAAAAAGTATCCTGAGAGAAGTTTTCAGCGTTTCCTTGCTCACAAAATTTTAAAGAATTTTGAGGTTTTTAGGTGTTTCCGAGCTGAATAGAGTTGCCACTGCCACGTAAAAGTGTGCTTTGAAAAATCTATAACTCTTCAGAAAATGATAGAAAAAAATTACCAAAAACATTTCGATAAGAGGGTTTTCTTTTGAAGGTGATAGTACATGGGCTAAAGTCACTGGATGACCCCTTCCTTTAACCTTCTCTAACGCATATGTTTAAATGAGTACAGAGAGAGAGGGACGTAATCCTGGCTGCGGCTCTGGCTGAGTATATATGTGCAAAATATTACAGATAAATCCACCATGCACCATATTGATACATTAGATAAACGTAAAACCACTTCCAGAAGTAAATTTATAGCTAAAGAGCACTATCGTTTGACCTACAGAGATTTTCCATCGATTGTATTTTAGCAACATCATGTGGTGCAAAGTTTGAATGTGTGATGCAACCTTTCATCAAATAAGTACTATGATTTCAACAATATTGTTCCTGAAACACCTGAAAACCGTAAAATTTCTCAAATTGGTCGAGAAATGAAATAGTGAAAATTTCTGTCAGGATACTTTCTTTTAAAAGCCATAGTACAAATAATTAGTTGGTGTTTTCAGAATGTCAATGGCATCAAGGAATCAGGATCATCTAACCTGCAGGCAGATCATTTACTTCTCTGTTAAACCGATAGTTATGACTGTCTATGAATGACGCTATTGTTTCAGAATTGTAAGACTAGACTGATACTAAAGTAACCATTGTTAACTTGCCCGTTTTTAAGTTAACTTGCCACTCATGAGTAATCTTTCTAAGGCCACGGCTAACGGGAAACTTAATGATGGTTACCATAGCAAGTCTTAAGATTCTCAAATAATAGTATCATAGACACTGTTAAAATCAGTTTCAAGAGGAAACTTAATGATCAGTCTGCGAAGGTGCAGGTGCAGGACATTTCCGATCACGCGATTGCACAATCAAGTGAAAAGCGCCGAGGCAAGAGAAATTGTGGAGACTAAGGCTGTAAAAGTAGGACAAATTTGGCAAAGTTTTGGCAAAATTACAATTGAGGAGGCAATGAGAGTTGCGTGGAAATTGTAAAGCCGAAGTAAGTTCTGCGACCTTGCATCTAATACTGACTCTCAAGATGGTTGTCGATGTGCCAGATGACATGAATACCATCAGCATACTGAAGAACCGTGCGAGATGACATGAATACCATCAGTATACTGAAAAGCCATGCCAGATGACATGAATACCATCAATATACTGAAAAAACCAATCATCCATTTGCTATTTTTTTGTTTGAAGGTTGTTTCTCACTTGCATTTTATCATTCAAAAGTTGTAACAGATTGGAACTGCTCACAAGATCGTCTTCGGCGTCTCCTTAGAATACACCTTAGTATTTAACTGCGTTTCACAGATTGACCAGTCTTAACATTGAATACAGGGAACTTAAATATAGAAAAAAACATGAAAACATGAAGAGGGGGGAATCTCTCATGATTGGCCGCTTATTTCTACCTCAGAAATTACAAAAAAATAACACCCAGCGACTTGCATTATGTAGACACGTTAAAACCTATTTTTATCAGTTACTTGGTTCATACATCCCAATACACAACCGCAAAGTCAGATCCAGGATATCTTCCTCTCCCTTTCGCCATCGTAACACATTTCTATCCTTTTCTAACACACAAATTCAAATGAGAAGAAAGGAAGGAAAACAAATCCTTGTATCTGCCTCTGCACAGCCGAAATTATTAGTAAGTAGTAGTAGTAGTAGTATTAAAGTCCAGCTGCCCAAGCTAAGAGTACGAGATAAAAGGAGTCATGAAGGCTATGATGATGGGAGGTGTGTTTGCGGGTGAAAGAGTTGTTCATTTTTCATCGAGCGAATTCTTGAAGCACTACAATACCAAAGATAATATCTACCATCCAAATTTGAATGGGAGGACGAAAAACAATAAATGGACATGTAGTACAATCAATTGGGCCTAAACTTCTATGGATGGTTGTCGATTATTAATCACTCGGAGTTGTAGCTCAATTTTTTGTACTCCACATTCAATCATTATAATTTACAACTCCGATTGAATTCGGATGGCAAAGATTGAGCTCTTAGAAGATTTTACTGTAGCTAATTTGATAATGGAGCTGTTGCAAACTTTTGCTACAGGCTTGTTAATAGTTGAATATGGGTTAAAACCCTGTTAAAAAAAACGATTAGCGCACTGAAAAATCACGAAATCCACTCCCAAACTCACAAAATGCTTTCAAACCCGAGACCGTGGCGGCCGATGCCACTGATTACATTGGGTTGCCCCATTTTCAATCAGCAACATCTACATGAGGTGTTCTCGCAACACCACACAAGAAGAAGAAGAAGAAGCTTACAATTGCCATGAGATTTGGGCGGCAACGGCCGCCATTGCGGTCTCGCATTTGAAAGCATTGTACGAGTTTGGGAGTGGATTTCGTGATTTTTTAGCGCGCTTATCATTATTTTTGCAGGGTTTTACCCCATGTTCAACTAATAATAAGCCTGTAGCAAAAGTTTGCAACAGCTCCATTAAATCTAGCATAAAATTTGACCAAAAAAAAAATACAATAATGAGACCATTTAAGTTGAAAATTCACTCCAAACAGAAAAAACTCAGATTAGAGTTCTGAGTGGTTCACCTTAACGGCAATAGTGGCCCCCAGGGTTCCATTCATCTCAACTCTGTACAGATAAGGACTCATACTTTTTTCTAGAGCATCACATACTTTATTAAAATCTCTGACATTTTGAGTTGAGAGTCTTTGAGTCTATGATTTGTCTTTTTATACTAAGCCTGAGGAAGAGAAAAGGAGTAGTTTCGACTTGTTGACAAACCAAAACCAAAACACGAGAGCACAAAGTTACGACTCGATAGTTTGTTTGGTTGTCATACCAGGCAAACTGTCATACTTCAAGGAAACTACCGAACATTCGTAAAAGAATTGACGGAGGAGACTGCCATCATTCATTCTTTGTCAATTCTGAGACCCAATATAAAAGGAAGACCGGTTCCAACTTTCTTCTGGTAGTCCATGTAGTCTGTCCCAAAAAAGTTCAGCAGTGTCGCTTCCTCGGTGATGATACGGTCGTGAAAGAATTTCCAACTTGCGATGGCATAGCCGATGGTGCAGATTGGATTCACGAGCACAAGCTGTCGACAAAATAAGTTCAGAAAAGTTAGTAGTAAGTAGTAGTAGTAGTAGTAAAGTCCAGCCGCCCGAACCTTCGTTTGTTATGCTTGTATTTCAAAGCGAACGACTGGACTGAGAATACAAAAAGGGAATAGGAAGGAAGGGAGAGATACCTACCAAGGTACCTCGCTGTGAGGAAAGGGGACAAGAGGGATACCGCACCAAGCGTGACACCCTGAGGAAAGGAGATATCTCAAGAGCACACTAGGACTGGTATGCTCTCGGATTTTTTTTTTTTTTTTTGGGCAATTTGTGTCTCTTTCTACAATATTTTCTCTCTCTCTCTTATCCTTTTCTCTCTTTCTCTCTCCCCCTCTCTCTCTCTCTTCCTCTAAGGCCCTTTTTTTTTTTTTTTTTTTTTTTTTTTTTTTGGGAATTTGTGTCTTTTTACAATATTTTTTTCTCTCTCTCCCCCCTCCCCTCTCTCTCTCCTCTCGCCCCT
>VMOF01000013.1:41240649-41496863 GCA_011764245.1 Trialeurodes vaporariorum | reverse complement strand
GACGGGAACAATATGATTGAAATTTTGGCAGCTGTGAATATTCCCACTTTTCTAAAGTTTTCACCGCCAATGCACAGAGCAATGCCAACGTAATCACGATCCTAAAAAGTTTTGATGCAAAAACAAGTAAAGGAATGAAAGGGATAAATTGCAGTGTTCTTTGGAGAAAGAACGCAAACAAACAAAAACTGAGCCTTTTCAGGAAATCCTCAAGAAAACCTTATTCACTGTTGAAACCCTTTTGGGTTTAGTAGCAGCACAAAGTTTTGGTTTTCATGAAAGTCATGAGTAGAATTACAGGTAGGCATCTACATTTGTTACCGCACAAGGCAAACAGATCAGTGAATTTCCGAAGAGACTAAAGGGTTTCATCGGAAACACAACTAGAAAGGTAAACTACCCATAAGAATAATATGTACTCAATAGCAACTTGATACAATCACAAAAAATCATTCATAATCATGCAAGGGTAGTAGAATGGTGTATGTTAATGGTCTATCAGTTACCCAAATTTTAAAATTCAATCTTTAATTTTTCTTCTTCAACGGCCCTAAAATCTTTGAATTAGTTTGTAGTGTAATAGCTAACTTAGCCTTTCTGGTTGGGTGTCAGATCGGGCCCCAACCTTGAAAAAAACCATTTCGGTCGCATATCGAAGCGGCTCGACATACTTTTTCGCTCGGCTGAGGCTCGTGTGGGGCCAGCCCCAGCACAAGGCCCTCTAAGGGTGTTTTTGGGAACTTCTAGCAGTTTAATTCTCATACAGTGTGTAGGTTGCGCTGGCGGCATAAAAAATGTGACTGCAAAGGGTTAAGAGCTACCGACAAGTTAAATTTCTGGGCACTATCTTAGATAATTGTTTTATGAGATCCCTCATATAAAAAACACAGCTTGTTCACTTTTCTTTGCTCTACCACTTTGGGAAACATATAATGCGCCATGAACAATGAGAATGGGATTATTTTCACTTATTGTGAAAAAAAAAAAAAAAAAAAAAAAGAAACCCCAAGAAATCCTTATACGTAAAAAAAATTGGTGAGGTTAAAAATATCTGAGCAAAAGTCCTTTTTTTGCAGTTACAATCTTTAATAGGCTGCCAATTGATGTCAGGAAATGCTTTTTAGCGGGGGACTTGCAGGATTTCACTAATCTTATCTCTAAGTAAATATTCCTAGCCAATGCCTTTTACTCGTTACAGAATTTTGGAAAATAGTTTGTAATTAATTGTAATAGTACACCATAGCCGTAATGTGAGCTCTATGTACGGAGGTTGTCTCAAAAGTAATTATCAGTTTTTTTTCTAAAAAAAACTATTTAAAATGTACCCATAGCCGTAATGTGAGCTCTATGTACGAGGGTTGTCTCAAAAGTAATTATCAGTTTTTTTCTAAAAAAAAAACTATTAACCCTGGGAAAATCTAAAAGCAGTGTTAGACGAGTCGCATCCTTAGCTTCAAGACCCCTTTTTTGGATTTTTCCCTTATCTTTCAAATTGAACAAATGGCGGCGATTTTACCGCAATCATCTCCCGTTAAAGTTATCGTTTTTCAAAAATGGGGAATCAATGTAGTATAAGACAACAAAAATAAGGTAAAAATCTGTCAAACACTGATAAAATGGCATCCAACTTTATTTTTTGACAGTCTTCTGCTTCATTTAGACATTTTTGATACATTTTACACCTTTCCTTATTCCATGAAAAAGGAACTCTTGATCCTTGTTTAAGATCCAAATGTTGATGTTCTTTTCTACTGGAATATGGAAACTGGTGTAAAATGTATCAAAAATGTCTAAATAAAATAAGAGACTGTGTCAAAAAATAATGTTAGATGCCATTTCATCAGTTTTTGACAGTTTTTCTACCTCACTTTTGTTCTCTCATACAATACTGATTCCCCATGTCTGAAAAAAGATACCTTTGATTGCATACAATTTTGGGCCCACTGTGACAGAAGATGGTCACGGTAAAATCGCTGCCATTTGTTCAATTTTAAAGATAACGAAAATCCAAAGTCAAACACTATTTTCAGATTTTCTCTAGGGTTGATATTTTTTTTAGTAATAATAGTAGTGGTAAAGTCCAGCCGCCCAAACCTTGCGTTTGAAAAAAAACTGATACTCTTTTGAGACGACCCTCGTATTGTGAAAGAAAATGAAAGCATACCCAAAGAAAATCCAAGAAAAAAACGGACACTTCCATAAACTTACCAGGGAAAACATAGAGCTCGATGAAAAATTCGATCCAACTAGCGATGGCAGCAATGTTGTAAGCAGCACTATGGTTCAACATAAAAGACCTGACAGACACACTCTCTGGATCCGTTGCGGCTATTGCTAGAAATTCCGAGTAGTGAAAAAAGGACATCAAGCACACATACCTGGAAAAAAATGAGTAAATAAATAAATGGGGAAAAAAAAATTTTTAAAGAGAAGGCAGTGAAATAGAGTACCCAATGGGCTCGTTGCAAAATTTGGCTACAGTGTTAAAGAAGGTTGACTCCTATATAAAATCACTTGAAAATAACAATACAGTCAAACAGTCGTTTTTAACTCTTCGGGGTCTCAACAGAACACCGAAAAACATGGACCATACGTTGACTGATGAGAAACATCGTTGAGAGTTTTGCCTAGTGAATCCGAAGCACTGAAATCACATCAGTCAACATATGGTCCATGTTGGTTGGTGCTCCATCATGCTCCTTATGTTAATTTCTGTTGAGCTCCGAAAAGAAAGTCAGCCACAGCGCACAAGGCTAGTGCGAGGTCTCTATTATAAATTGTCTCTGGATCTAAAGTGGGAGTCAACCCTCTGTAACAGTGTAGCAAAAATAAGCAACAGACCCATTATTCCCAAAGGCCATTGATGAGTTTCAGAGTAAATCATTATTCATTTCATATCAGTAGGATTCGTTTCAGAATCTCGAAAATCTGGGTAGTTGATTTTTTATTATTTTCAAGAGAAAGTTGCAAAACTAGTAAGACATCGCAGTTGGCTTGGTGGAAAACCATCTCTATTAATTTTGGGAGGAGACATAAATAAAGGATTTTAGTGATAATGTTATCAGCTTAAAAAATTCTTCAAGCGTTCTAAACGATCTCTCTCGCTCTCACATGACCTCTATTAATTGTTGTCTTGCTCTCATTGCTAGAATTGGACAGATTTATACTAAACAGACCAAATGGTATTTCGGCATTGCCATTTAATCTCAACTTTTTAATTCCTCTAAAAATAATCTGATCAAGTAAATTGCTTGATATTTTCAGGAACAAGACTTAACGTAGAGAAGTAAAGTTCCTGGAAGTTTCAAGAAATTCTTTGCAATAGGTCTAATTGTATAATAATATTAAAGTCAAGTGAAAATGGGTACATCTAAAGTCGAGTAGGTCCCTTTAGTATAAATGAGTTCAACTATAAACAAACAGCAACATTTATTGCACAATTTTTTGGTAGTTATGAATATCTCGAGTCATTTTAGTGCCTTGATGAGAATAAAATTTTTATGAGATAAGTCCCCATGTGTGAAATTTGAGACTAGAAAGAGATAGAGTCTCTATATACTATGAGAGTTGCGACAAGAATCTCAAAATGAAGAAGAAGAAGCGGATCAATGGAGCCCCCAAGAGGCAAATTGCAAATGGCGGATGGCCATTTGCCTCTGCGCTGTTGCCACTATTTCGCTATCTCTTATAGGTTAGGTTCAGATTCTCGACAGTAACGGTCGTTATTGAAAGAAATAATGTTCTCCATGATAACATTCAAGCAGAGGAAAAATTCACAAAAATTACTGCGGTCACTGTTACTTCAAATGTGTAATGACAGCGAGTTCCCGAAAAGTAAACAAACCCTCCGCCATTTGCATTTGCCTCTTGGAGCTTTCTTGACAGCCTAAATCTGAGAGCCAATCAGAAATGGATTCAGCAATGGCGCAACTCTCATAGTATATAGGGACTCTAGAAAGAGATAGCAATACATAAGGGTCACATGAAAGTAACTGCCTAGTGCCTATATGTTAAAGAATATTTATGAAAAAATTACCATCCAAACGCCACTAAAAGTACAACAGATGTCAAAAAGATACCAGCGGAAAATATCATGCCCAGAAAGGCCGCTCGAACTCCCACCTGAAAAAGAAAGAGTTCATATGACACAAACTTGCAGGATTTCTGTTAGTTTCAGAGTAAAGAAGGTAGATTACTAACCGAGATTAGAGATAGATAGAGATAGATTAACCATATATAAATAACTTTGGTTCCAAGAGATTTCGTCCAATCCTAATTCGTCCAAAACACGTTTTGTCCAAAAAAGATCGTCCAATGTAAATTGTCCATTATTATTTCGTCCAAAGCGTTAATTTGTCCAACGTACAACTTACCCACATTTTATTTAGTCAATTTTGAATAGGTTTATCAATTTCGTCCAATATTTTGAAACATTCGTGGACATCAACAAATCAACGGAACACATTATCACGCATTGGAAGAAATCAACAATCTCATTTTTTCTATCAAAAGGGGTCATTTATGTATCCTATCGTTGAATAGTGTTTGAATCAAATGTAGAGCGCGCATCTTCTCATTTTTGGCCAATTTATCTGTTGAACAGAAGTAAACTCTGGACATTTCTAAATTTGGACAAATAATTTTTGTACGAATTCTTACATTGGACAAAATAGAAAATTGGACCAAAAAAAAATTGGACATTTTTGTTTTGGACGAAATCTCTACTAACCATAACTTGCCTACTTTTCATTTACATTAGCTGTTTTTTCATACACTCAAGACAATGTTGGGAACATTATGCATAGGTATGCGTGTACAGTTAAGTTTCATTTGGTTTGCTAATACCTACAAGCATGGGCGTATCTACTATGAAGCCAGCGGGGCCAGGCCCCCTCTAGAAAATCTGATTATAAAAAATAAAATGCAATAATAATTGAAAGAAAAAAAAAATTATTGTAAAACGTAAAACAAAGTAAAAAAAACATTGTTAACAGGCAGATGAAGTATTCTTACTATTGGTGATTAAACGGAAAACGTCGAGAGGGGAATCCGTTCAGAAGGTCTTTCATTTCCTTTTTTCCATGATTTTGTGTTCTACAATGTTATTATTATTTGAATTCACGAGTACCAAAAATTAAGATTGTAAGGTTAGTTTTTTCTAATTAGATTGGTTTATTTATGGCAAAGGAACATAAAATTACTTTTTTTTACTCTTGTTTATCTTCTTCTCATTAGCAAGATGGAGATAGCCTAAAATCACGTCTATGGGCGGCTAAATTGGCAAAATTTTCCGGGGGGCTGATCCCCCCAAACTGGGAGGTGTTTCCCCCCAAAACCCCCTCCCCGGTGGGGTTTCCAAACTTGGCCCCCCTAGAAAAATTGTCTAGCTACGCCCATGCCTACAAGGAATGCAACAAAAAATTTATCATGTATCACCGTGCAGATTGAGAACAGTTTTAAATTTGAAACGCAATTTTTTCCGAAGCTATCAGGTTTGAAGACAAGGATTTCTCATAAGGCTTAATGTAAAATTTGTATAATTTTTGCCTAATTTGGCAGCGCCCATTTAAGCAGAGAGCCGGTTCTGACAAGGATTTCCCATAAGACTTAATGTAAAATTTGTATAATTTTTGTCTAATCTGGTGGCGCCCATTTAACCTGAGAGCCGGTTCTTCCACCAATGGTTTCAATTACTTAAAGGCTCAGGGGTACAAAAATGCCCCCTGTAACCATCCGCTACACGGAAATTTCTGGGAGTCAAGGAAGTCTGCCAGAGGAAATGGCTAAAAAATTTGAAAATACATGAAAAAATAATGATAAAAAAAGAAGCCATCACTTTTCAAATTTGTGTACAGGAATTTTCGAAGAATCTGTGAGGAAAAATCCATAGTACTGTGAAACTTTCAGCGGTTTACACGCCAGCAATAGCTAAACTCTGAAACCTGAACTTTTCAGCGAAGCACTTAAATTATTGAGAAGATATACAGGAAAAAAAAAAAAAAAAAAAAACAAGAACAAAAATAATAAAGCTAAATTACCTGTTCAGCGTATTAATGATGAGGTTCACTAGATCAGTCAGTGTCAAAGACTCGTAGTAGTGGTGCTTATTATATTTTTAACAGACTGTTCAACGTTGGTTCGATGATTTACTACCTACACAACGTTTTCTTTTACATGTTGAGGGAGGTCTTACTAAAGATAGTATGAATAAAAGACTGGGCATGCATGCGTATTACAATGATTAATAGAACTTTAATTTATTTTGACTTTGAAAAGCTTGAAAACTTATGTACAAAAAAAAAATTATATAAAATTATAAGGTTTATAAAAAAATAAGCTGTACTAAGCTATAATAAAATTTTTCATTATTTTGTATTGAATTAAAGATATACTTGACTTTCATAATTTCAATTGTTATTTTTCATATTAAAAAAAAAAAAAAAAATTAAAGAAAAAGTCGAGCTAGCACAACAATGATTCATACTCGACTGAGTACCCATGTGAACATAACCATAACCTAATTATCAACCTCAGGTTGCCATAAATAAAACAACATCCCTTTTACAAAAATAAAAAATTAATTTATCTACAACTTCAATTTATGCACAATGCAACACCTCCCCTTCACAAATAAATAAATTTTTCAAACCGCAGTCAATTTAAATGCAGCCATAGTTTAAGTTTGGTTGCAAAGACTTATTCGACTTAATCTTTGGTCACAAAAAGACATGAAATTAGACTTTGGTCATGATTATTAAATTACGAAGAACTCTAAGAGCAACTAAAAAGGCAATTTTAATTAACAATTAATTAACTGTTAATTAACGATTCATGTTTACCGAAGGCGGAGGGTGCGACAAACTACAACATACAACATAAAGTCAATTTCTGTTACGAACTTTCAATTGAAATTTAAACGAAAATTAGAACCTTGCAGGCTTACTGGACTTTAACTCAATATAGAATTTTAAATTAACAAAAAAAAATAAAATTATTCATAATTTTTTCCTTCATATTTTTTTTAAATTTTTTTATTTTTTTAATTTTTTTTTTTTTTTAATTTATTTATTTTGAATTTATTGATTAATTTTTTGTTCTCAGCTTTCGTCTTTTCTATTACCACTTGTGATAATTTTCTTTCTCCTCATTTCATCTTCCATTAAAATTCTGGTAGGAGCATTGGAAATTATACTGGGATGTTGACCGGCTCGAATAGGTTTGGCAATTTGAGGAATAGGGCCTCGTCTGGCCAGATTCTTTTGACGGACGGCTTCTTTAATTCGATCGACTTCATACTGATATTTCTTACGATCTCTCATTGCACCTTCTTTGGCTTCTTTCAAAGCTGTTTCCAGAGCCTTCACTCTCTCCATAGTTGCTCTTAGCCGCTTCTCCATTTTCGGAAGCTCACAACGGAGATCAGCATTATCACGGACCAACTGTTTATGCACTTTGGTAAGTTGATCCAAATTATTTTCCAAGAAACTGATCTTCTGCTTCTGAGCCAACGAACCGCCATCATCTTCATTCTCTTCGTTATTTGCAGATTTTTTAATTCTTGCTTGCAAATCTTGGACAAACAATTTTCTTAAATTGTGAAGCGACTGTAATTCTTTGGCAACGGTATCTTCTAGACCTTTAAGATCTTTTCTTGCTTGCTCCCTACGTTCATTGGTCTGAATGAGTTCTTGAAGTTTGGAACTTTTCTCCGTCTCTTCTTGTTTAAGGCGTTCGTAATCCTGCTGCACCTGTTGATGGGCTAACAGATATTTCTGATTCATATCCTTCAGTTCGTTAATAAGAGCCTGTTTTTCTACGATCTCATCCCTAAGCTCTGCAACTTGTTTGTGATGAACGTCTCTTAACTGATCCATTTGTTCTTCTAGAGCAACTAGCATAGTATTTTCCTTTTCTTTCTCTTCGGCTTTCTCTTTGGATGACATCGCGTGGACTTGCTCTGCAGCTCTCATTTTTGCACATTCTTCCCTCAACGCATCAACATTTTCTTCTAACTGCCGTTTCCTGTTTTCCGCTTCGCGCATGGATTCTTGCAATGATTTCATCCGGGCTTCGTGCTGAGAAATGAGCAACCTATATTCTGCGAGATCCTTTTCATACTCGCTTACTTTCTTATTACTATCAGTCTGGCTTGTCTCTAGGTTCTGTAGGCGTGTCACCAGATTTTTGACTTCTGATTTCAGCTTGGAAATGTAAAGGCGAGCTACGGTGAATTCTTCTTCCACTTTACCGCTGCCATCCGACACCAATTTCAATTCACCATCTCCGCCGATTGCAATACCCACTTCTCCTAGATCTTTCAAAAGGTTCATCAACATTTCTGTCATCCGTCTACGTTGATGAGACGACAGATCTTTCAGTTGTTGCAATTCCGATAGTGCACTGTTCAGGGCAGACTTTTTTTGTCCTGATTCTTCCAGTAATGCTTCGTTTTCTTTGTTTTTCAGCTCGACTTCGTGGATTTTCTGGTCATAATTAACAGCTAACTCTTCGAGTGCTTGCAGAACTTCTTTCACTTCTTCTTTGGAACTTTCGTTTTCTTGTGTGCATCGACTCATCTCTTGTTGCAACAATTCGTAATCCCGACGAGTCGAAGTCAACAACTCTTCTTGATCAATAATTTGATCTTTCAGTTTTTCCACGTATTGACTTTGTTGATTGATTTCCTCGTCCTTATCATCTAACTGTTGATACAACTTTTCTCGTTCTTCTTCTAATTTTTGCCTTTCTTCATTACTCAAAGATCCCATCATTAGACCCATAGGTGTTGCTGGTACAGGTCCTCGCAATACATCTTTCTTTACATCAGGTGCTGGAGCAACTGGAGTTAAAACTTCAAGAGGCTCTTGCAGATTCACTTGTTCGTCTTCTTTGACTGTTTCTCCTTGTCTCCATCTGTTCAGTTCATATTCTAACGCTTCACACTTTCCCTTCCATCTTCCAACCTTTTCTTTTTCTTTCTCGTACCGTCTTTTCCATTCCTCGGCTGTTAGTTCCTCATTAACTGTAACAACATTCTTAATAGTTTTCGCCCGCCGTCCGAAATCGAGAGTTGACTTGGTTTCAGATTCGTTAAAGGAGGCTGGCGAGCAGCAAATAATGATGGTTGTCCTAGCGTTACCTCCAAGAGATTCTTGAAGAATACGAGTAAGTTTGGAATCTCGGTATGGAATATGAGTTTTGTTACCATCTGCAAGCGCAGAGATGACGTTTCCAAGAGCAGACAATGACTTGTTGATATTCTTTGCTTCATCTAGAACAGTACCTTCAGCACCAGTTTTACTAACTTTTTCACTTCCAGCAAGATCGACCAGGTACAATTTACCTGATAACTTCTTTTCGTTTTCTAGATTTTCCTGTTTCACATTTATGAGAAATACACTATGACTTCTGGATGAGTGTTCGTTCATGTTTGTTACAGCAATATGCCGGTTGGCTTTGCCCTCTTCGATAACTTCAAAAACTTCGTCAGGGCTTGATACGAAACGCTCAGTAGCACCTTTGACGAAAGGAACTCGATTCTTATCTTCATGAACACTTAAATTTATTTTAGAGACATCTAACAAATCTCTGATTTTATCCATGTAAATTTCAAAATAGGAAACTTTTATGTGAAATTCTAAGTTTTCTTCCATTGCATAGATATGGTTGAAAATATCGTTCACTATACGGGGGATAATTCCTTGCTTCCCCGAGTCACCAATGACTCCTTCCATAGTATGTGTTTTACCAGACGAAGTCTGACCATATGCAAAGATAGTCCCATTGTAACCACATAGGACATCTGAAACAATACTTTTTGCAGCTTCATTGTAGACTTTCTCTTGTGTTGCATTTGGCTTGAAAACTTTGTCAAACAAGTAAACTTTTCCCCCGATGGAGATGCAGTTTTCGTCGCCGCCTGAGGGGAACTTTACAACAAATTTGGATCCTGCTTTCTCCTCTGAATCGTTCAGTGGTCTGAAACGACATACAACTTTGATACTATCTTCGGCTGCTATTTCACGATCGGTCATGATGACTGATTCAGGTCAACGATCACAAGAAATGGAATCTCTTACGGAGCTTGATACACAGGAATCTACCCTCTGAAGATATAACACGAAATAATGATAACAGATAGTAAGTCTTTCTTAACAAAAATTATAAATAAATAAAACAACAGTAAAATATACAACTTGCTGCCCACTATGGAGACCTGAAGCCTGTTCCATTCACTAGAGTAGCACCGATATTGCACAGTTCATCCCTTCCCCGACACCATATTGTGAGTAGCCTTATCCACGATGATATAGATAAAAGAATAGGGACGCGTATTAAAGTAATTAATAAGGTTTTATTACGACTGTGACACAGAGCACGACAATGGTTTACTCCTAAATCGCCTAAATCCACTGAGTACGAGTGAACATAACCTGATAATTAACCACAGCAGTGTGACCGCATGGAAAAATAAAATATCCTTGAGTTTTATCTCTGAATAGAGTGAAAAGTCCCTAGACTACAAAATTCTGGAAAAATAATTACAAATCTTTTAAAAAAAAACTAATACACTTTCTTATTACTAATTACAAAATGCAAATGTAATAGGAAAATTCCAACGACTTGAAAATACACCGAAGTTCCGAAAGAAAATCCCCGAACACCGCAAAAAATCATATCAATATGAAAATGGAACGAAAAATACTTATACCTCATCAACTTTATTCAGAGAACAAACGGACACAGAAGTCAGTGTAAATTGGAGGGTACTGATAACGTCGACACCCACAACGTCGACTCGCGACGTCGACAACCACAACGTCGACAAAAATTCGGTGTCGACGTTATGGTGTCGACGTTCATAATCGCGACACCGCTCTCGGAAATGAACATCGACCCCCACAACGTCGACACGCGACGTCGACAACCATAACGTCGACAAAATTTCGGTGTCGACGTTATGGGTGTCGATGTTCATTTTTGAGCGCGGTGTCGCGATTTATGAACGTCGACACCCATTACGTCGACACCGAAATTTTGTCGACGTTATGGTTGTCGACGTTGCGTGTCGACGTTGTGGTGTCGATGTTCTTAAATCGCGACACCGCGCTCAAAAATGAACGTCGACACCCATAACGTCGACACAGCAAATTTCGACTTGGCAACGCCGCCGTCGCACAAGAGTGAAAACAAAAAAAAGACAGGCTTGTTCGGAATCACTGCATCGTCGAAGACCAAAGATTGCTCATCAAGGCTGCCATGCTTCTTGACCATACTGGCCAATTGAAGGCGCAACTTGCGCTGGGTTTGTTCGAAATCACTGCATCGTCGAAGACCAAAGATTACTAAGCCTAAGAGATATGGCACTTCCCATCTCCGCCGATTGAAAAACCGTTGGCCGGGCTCCGTAAAAAACGCCTGCAGAATGCCGTGATACAACGCGCAGTACGCTGGTGACCGTAAACATTGTCGTTATCATGTTGTTGGAAATGAGGTTAGATTCTCTGTCGCATACAAATTTTGTCATTAAGGTGAATCCTCAACGACCTGTGTAAGATTCTCATCCGCTAGATACGCCACTTTTGCATTTCTAGATAGTAAATTACGCCCTTTAATAACCAGATCGGTAAAAAAAATATTAGTTCAAATGCTTCAATTAGAACTAGAAACATTTTATTCGAAAAATAAAGGAAAATATTGCATTATCTTGAATAGTAGATTCGGAAGTGCCCGTGTGCCAAGCGTTCAGTTTTCTGGACACACTGTATCTCCGAATCTAATCATGGGAAAAATCTGACATTTTATTCCCTAATTCTACTTTAGCTCAAATTTCAATTTTCATCAATTTCGGTTCACAGGGGAGCCTTATGCATTAATGGGTTAAATTCCCCCTCACGGAGATGTTCTTCGCTACTCTCTTGCTACGCCAGTGTTGTCAGAGGTTTCATCGAGTCTTTTGACGCGTCACTTTCGGACTGCATGATAGTTCAGGAAGAAAGATATTAAGATCAGACTCCTGTTTTTCTTAGTCATAGAGATTAAGAAGGAAAAAAAGGAGCAGAGTGCGGAAACATATTTGCGGAGCAAGGAAGGACACTCATACGATCAGCGACAGAGAGTACGAAGAAATAGACTGCGCGATGACTCGCGACTGATGTGAGAGGAAATGTCCCTCGCAGCGCGCCCGTTCAAAACTCCCGCGCAAGAAATAAGGGTGGCTCACACGAGCTGACTCCCCCTGCAGACTCATCTCGCCGCGCCCGCGCCAGCCGCTGCCCGGAGTCAGCGTAAGGTTTGCCCCTTTTTGATCTAACATTTGTTCGAATTTTATCTCTCTGTGTCTCTTGGACGCAACAATGCTTTCTAAGTCTCTCTAATTTTCCTTTTTATATCTCCCTTTTTTTCAAATCAAAAAAAAAAATGGAAAAAAAAGATTTCATCGTGAGACTGAGATATTGTCGCCATAACCGTGCCGCATGCCGTGCCGTGCCGTAATTGAGCCGTTATCATTAACTGATCGGAATCGAAAATCGAAAAATACCCATGCGCATTCGGATGGGCCACTTTGAAATTTGATTCACAAAGGAAGGAAATGAACTTAGTTTTTTCCTGTATCCCCCCTTTTCGGGTGCACTCTAAATTCACTATAGAGAAGTAAAGTACTGGGTGTCCCAGATCTACCGTACCAGACCTTTTTCACGGCCGCTATTCGACATAGAAAGCTGAAAAGTAGCAGACGAATGTATTTCGACGAGGCAAAATTTAAATTTTGGGGTTTCAAAGCCTCCCGACAATTTTTAGGGAGTTTTTGTGGGGGTCGACCTCTTTTGCAATTGAGGATTCCCGCTTTAACCCTTTCCAGCACGGATTATGGAATTTGACTTTTTTGAGATTTTTTTAGACCGTTTAAAAGAGGACAATGTTCTAAGACTTTTGATGGGTCACACATGTTTTTGCAAAATGTCCATATTTAAATCCCATTGAAACCCATGTTACAGAAAATAGTACATATGTCGTAAAACCTTGCTGTAAAGGGTTATAAGTGAAAAAAGTTCAAATATTGAGTCAGATTGGTACTCCTAATCCTGTATTACAATATGACATTTTGGGTTTTTCAAATGAAAAACATTTTTGGGCTCCCAATTCCCCCTCAAAATAGCCCCCCAAAATAAAAAAACCCAATTTGTGCAAAACTGATCGTAAAATCTCCGGAAAAAATTTTAGAACAGGGGTTTTTGGGCCAGAAAGCTCAAATTTGACGACTTGACGCCGGGGGGGGGACGTGTCATCGCAATTTGGGGCCCCTGATAGACCAAGATAAGACTTCATAGATTTGACGCAGCCGGCGAAAAAGGATTGAAGATGAGTAAGCATCTTAATTGGTCCCACCAGACGTCTAACTTGGTATCCAGAGAGGGCGAGAGAAGGGACGGGGCGAAAGTAGGGGTTGCTCCCCAGAAATATCGGATGAAGTAAAAACTGTCGTAAAAACGCCGAAAAATTGCTATATAGCGGTTTACGAGGTCACAGCTCGTATGTCATGGTCTCATGACTCTCAGATACCCTTCGCGTCACTCTTAAAGGAGGAGAATGGGGCCCCGGGGTACCACGACAAAAAATTCTACAGCCCCATTTCTTGGTTTATCTTTTGGCTTAGCATGACATTTTTTGCCTTGACACCCCTACTTTTAGAGTGACGCAGCTAGAGCTCCAGGGAGTCCTGGGTTCATCAAAATTTGCGTTTACTGACCCCGCAGACCGCTATATTTTTGGCGTTTTTTCGCCAATTTTTACTTCATCCGATGTTTCTGGGGGGCAGGACCCTTTTTTGGGCACCCCTCCCTCCTATACTTCTCCTCTCGCTCTCTTTGGAGGCCAAGTTAGACGTCTGGTGGGACCAATGCAAAGATGCTTACTCATATTCAATTTTTTTTCGCCGGTTGTGTCAAATGTATGAAGTCTTATCTTGGTCTTTCAGAGGTCCAAATTGCGATGACACGTCCGTCGTCCCCCCCCCCCCCCCCGGCCCGTTATCACTCTTAGAGTGACCGGGGGCTCCTGTAGTTATCAAATTTGAGTTTTTGACCCACAATACGCCTGTTCTAGAATTTTTTCCCGGGGATTTTATGATCATTTTTTCACAGTATGGTTTTTTATACTTGAGGGCGATTTTGAGGGGGGGTTGGGGGCCCAAAAATGATTGTCAGTTTACGAACCAAATGGTATTTTGTGTTTTAAGATTAGGGTAGCACTTTGAATCAATTTTTGAACTTTATTCGCTGCTGAAAGGGGGTCCTTCAATGCCTCCAATAATCGTTTGTGAATAACCACTCTGAGAACCTTCCTTATGTCAGCGTAAAGAGAGGAAAAACTTAAAAAGGTAATCTCCCATTTTTAGTATCTCACGCCACCATCACTCTCGCGCAACTTATAAGCATTTTAAAGAGTAAAGGTGTGAATTTTGTATGAGCTTTAGTGTTATCATCGTTATTTTCACCGGTTTTTGCCTGTAAATCGTTTCATTAAACGCTTACAGCAAAATTGTGCGACAGCCCAGGGGCGCGGGGACTCGTTCAATCTGGCAACCGTGCTCTTTTGTCATTTTAAATCTATACAAATTATCGATACCAGGTAAACACAGCGCTTCACCAAAGAATCGAGTATTTTACACAGTTTTAAATGGAGAAAATCCATTGTTGCCACATTGCATGAGCCGCATCTGCGCAACAGCCTCATTACAGTGCATGGTCCGGTGTAATTAAGCTTTTCAAGATCAACGAAATCTACTGGCGCAATAATCTTGGAGATAATACCGGTTATTAAAGGGCGTAATTTACTATCTAGAAATGCAAAAGTGGCGTTATCTAGCGGATGAGAATCTTACTACGGTCGTTGAGGATTCACCTTAATGACAAACATTTTTATGCGACAGAGAATCTAACCCCATTTCCAACAACATGAATAACGACAATGTTTACGGTCACCACGTACTGCACGTTGTATCACGGCCATTCTGCAGGCGTTTTTTACGGAGCCCGGCCAACGGTTTTTCAACACGGCGGAGATGGGAAGTGCCATATCTCTTAGGGTTAGTAATCTTTGGTCTTCGACGATGCAGTGATTTCGAACAAACCCAGCGCAAGTTGCGCCTTCAATTGGGCCCGTATGGTCAAGAAGCATGGCAGCCTTGATGAGCCGCATCTTTGGTCTTCGACGATGCAGTGATTTCCGAACAAGCCTGTCTTTTTTTTTTTTCACTCTTGTGCGACGGCGGCGTTGCCAAGTCGAAATTTGCTGTGTCGACGTTATGGGTGTCGACGTTCATTTTTGAGCGCGGTGTCGCGATTTATGAACATCGACACCCACAACGTCGACACGCAACGTCGACAACCATAAAGTCGACAAAATTTCGGTGTCGACGTAATGGGTGTCGACGTTCATAAATCGCGACACCGCGCTCAAAAAGAACATCGACACCCATAACGTCGACACCGAAATTTTTTCGACGTTATGGTTGTCGACGTCGCGTGTCGACGTTGTGGGGATCGATGTTCATTTCCGAGAGCGGTGTCGCGATTTATGAACGTCGACACCCTAACTCGACACCGAATTTTTTTCGACGTTGTGGTTGTCGACGTTGCGAGTCGACGTTGTGGGTGTCGACGTTATCAGTACCCTCCGTGTAAATTCAAGAACAACTACGAATTTAGAAAAATGCTTAAAAGCCCTATTATTTCGAGGAGAACAAATGTTATCAGGTGTTTAATAATTCCTTATTCTAGGAAGGGGGTGGGTGGGGGTGGGGTCAACAAACCTTCTTCCCCCCCTCCGGCTCGAACATTTCGAAGTCCCGGAAGTCCCCCTCCCAACCCCCGCAACGACTCGGTGGAATAGAATAGAATAAAAGTAAAATTCGAGTATTCTGTCAAAATCAGGGATCTGGGTGGTGTTCTGTTTTAAAGTTAGCATTCGAGCAGAGATAAAAGTTCAAGTTCAATCCGATCTCCGAATTGAGACGGTTGGCATGAAAATCATTCTCATGAAACTTTTTGTAATTATTTGCACAAAACCTCCTTCAAGCCACAAAATTTGGTTTACAGAAGAGAATAAAAATTGAAATCTGAACAGAAACTTCTTAATGCTGTCAGACTCATAAAAGAGGATTTTTAGATCATTACGCACTATAACTACAGAGTACAGGGGCAACCAATGAAAT
The DNA here is from genome assembly GCA_011764245.1 of Trialeurodes vaporariorum. Lineage (NCBI taxonomy): Eukaryota > Metazoa > Arthropoda > Insecta > Hemiptera > Aleyrodidae > Trialeurodes > Trialeurodes vaporariorum. The sequence continues at coordinate 41,480,647 of VMOF01000013.1, read as the reverse complement.
TAAAAGGTCCAGAAGTAATGAGACAAAATTATAATAAAAGCATAGTTGAGCAAATATGGGTGGTAATCGATTACACGATTACCAAGTAATCGTAATCATCATTTTTTTGAAGGGTGATTATACGGTAAACAGGGCTGATTTTTTACAAGTCACCCATAACATTAGTTGCAGAAAAATCAGATCTAATCGACATGACCTTAAAGTTCATTTTAAATCAATTACCAAACAAACAATGAAGCAGCCAGACCTCAGGTTGGTACCAAATACGAAGTGTGCGATACCGTTTCCTGCTTTTATGGCTTTAAGATATGAATCCCTATTATGAATTTTTAAGTAAAGAAAGTGACCTCTGCTCCTATCCCTCAAGGAGGCTGGCAAATCGGAGTCCTGTGAAAAACCCTCTTTGTCTCTTAATGATGGTCCATGAATTTCAGCATTTTTCAAAATTTGAGGCTGTACTTACTCAGAATACTCACAATGGCTTATATTTATTTAAAAGCCCGGAACTACATATACTGGTACATACCAGGTCAGCCCAATAGTGCTGAAATCTTCTTTCGTAATTGAAAGAGGGTAAAGTAAAATCAGGGGGGAGATGGACCGATTTTTACCAATCTATACACAGAACAGAGCACGAAGAGTATAGTGCTACTGGACTGACCCGGTGACCTATGAACTTTGCACTCATCAGTAATAATCATATGAAGCAACCATCAGGATCAAAATTAGCTAAATCAATTGTGGCAATTTGTGGAACTTTAATTTAGCAACTTTTTGGTGAAAAAAGTTAATAAGATTAAATACAGTGAATCGCTCTAACTTAGGAAACTTTTCAACTTTGAGATGGTGTAAAACCTTGACATAATTTTTTTCATGAATTTCCTCTGGGCTAAAATAAACATCCCTAGTGGTTCTTTCGAAAGTCTTAGTCAAAAGCTTTTTGGAGCTCCTGAGCTTCAATTTTTTTTGTTTTTAAAAAAACAGTGTGTCCCATGTTAAGAGTAAGATTTGCTGTAACATGGATATAATTCAATAATGGGCCCATGCTTAAAACTTTAACCGCAACAAAGAACACAAATTTGAATTTTTAAAAAAGTTGGAACCCAAAAAGAACAAAAAGTGAAAAACAAACGAGCATGCTGCACGGTCGTACAAACATTGTAATGGATTTTGCTAGTTTTGATCCTGTATGCCTCATACATTTATTTATTCATTTATTTATTTATTTCAAAACAAATTGGCAGAGCCAAATATAAAGTTACAAGTACAATGAGAACAAAAGAAAGGCAGCAAGAGATTCACCCTAACACACACCCTTCCTAGGTAATGTGTTGACACGTACGTAGAGAGAGGAAAATTCCTGGTTTTACAGATGAGAGGAATAATTGGAACGCTTTCTGCAGAAGGGAACCAAAATTTCAGTGTCGGCAGAAAAGAACAAAATGGGAAACTCAAAGCAGTCGGTTACCATTGGCATCCATACAAAAGTTGGTTCTCTTCTGCAGAAAGCAACCAAATTTTACACGCCAGTTTTCCCTGAGTAAATTTTACAGCATGGGAAACTCAAAGCAGTTGGTTACCTTTAGCATCCATGGAAAAGTTGGTTCTCTTCCACAGAGAGCAACCTAATTTTACACGTCAGTTTTCCCTGAGTAAATTTTAAAGTACTCAGTTCTGGTTCTTTAGGAATGCTCACCATTCTTAAAATTGTCGCCGCACATTGATCATCATCATGGACTCATCAAAGGGCTCTGAATCATCTCAAAGATAAGTTCATCTCAAAGATAAGTCACAGCCAGCATCTGGCATAAAGGGTTCCCATTTTTGGTCTGCTTTAAAACGTAGATTTCACCGAGCTCTCTCGTTTACAAAAACCTAACAAAAAATGAGCGAAAATCTTTGATGCTACAGAAATTGAGCATTGGCTGTGTTCAAGCTTTCTAGAATGAAACGGAAGATTAGCGGTAATTTTTAATTTGTAGTCAGTGTTTTGGTGGATTTTTTTGTTTTATTTTTCCTAATGCTTCAGTTTACAAGTGGGCTGCTTTGTTTTGTTTTGTTTTTTTTTTCAAAGTATTTGATCGATTGATTGTGGCCAGCTTGCAGTCAACTTATGATAGAGGGTTTTAGTAATGGCGACTGCCGGTGATGAGCGTTCCAAACAAAGCCGGTTTGTCTCTCTCGCTCTCACGTGACCCCCACGTACTGCCATCTCACTCTAATTTCAAAAATCGTATATAGAGACTTATATTGTGAAATTTTATGGCTGAAATGAATTCCTCGAGGCATTTTAATGCGATTTTGATAATAATAAGTCGTAAAACAAGGCCCTGTATACGAATTTCGAAACTAGAAAGAGATGGATATACATAGGGGTCACGGGAGAGCGAGTGAGATAGTTTGGAACGCTACGTGAGTTTTATCACAACCGATTGCGACCCATGAGTGCATTGTTGTGGTTGTTGGCTAACCGTTGACTTCCCACTAAAACCGTCTATTGGCTCCTTCAAGTTTGCAGCTTACCATGTAAGTACTCTAGAGTTGCGGCAAGCTAAGCTAACCGATCAGCTGGCATTACTGATGACTTGGGGTAATGTAGACAAAAACAAAATCCATTTATGACAGGTCAGTCCAAATAGTTACAGTGTTTACTTTGAAATTTTTGATATAAGAGCGGAGAAACAGCAGCACGTAACTTCCCAATTTGATTTACTTATTTGTCTTTCCAAATTGGGAGGCTCTTAAAGATTACGGTGCTATCAGACAGACCTGCTATTACTGGACCTTGAGGAAAACTGAAGAGCTGATTAAATATTTTAACAAAGGTTGAAAAGGGGGCACCATTTCCTCTTGATGCCTCTTCAAGAGAACACATTTATTCTTTAGGCATCAAGATTAAATGATGCCAAGTTGATCTTTGTTTTCAACATGCAATGAGCGCTGTGTGTGAATGGTGTTGATGATCGATGATGCACAGCGACCTACAGACTAACCAGCTAGTCCAGCTCAATGAACTTTCCTAAATTTTTTGAAACACACCTGCAAATTTAGCGGTAAAACAAGAGAATTCTGTAAAAACTTACTTGGTAGGCGAATCCATCCAGAAATATTCGCAGCACGACATTGTAAATTAAATAATAAGCGGGAAATATCCAAAGGATATTCTCGCTCGGATTGAACGCACGGTCAATGGGAAGTAATTTGAAGATTAAAATCGCAGGAAGGGAGCATGAACTTAGAAAACAAAACAAACTTATTCTAGCATGATAAGGTAACATGACGAAAGGATTAAATCACATCTCCAAGAGTCCTATTTGAAATCTTTGGATTGAAAAATCAGGCTAAATGACACATGAAGTATTTCGGCTAAGAAAGAGCCACATTTTTTCACGATTAAAATTTTAATTTACTTTTTCTATTAAGTTGTTTTACGAGTTGTTTACATTTTATTATCAAGAACTTCTACTTACTACATGTGGACGAAAATCACCCACTCCTGCAGCCCCACCATTCACTCTTTCGATTAAAATATTTTTAGGTTATGTTATTGTTTTTCCAATCAGCTGGACAGCTGCTATTCTTCTTCTGATTTTGCGTTTTGTGTTTACTTTTTTATACGGTTGTAATTATTTTTTTTCTAGCATCCCCCGTGCTCTTTTTCACACTAAATTGAAGTTTTAATTTTTGGGACATGAAAATTTGTCCTTTATTTGTTTTCTCATTGTTTTAACCATGGCGAATGATCGTGAAATGTTGAGGGGAGTTTGGGAAGGCAAACTCCCCGTCTGCTTCCAACTTTTTGAGGCAGAAATAAACGGTGTTCAAGCTCCTGAACCTTTCTACTTGATGGTTCCTCGTCTTTCTTATTTTCCACTAGTCACAGATAAGGCAAGTAGCTGCAATCTTATATCAAACCCCTTTCAGAAAGTATTGTCCTATGAAATATGTTGCAGTGCGGCCAAAGGTATCACATCGAGAAGTCAGAGCAAAGACCTAAACGCAACTAATGCCAACTATGTTTAACAGCAGCAGAAACTTCCCTCTTATTGTTTTTGTGGTCTGAATGCGGCTCCTGAACCCATATCTCCAAGCTGCTCTAACTCTAGTGATGCTCGAAAGACCAGCATGGAAATTTTTGGCAGCTCTATCCAGCTGCGGACTGTTACTTCAAAGAAACACACTCCTGCGGGCCAATCTTTAAAATCATTAGATAGGGCTGGTAGACTGGATAAATGAGGGGCTGCTATTGGTTCCTTAAAGAGTTTATCAAAAAGAAGAGTTCTTTAACTAAGTATCCGTCCGCTCCATTCGATAAGCTATTGGCTGCTTGAAACAAGCGGATAAAATCTCATAGCTTATCGAATGGAGCGGAGGGATACTTGGTTAAAGTGCTCTTCTTTTTGATAAACTCTTCTTTTTGAAAAGAAAAGTTCTTTAACTTAGTATCCCTCTGCTCCACTCGATAAGCTATCGGCTGCTTGAAACAAGCCTATAAAATCTGATAGCTTATCGAATGGAGCGGAGGGATACTTAGTTAAATAACTCTTCATTTAGATAAACTCTATAAAGGTACTAATAGCAGTCCCCCCCCCCATTTATCCAGTCTACCAGCCTTATCTAATGATTTTAAAGAAACACACTCTAGAAGGATAAGTGTAAAAAATCATTGAGCCAAACCTGATATTATTGGTTAAACTGCTGTTGAAGGTATATTGCAAAATGACTCATTAAATGAATCTGCCATATGCCTTTTGCCAGTACTCATACCAATTTTTTGGTATAGCCCAATGATTTTTTCAAAAAAATTTCCTTAAGTTTGTTTCTCTGAAGTGACGTTTTAATTTTTCTGAAATTTTCAGAACATATATGAAAGCTTTTATCTAATTCTAATCAAATCCAACTTGCTAAGCTTCTGGAATCAATTCAACGAGATAAAACAAATCAAAGTTGATATGGATTTATTTTACTGCCCCTCTCTTTAATTAAAAAATTTCCTAGCAGCCGTGAGGATATATGTACTGCACAATTCAGAAATTTTAATAGGTAGTCGTTTATTTCTTTTTCTGTCTCATACACTTTGAATTCTGACAAAATTGTTGTTCTTAAAGTGCAGTGAAAAAGAAATGAGCCATCAAAAGAATGAAGATCAAAATTCCTTGTAATTAATTTGAATTTTTTTCTGCAATCTCTAGGTTCGTAAACACTTTGTTAAATATATCGACCCAGACAAGCAAGAGCTGGAGCTCTGGTTAGAATTCAATAGTGTCCCTTTGAAATGGTATGTCTCGTTTAAATCTTTTTGTTCAAAAATAAATCAAGCGTTTCGTCTCAAAACCAGCAATATCCATTGCAATATTTTCAGATTAGTGCGAAGTATGTTTTTTGTGTTTCACAGGAAGCCTACTGCTTGCAATTTTACGAAACAGTCTCTTAATAAAAATAGCTATGAGTCAGCAAGTTTTTAGTGAAAAAAGTTTGTAAAATTAGGCGTGCAAGATTCGGCTTTATAAATGTTACAGCTGCAAAACTGTGAAAACGTCGCAATAGACATTGCTAGTTTTGAAAACGAAACGCTTCTAATCAATTTTGAATGTGTCACTAAAAGAGCTGTTCCATGAAGTTCAGCGGACTGTTGCTCTAGTATTAGTGATGAATTGTTTTGCGTTGATCAAAATGTGTGACTCATCTTGGAATTGAGAATTAATTGAGAGTAGAAGCCCTAATTGCGCTAGCCTAGCGTCAGTTTTGCATCACTTTACCTTGGATTCTCTGCTGAAAACCGCTGCAGCAAAAGTTTGCAATAATTTGCTGATTAAGGCAATCTCAGGAAGAAGATCCCTCTAAACGTGAGTTGTGCTCGGCCATAGAAATCAGCATTACCGTCAAGAGGGATTTTTCTCAATGGAGCACGCTTAATATTTTATGGGAATGTTGTACAGGGTTCCCAATGGTCCAGAAATCTGAGACAAATGGGGAATTTCTGATTATTTGGAAAAGTTCGGTAATATTCGGGGGATTTTGTGAAAACTGGTCCAGGTCAGGGAATGCAGGATTTGTTTGTTTCTTGGTGAAAGGTAAAAATAGTGGACAACCATAAAAACTTAATGACTGCGAGTTGCTAGATTTATCAAAAATGTCTCTTCTTCTATTTCTTTTTTCCCTCTTCAATGAAAATGTGTAAATCGAAGACACTATTTAGAGTAATGAAAAGATTACAAGATTTTTGTCCTCGGCTGGAATTAATCCGCCAAAGTCAGTGATTTTTTCAAATTTATCTAGAAAAAACAGAGAATCTTCCATTTAGATTTGGCTGAGCTCTCTGTTGTAAGTACATCCTTTTACTTCTTTTGTCTTCCTATTTTTCTATGGTGAATTTCTAAGGCTGATTTTCCATTATTTATTTTTATAGGCACTATCCCATCGGAGCGCTGTTTGACATGTTTTCTGCAGATATCTCTCTCCCTTGGGTTATCACCGCTAGATTCGATAAATTTCCTGAAAATGAAATTTTTCACTGTCCTTGCAGGTATGTATGATGATTGCTCTTGGGTGTCAAGATAAAAGTGTACCTTGTCTTATTGACCTTAATTGATAAAATAAGGGCCATTAAGCTAACTTGCTGTTTTGCAGAAAACGTAAAAGAAAATTTAATTTATTGCTGCACGGAATACACAAAATGTTCAAGTCTCTGTATCACACAGTGTGTCTAGCATCAGAGAAAATCTGGATTAGTCAGGGGATTTGATTTTATCAAGGATATAACTTGGAATTATCCTGGGAATTTTTATTAAATTCTCATCTCATCAGGGAATTTGAATCGTAAATTGGGGAACCAAATCAATGTTTAACTCGATGAAATTTGAGTATTAAAAAATTTTCACATTAATTTTCACATTTATGTTTGGAGGTAATTTCCATTCATCATGGAAATATTCTAGGAAAAATGAGGGACTTTGAAAGTTTGAATTGCTAGACACCTTGTAGTATCTTATGGAGATGCGATTCTTGTATAATGTATAATGTACCGTATCTACTCGCCCTTACTTATTCTATATTAGAAAATGTCTAAATTCCTTTAAATTATGAAAGGGGTTGATGAGCCTTTTTTCTGGAGACAAGACAAGTTAGCTGTTGGACAAAAGAGGTACCTGAAACTCCTCAAGTAGCTCTGACGATGGGATTGAATGGACCAATTGCATGTGAACTGAGGACAGGGATACTTTTGGTTTTCTTTTTGGACAAGCGGTTCCTGAGAAACAGCGCTTTATTCAAATCGACGAGAATACATGTGTTTAAATGTGGATACCTATCGGATGACATCATGGGACACCTAGTTTCCACAACTTTAAACCTGTGTTTCTCCATGATCCAGTACCGGAAAAAATTTGTAAAAAATACCTCTTACTCAGCTCATGTAGTACTTTACGATTAGACAATAAAAAATCTTGTGAAATTGGTCCATTCTCTAAAAGTTTTGTGTTGATTCACTTTTAATATGCATTCTTCATTCCTTCATTATTGGTATTTTCAACGGAGCTCTGTCAATATTTTACAGGGAAGCTGTAGAATCACATTTCATGTCCTCTATAAAAGAAGCAGATGCTTTAAAACATAGGGGCCAAGTTATCTCTGTTATGCAAAAGAAGGATCACAATCAGCTATGGCTCGGTCTCCAAAATGGTTCGTATAGTCCTTATTTTTATTTTTTTTTTTTTTTTACATAATTTGTACAGGAAGCCCTGGTTGACCAAGACTAAGGCACACGTCCAATTACAATTTCAATTCCAAATTCAATTATAATTTCAACAATTTAAGAGGTAAAACTGACTTCGCTGAACATTAATGGAATAGGTTTGTTAAATAGAATAGGTATGTTAACAATTCAATTATGTATTTCTATCCTTTCTCTGACTTCCATCTGAATCCATAAATTCTCTTATAGAGTAATAAAGCCTGGTCTTTAGGAACTCTTTCAACCTGTTCAAAAAGCCGTCAACTGGTTCACCATTTTTAACAATGTTTTTTAGTTCCACTGGCAGCTTATTCTGCCGTGCTAAGGAAGAACGCCGTAAAAGCCAAAAATAAAAAAATTGAGTTAGACACGGAAATGTACTATTTTTGACATGCACTTTAACGTGGTGAAATCAGAATTCAGTTATCTCTATTAGTTTCTGAGATATAGAGGGGCTGCCTGCTGTAAGTACGCCGAAATCGGTACCTTTACTCAGGAGAAACGCCGTAAGCGCCAGGTACACGGGCAGAATGCAGTAGGTATCTCCAGCCGAGCTGAGTGGAGATGCGGCGTTCTACCTATGTATCGGGCGCTTCCTCGGCGACCCTTTACACAACAATGCATGCCCCGCCAGACGGGGAAAAAGCCGTTTATCCATCGTGTCTGTGACCTTCCTTCGATCTTTAGTTATTTGGAGCAAAAATATTTGACTTGGCACCCTTTTACAACATTAAATATTCAAGTGAAGATACATATAATCGATTTATGTACGAAAACGTGCCAAAATCGAAACCAGTTGGGAGGGCCATGCGTTTAACTTTGAACGCGTTTTACTCGATTTCATGTGCAGTGGAGGTACGGCGTTCTTCCTTAGCACGGCTGTATTGGACAGGTTTTTTGCTCGCACAGATAGTGGGGCATTCATTTGGGATTTATCCTTATTTTCCATAGAAGCAAAAGTGTGTCTGGTATAATGACTGTGCAAGGGGTTTGTGTTGGTATAATTAATTAGATTCTGCACAATAGCTGCCTTAATTGTTTCAAAAATACATAGAGAGAGAGAGTAAACCGTGAGTACCCCAAACTTTATGAAAAGAGGTTGACAGTGATAGTAAGTTCATTTTTTTTAATCTATTCTCCTGTTCTTCTTGTAGCCTGGTCTGGATAGAGGCCCTTGAAAAAAAATTATTTACACTTATATCTAAACAGCTATGCCGATAGCTGCGTATATGCGGCTGGCAACTTAGTATATTTTGTAATTATGTAACTAAAAAATAAATAAATAAATTAAAAAATAAAAAAAAGCTGATTGAATTTTCAATTTCAGCCAGCTATCTTCGATTTTTGAAAGGAGGCAAAAATTCAGATTCATGAACGAATTTGAAGGTCAAGTTTGACGGAGGTTTGAGAAAAACATCAAACATTTGTTTTTAGGGATTGGCAGCAGTCCACCCGATTATGAGAGCTCAAATAGTGAGTAGTTGCATAAATACGCAACGAAAAATAATGTGGGAAAGATTCCACGGATAAGTGGTTAGCCTTGTCTTCACATTTGAAACAGCACTAATAATAAGCTTATTAATGTGTCCTTTTTTGAAAATATTTTATTTCTCCAGAAAGGATAAATTTCTTGTCTGTCCATTTTCTTCATTTTTTTGAATGTAACCTCTAACTTGGTTGAATTTTTTTTTTTTTTTTTTTGCAGATAAATTTGATCAATTTTGGGCAATCAATAAAAAACTAATGGAAATAACGACAGGAGAAAGCGAATTCAAGCATATTCCCGTCAAATTTTACCGCGGTGATAGTAAATTTATTCAGAAATTAGTTCGTCCCTTAAACGAGGATGGCAAACGAAAAACATTACAAACTGTCATCGAAGAAATATTTCCAACAGAACCCAACGATTGTAAGTAATTGTAATTTGTTTTTGTAAAGGATTTCTCTGTCTACTAGGAAAAGTAAGCGATTAACTGTAGGTAAAAAAATATAAATATATGAAAAAAGGACTGGATAAACTAATTCAGTTATGGCCTTGCAGGTGAACTTTTACTTACTGTTTAGTTCCAAGCTAAATAGAATGGATGCTTCACTCGGAAACCATCTAGGAAATCATCTTTGTATCAGGAAATGCTAACTTTTCAGCAGATAGTGAAGAAACATTGTCAATTTTAGGTGATTCCATGACGTGACCAAGGGGATCGATTAATGGTCATTTCCCGGATTTTATGGAGTTTTTTTGTAAAACCAGGATTGTCAGCACCTGGAGGTAGATCTATCAAAGAAATCTGTTAAGTTTGGAAGCTCGAATCCGCAAAATAAGGACATAACTATGGGAATTCGCTCAATCGCTGGTCGATCTATTGTATCCCTCTTCGGATTCCGAATTCCCAAAGTTACGACCTTGTTTTGCAGATTCAAGCTTCCAAACTTAACAGATATCTTTGTTAGATCTACCTCCAGGTGCTGACGATCTAAGTTTTATAAAAAAACTCTATTAAATCCGGAAAATTACCATTAATCGATCCCCTTGGTCACGTGTCATGGAATCACCTTAACATGGGTCTGAATAAAAATAATTGTCTCTTGATTACTAAATTTTCTTGTTAGTAGAATTTTGGTTCTTTAATAGCTTAATTAGACTTGCTGTAAGTATACGCTTATTGCATTAACTTTCAGCTATTTGAGGATGTTTACAAAAGATTACTCTGTTGGCTTTTGAAAAAAATGTTCCTTGAACAAGATCTTGTTTTACTTGGGAAGTATACAGACAGACAACTCCCCTCAATAACAAGCAGTAAAAAAAGGGGAAAAAACCACCTAAATGTGATTTTTGATAATCGTCTATTTCTATGTTTTGTTTCCAGTAAAAATAGTAACGCATGGAGTTGAACCACCAAGAGAAACTCCCATTCAGTGGATGAGTGAACACATGAGCTATCCTGATAACTTTTTGCATTTGATAGTTCTTCCGAAGTCTTGAATCCTGATTCGTGTGTACGTGGAGGACTCAATTTTTTTTACCGTTGTTCGGCTCTGCTTACCTCTGATCGGAGCTCCGTCTGTCTTTGCAGGAATGGACCTTCACATTCATCATCAAGGAGGAAGCTTCTTTAATGGCTAACTTGGTTTTCCTTCTTTTTTCTTTAATTTTTTCTCTATTTATTTCTTGTTCTGAAAGAGTTTTTGTCTCAAACGGAGGAGTATTAGGGACCTGAACATTTTGCATTTTGAATTTCACTCCCTGAATTTGCGGCTGTATAATGCCTTTATTTCTTGAAGTGAGCGTAACCGTCTTCAGAATCTCACGCAATACCCTGTTGAAAACAGAATTTTCGAGCACAAGCTCGCTCTTTGTTTTGTGCGCCCTTTTACCAAAGTACCCCTCAATGGGGCTGTTACACACTTTTGATACAGGTGATTTAAGGGTGGATTCAATTGTAAAAACTTCCAAAAATAACAAAGGTAACACTAGAAACTTACGAAATCCACTCCTAATTTGATCAAATGCTACTAAATTTGTGACCACAATGGCAGTGTTGGGCACTAATGGGGCTGTTGCAAACTTGTGCTATAAGCGATTTAACAGTCAATATTGGTGTAAAAACCTCAAGAAATAACAGTGGCAGCACTGAAAACTTCCGAAATCCACTCTTAAACTCAATAAACGCTTTTATATGCAAGGGCGTAATGGTGGCCGCGGGCAGTTACAATGGGAGATTCCTATCTTAATTTTGTCACTCTTTCTATGCTGACAAGGATGATTCACAGAGTAATTAGTCATCAGAGTGATGACCCACATCTGATGAATGGTACCGCAACACCTTGTGACACCGGTGTCAAATGAAAGTCGTCTCTTATTGGTCACTTCTTGATGGAGTTACAGTATTGTTAGATGGGAATCTCCCATTGTTACTACCCTCAGCCACCAATACGCTCACGCAAATAAAAGCGTTTATCGAGATTAGGAGTGGATTTTGGAAGTTTTTAGTGCTACCATCGTTATTTTTGGAGGTTTTTACCCCAGAATCGACTATTAAATTGCTAATAGCAAAAGTGTGTAACAGCCCCATTATGGGAGATTCCCATCTTAATTTTGTCACTCTTTCCATGCTGGGAAAGAAGATTCCCAGAGTAACTAATCACCAGAGGAGTGAATAACAGCCAATTGATGGTACCGTGACATCTTGTGACACCGGTGCCAAAAGAAAGTTGTCACTCATTGGCCACCTCTTAGTAGAGTTACAAATTATTAGATGGGAATCTCCTATTATTAATGCCCTACACCGCCGTTACAGATGTGTGATTAGATGCATTTTATGAGTGTATTAGTGGATTCTGCAAGTTTTTAGTGCTATTATTGTTATTTTTGGGAGTTTTTAGATCTAAATCAACCCTGAAACAGTGTTGCCAGATTGGGGTGAAAAAGCCGTCTGTTTTACAATGATTTAAATGGGGATGATACGGCTTTTTACCCTCGATTTGGCAACACTGCCCTGAAATCACTTGCAGCAAAAGTGTGCAACAGCCCCTTTGATACTTTGTGAGATGGGACAAATCTAGTCACCCAAGCGTACACCGATCAACAAATCATTAGAGAAGAAAGCTCTATGATTTATCGCAGAAGTATCAGTAAAATTAAGAATTCGAAGAAATGAACGAATAAGATTTTCCATTGATAATTAGAAAAGAGCTCACCTGATCATGGCGGCAAGTGCCAGAGAAAACCTAGGAAAGTTAGGAAATTAGGTGTATGGTGAGGGATTTTTTTAGACCTAAAGTTATCGTTCTGTCCCTATAATTTGTTTGGCCAGTTTATCTTAAGCAGAAGTTACAGTTGAGAAAGATACTCTGCGCAATGTGCTTTGCTCTTTATCTATTTTTGCTGCAGTTCATTTCGTTAATAACATTACGAGAATAGCTTTTTCATAAAAAAAAATTGCAGTTTAGTTGGGGAATTTTTCTCAGAAAGCCAGGTGGAATTGAATTTGGCCTACTGATGTAAAGACAACATAGAAAGAACATATGTAATAAGTCATTTCAGGCATTATCTAAATTTGATAATTGAACCCTAACTTTTTCCTTGTAGCTCACTCAAAATAAGAAATTAAGAGGGAAAAAATGGGGATTTTTGCTGAAGAGCACGACAAAATCTCTAATTTTTTTTTTACTTTTAATCTCCGTTTTTAAATGAGCCACATGGTCAATTGCCAAATTTTGACAACGCCTGAAGTGTTCTATCATGTTCTTTCCCTTCTGTCTTCAAGTTTTGCAGCTATTTTATTTGAAACGCTTTTGGTGCTTTTCACACTGACAAGTACTCTCATTCAAAATTAAAATCACAAAATAAAAAAAATTTATGTATGTGTATAAATAATTTATGGATGTTTTAACTGTTGTCTGAAACCACCGGAAATTCGGCACTACTTTAACTTGTCTTCAAAATTTCCAAGTGGAACCTTTGAGTCTCGAAGTTAATGCCATTACGAGAGTTGCTTAAATTAGAGTCCCTACATACTGTGAGAGTTGCGCCAAGTCTCTCAAAATGAAGAAGAAGAAGTGGATCAATGGAGCCCCCAAGAGGCAAATTGCAAATGGCGAATGGCCATTTGCCTCTGCGCTGTTGCCGCTCTTTCGCTTTCTCTGATAGGTTAGGTTCAGGTTCTCGACAATAACGGTCGTTATTGAAAGCGAGATAATGTTCTCCAGAATAACACTTAAGCAGAGGAAAAATTAATAATAATTACTGCGGTCACTGTTACACTTCAAATAAGTAATGAGCGCTAGTACGCGAAAAGTAAACAAAACCTCCGTCATTTGCATTTGCCTCTTGGGGCAGCCTAAATCTGAGAGCCAATCAGAAATGGATTCAACATTGGCGCAACTCTCATGGTATATAGGGACTATAGCTTGAATTCCATAGACGAACTGCATCATAGTCAGAGAATTTTTCTCAAAAAGCCACAGAAAGGTAGGGAATTTTAAGTTTAATTTGACGGAACAATTTTTATTAGTTTTTTATTCAGTATAGTTTCAGTTTTTTTCACTCTAGCAAAAATTTTTATTCAAAGCTAAAATCACAAAAAAAAGAAAAAATTAATGAGTGTTTTAAGTGTTGTCTGAAGCCCCAGGAACTTTTGCACTGATTTAACTTATCTTTATGATGTATAACTGCAATTTTGGCTGTACAAATTTCAATAGCATGTAACTTTTTAAAATATGTATTCGCTTTGATCGTTTTAAGATGAAGAAAAAGCACTGGTCGAGGCTCACGCTAATGAATGTGAGACCTGAACAAATATGCTTTCAATGCTTTTGTTTCTATCATTAATAAGCGCCTTTTCAATTGAGTAATATCTTCCAGGATAATCGCAAAAGGGTGTACGTCAAAATCAGCCGTTTTCGAGAGATCCTTAAGAGACTCATGTACATACGCTCATTAATGTGCACGAATCATTTTCATTTTCATTCACTAGGAAAATGGATCAGTTAGGTGGGTTGCTTTTAATGGTTGTGCTATCTGTTTATTTATTTATCTATCCATTCAATGAAACAATTTCCAAAGGTTGTGAGAAATCTAAAATTTCAAAGCAAAGAATGAAATGTTGGCAATTTGAATTTGTTAAAGCTAGGGTGTTCTTTTTTTTTAAAAAAAAAATTTTCCTTGTAAACATGGGGGAAAACATACCAAAATAGATAATAAATTACAAGAAACAATAAATAATGATCAAAACAAACATAACAGTACTTACAATAGAGGCAACTTAAGGCAAATTCAAAAGTGTATAAACAAATAAAGAAGAGGTAAAACAAAATGTAAAACGTAATGTAGGCGATGAATTTTGCAATGCATCTAAACTCTTGATTTTATGCAACAGCAGTAGACATGAAGATGGTGCTGCAATTGAATGAAACAAATGGGGCTCTAGCAAACTTTTACACAGCAAATGAATAATTAAGTTTGATGTAACAACCAGCGAAAATTACAAAAATCACACTAAAAAAGTTATGGATAAAGAGAGGTGCTCTGTGGACAGAAAGATAATTGGTGGCTCTGAAAAAGGCTGTTTTCTAAGTGGTGCTGGCCGGTTCAACTTCCAAGGAAGGAACCGGCATTGACAGCAATGATGAAGATCAGAGAGCGAGAAAATCTAAGTGTGGAGCAGAATGCCAGAGCTGAGAGAGAGCGATCCGAGGATGTGTCCGGTCTGGTTGTGCTAGCTGGACTGATCTTGTCTGTGGATGGAGCACCTTATATACCCGCCAGAAAACGTGGGAAACTAGTTTGTGCAGGAAAAGTTGATGTTGCGCGGTAATTGGTCCCGGGGGGGCGGAGCTAGTGGTAGTGCGCAGCAGGTGTGCGGTTTTGGCGGGAAAAGCCGTCACACCGTCTAAAATTCAGAGGGTACATATAACGCCAACAAGCTTAACTAAAATTCAGTAATAAACTCAGATAACAGCTGTAACGGCAATATCGTGATGGCAAAGCTCGGCAGGTATCATGGGAGATTCCTGTCTAATTTGTCACTTTCTCTACAGAAACACAGAGATATGCCTCAATTTAGATAGGAATCTCCCATGATGCCTGCGTCGCTCTGCCATTAAGCCCGATTCTGAGAGGGATTTTTGTGATTTTTTAGTGTACTCATCGTCATTTTCACAGGATTCTATGGAAGAATCAACTCTTCAATTACCTGTAACAAAAGTTTGCGAGAGCCCCATTACACTCTGGCGGATCCAGGAATCTATCCTTCTCTCTCTTCTCCCATTAGAACGCGTATGATAGAAAAGGACAGATTAGGGGCAATCACGTGATTTTCGCCCCCTCTTCTATCCTTTGCTAACACATGCATTCTAATGGGAGAAGAGAGAGAGAAGGACAATAACTTGGATCCGCTAGTGCCCCATTATTGATCTTTTGACTTATGCTCTTTAGCTGTATCCGTAATGATATTACTCTGATATGATACTTCTTGTTGTTTAATTTTAAAATACTTTGTATGATTTTCTTTTTTTTTTTTGCCAAATACAATTTAAGAAATTTTGTTAAAATCACAGTTAGTTTTAACTTTTTAAGATCAAAATTATTTTCCTCTCCGTTTCTTCTATTTGATGACCTCCGGAGCAAAAACTTTATTTAAGGTGATTCCTGGCAAAACTTTTCCAGACTTCAATCTGATAGATAGTGCCACTAGTCACTTTTGGGAACACTTGTGTTTTTAGCATTTTTAAATTGAAATCAAAGAAAAAACACGAAATCCAAGAACGTCAGCAACTGCATAATTTTTTATGGATTTATTGAGTCCAAAACGTGCTAAATTGGTTGAGAATTAAAGCCTTGAACCTTTCCAGCAAAGTGGTGCACCTTTGTCCCATTTTATGTAACATGGGTTTCAATGGAATTTAAATAGACATTTTGTGAAAACTTGTGTGACCTATCAAAAGTGGTACACATTTGTCCCATTTTATGTAACATGGGTTTCAATGGAATTTAAATAGACATTTTGTGAAAACTTGTGTGACCCATCAAAAGTGGTACACATATGTCCCATCTTGTGTAACATGGGTTTCAATGGAATTTAAATAGACATTTTGTGAAAACTTGTGTGACCTATCAAAAGTGGTACACATATGTCCCATTTTATGTAACATGGGTTTCAATGGAATTTAAATAGACATTGTATGAAAACTTGTGTGACCTATCAAAAGTCTTGGAAAATTCTAAAAAAAAATCTCAAAAAAAGTCAAATCCCAAAATGCGTGCTTGACAAGGTTAATTTATGAAATTCATTCCACCGTAAGCTTAGTGAGTGTGAGTGAGTGGGAGTGATACTATGTCTATCTGCCTCAATCGCACTTATCGAGGCTCATGGAAATTTTTGTATTCCCTAAATCCCGGCTTTATTTTTGAGTGTATCAGCTTGAAACTTACTTATTTTCTTGAATTATGCTTGCAGGTGCTACTGTTCCTTAAATTTGTTCTTGAACTAATTAATTTTAGCCAAAACTGTTGATTTTTTGAGCAGTGATACGTGGGTGGTGTCCATAGTTTGAACTAATTGGCCCTGGAATCACCTTAAAGTATCGAGCATACTTTAGACTTCCGCTGTGCTTGATGTTGCTGTTTTTCCTTCCGAATTTTAACCGGCCGATTACCGTAATTTGAATGTTGATAAATGCTGCTACTTTCTCCGAATGTCAAGTAGTTTAACCCAAAAGATCGCATTTCCTCCTTTTGCTCCTGAAATTATAAAAGACAGACGGAGAGATGAACTTGTTTGTCTTTCATAAACGAGGAGAGTTAGGAAATGAAAAAAAAAGTCTTCTACATCCTTCTTAGTCATTCACTTGATCAAATTTTTCAAAAAATAGCAACGGGTCGTAAGATTGTTGGTCCACAGCATTTTTTGTCCTTTTTTTTAGTCGTTGCTTACTCCAGACTCGTATTACAGTCCTCGGAAATTTGGTCTAAGAAAATGTTGTCCAATTTCAATTCTCTGAAAACTGTAAGATCTGAAACTTAATTTGATTTTCAACTTGAATCAAGTATTTTGCCATCTTCTTTGCTGATAGGTTTAGATATAGTTTTACCTGGAAGATAACATAAGCTGTATCCTTGTATCTTCTCCGAATTTCAGCTTCCGATGGAAATAAATATTGAACCTCTGTTGAAACATCTTTGGTCATCAGTTTCTGGACCCCATTTTAAGAGCACAACTGAAAAATTGTAATCAAAATAATTTAAATACCTACTACTTTGTTTAGTATTTTTTTTTTTTAAAGGTGTTGTTTGCATGGGCACCTGCAGCAGGGGACAAGGGGGGCACTTCCCTCTGGAATTCAAAACAGTCAAAATTTCACGAAGAAAAATGAAAGGACCAAAAGAAAATGAAATGTGTATCAAAGGAGTAATAGTTGACAAACTATATTATTAGTTTATTTTGTAGTTTTAACTAATTTTTTGCAAGGGATAGCAGAATTATACAGTTTTATTACTATTATTATCATCGGTTGTCCCTATATTCATAATAACAAACACATCAAAATTATTATTATTATTATTTTGATATGCACACCTACAATTGCTCAATAATTGCACACTATTTGAATGAAAAAAAAAAAAGAAGAAAAAAAATGGGGTTCCCTTTTTCCTTGGGGGGGGGGGGGGGTTCCCCCTAGACCTTCCATTGGGGTTCAACAATTTTGCTCCCCTTGGAAATTTTTCATGGTTGTTTTGTTTTCAAACAACCTCTATTCAAAGGGATTCTCTTTATTCGAAGGGACCTAATTTAATCAATCTTACAGGGGCTCATTGAACCCTCATGATGCATTTTCAGGCTTCAAAGGGCAAAAAAGCATGGTTGCCAATTGCACGAGCCGCCACTGATTCAACTAGACTTGAGAATTCTTAATTAAAATCAAATGAGAGTCATAAAGGAACTTGATAATGATGATGACGGATTTTTATGAGAAAATTGAAAGAGCTCTTGAGATTTTTCTTGATGAAAATCGTCAGTGAAGGCTTTAAATAATTATCTTAATCTTCCTGTGAACATTACTTTGCATTGTTGTTGCGTATCTCCAGCACCTTTATGATTTTGACTGCAAGTGGTGAATATCTCCAGAGAAGTTACGTTAAGGAAGTGTTCTTTAAGCCAGAGTTCATGAATTGTTTCCTTGCTTTTTTTTTTTTTTAGTTGATAAGTTCCTACCTCACCGATAAATAATAATTAGCACACTAAAAACGCTATCCGCTCCCCCGCTTTCCGCTTCATTCAAACAAGAGTCAAGACTGTCCTACAGTAGGTACGTGAATTTGCCTGTACCACCAAATGAAGGCGCAACTTCCTCGAAAGTTGGAGTTTGCTGACTGCTGTTTGAGGCCGACTGCCGATTGCCGAATTAATTAATCCTAAGTTCGGGCGGCCCGCGTAACAACAGAGGGCAAATACTCCCGAGGAAAAACAGCACGGGAGGTAAAAAATAAGGTTTGTTGTTTGCAAAATGGGACTCTTGCGAACTTTTGCTACACAGGATTAAAGAGTTGATTCTTGCATAAAAACCTGTGAAAATGACGATGAGTACACTAAAAAACACGAAATTCACTCTCAGAATCGAGCTTAATGGCGGTTCGATGCATGGGAGATTCCTATCTAAATTGAGACATACCTCTGTGTTTCCAAAGAGAAAGTGGCTTATTAGATAGGAATCTCCCATGATACCTGCATCGAACCGCCATTACGATCTTGCCATTTATGTAGTTATGTTGGTTTATTGCTGAATTTTAAACTTTCTCAGTGTGATTTTCGTGATTTTCGCTGGTTTTTACATCAGAATGGACTGTTCATTTGCTCACAGCAAAAGTTTGCAAGAGCCCCATTGTCTCCGTTTATTTTTCGCGGAAACTCGATTTTACGCGGATATCTCGCATTGCAGTGTTTTGGCGAGTTGCATACCTATTCATTTGAAGGCACTTGCCACTCGTTTACTAACGCGTATTGCTTTGCGTATCACGCCGATGTTCAGGCGCTGACATTCTCTATCGCGTCGCTTCATTTGCTTCACCTTAGCGAAAATTGCAACGCGACAATTAACTTTAGGGTGAACAGATGTAAAAGATGGGGAATTTTTCGAAATTTATATAGTTAATACTCCCGTGCAAACCAAGTACTTTAAACCGAAGCCGGATTCACGATTAAAATCAAAAGACCAAGAAAAAATAACTTTATCCCATGTTATTTATCATTCAAAAATTGAATCTAAGTGTTGAACTGAATCTCGCATAAACAGAAATTAATTTCAATAATAGCAGTCTGAGTTACCTGTAGTAATGGGAGCTTATTTTGAGAGCTTGTCTGGCTTGGAGCTAGCTATGATCGCTATAACTCAAACTTTGATCTAAAGAAATCAATTTCTCGCTGTTAATGCGAGAGCTCTTGAATCCAGTACTTAGAGGAATAACAATTTTCTAGTCTCAATGCGTTTTTCATCGCTTTCTGCTGCGAGAGACGCATAAAATTCGATATTAACTTGGGCCCTGGCTCCGGGCCTATATAGGACGTCGGAAAATCCTACGATCTCACGTGAGATATAAACGTGCGATAAGAGACTTGTATCAATCATTGGACCATTTACATCGTACCAATATACATGTTCACTCGACTTATTGTTAGATCAAATACCTAGTACTGTTTATTATTCTATCTACTCTATTAAACCAGCCCGTGACTGGTTCAAATTCGATGCATTATCGCGGAACTAGCACTTGCGATTGGTCGATTTAGAACCACGCTCTTTTCCTTAAAACAGCTAAGTACAGTCTATAGAGTACATGTGAATGTGAATGCATGTATGTATCAAATGTCCCTGTGTGTCATGTATATGTCCTTGTTTACAGGGACTCTACTAAAGCCTATTAGCATAAGCCGTCTTTTCTTATCCGCTCACGGCTCGCAGAATTTTCACATGAAGCCTCATGGACGCAGCTTTGGGCGGCTTTGAACGAAATAATAATAATATGTAAGTAATGATAAAAAATTTAAATAAAAAAAAACGCTTTTTGGGGGTTTTCAGGTACAATTTGGCGAGAGAATTTAGTTTCTGACAACAACAACAAAAAACAAAAGTTAGTAAAATCCGAGCCACACAGGGCCACGAGTCTTTGCGCATGTGCTCGATAATCGCTCAAACATGCTTACAATAATAGGCTCATAGTGACTAGCTTCGTTCGCAAAGCTCAATAAGATCCAATGTGAACGACCGTGAACATAAAAAAATACGAATAGGGACTGTTACAGAAAAACGATAGGTACAGACCTACATGAAATACAATATTATTCGCTCGATTGGCGTCTTGTTTAATAAATGGTTCCAAACAAACATGCTATTAAATGGGGGAAAATACATTGAATCGGTTTTGTTTGGAATCAGAGGGAGATCCGGGGGGGGGGGGGTGAGGCGGCTTTAGCCTCTCCCCTCCATCCCTTGAGCCAAATTTGAATATCCGGTTGAGAGGGGATTTTTGGGGGAAAACTTTGGGATCTTGGTTTAAAATAGTAGGTTATAGCCCCCCACCCCCCTGAAAGATTCCAAGATCAAGATCCACCCTCTGTTTGAAATCATTTGAACGCTAATCGATACGATACAGGTTGTCGATAATTCAATTTTCTAATGTGAAAACATGATTTCGATCGATTCGATTATTCGTAATCGCTCAACTGGCACACATAGCTCTCCTGGGCATTATTGTCTTGACTCTTGAGCATTATGGCATGGCTAGGAAATTATTCTATGGGGTCATCAGTCACATAAGTACCGAATATGTCTCAATATGAAGTTAGCTTTTCCTAAAAAAATAAGACGTTTTCCCTTCTTTTTCGCTCTATTAATCTAGTTTCCTAACTTAATATATCCTCTTTCACGATTTTGATCCGGGAGGGGGGGGGGGATATAAGGAGGAAAGCAACTGAGTCAGTTCAGTTTGCCCTGTGCCGACCGCGGCCCGGGTAATCCCCGACGCGACGGAAGGCGCCATTATTTTGATTTATGAGAGAGAGAAGGAAAAAGAAAATGAAAACGGCGTCCCAAGACCCAATTTTTGAGCCGCACCCCCAAAATTTCTTTCTCTGGGTGCATAGGCTGAACTAGAAATTACTTCCGGGGGGGGGCTGAGCATGAGCAGGCATAAGACTACTTACCTTTTTTTTTTTTTTTTTTTTTTTTTTTTTTTTTTTTTTTTTGCATTTGATCTCTGATAACTTTAACCACCTTGATGAGCCTGTTCCTTTTACAATCTACGGAAATTTTAAGGGAAAACACATTCTTTGTATTTGACAACCTTTTCGTTTTTGCTCCTTGAATTCTCCGTGAAAGCTGAACTTTTCGGATGTGCCCAATCACACGGCTAAATGGCTAAACGTTTTCGGTTTCCAAAATTTTCTGGGGGAAGAGGAATTGGTGGATATATAGGGAGCTAAGCCCCCCCTCCCCGCATTTCCGCCTATGAATGGGTGGCTCTGATATTGGGCTTCAATGTACTATGACCGTCAAAAGAGAGTCCTCTCATCGACATTTTTCTTTATGAATTTTTCTTTTATTTTCCAAAGATCATTCGATTTTTCTGAGGCACACTTTCAAACAGCAATTCTGTGGAATTCTAAAATACCAGAAATCCGTAATTTTTTTTCAAATCAGCTGAGATATGAAAGAACGAACATTTCTATCAGGATAATTTCTTTTGAAGGCCATAGTACTCATCCATATCGTAATAGAACATTCAATGGCAGAGGTAAAGTAAGTACAAGTAAGTACTTCGTTCGTGCGGACGAGCTTGTAGGTTTGTATGTAAAAGTACGCAATTCATTCATTACCATGGTGTGTATGGGCTAGGCACACTCACTTCGGCAGGCTCGGCTCATAATGTGTACCCAGCATTCGTCACTGTGACCACAATATGCGCCTCAACCGCTTCCGGTACAGTATGGTATGAGTGATGAAGCTTACTTCGCGTTGACTTCGCGCCTCGCGGCTTGCTGGTGGCAGTGTTGCCAGATCTAGGGTAAAAAGCCGTATCGTCCCCATTTAAATCAATGTAAAACGTACGGCTTTTTCATCCCAATCTGGCAACACTGGCTGGTGGTGATGTGGTGGCTCCTATCCTAATAACGACCCAGTGCTTAATATACGGCTGTATGATTCTATTTTCGGCGCGTGAAGTGAAGGGGAGAGGGAGGAGAGAGAGGGCAAGAAACACTTAATAAACGCTCTCTCAACCCCTCCCCCCATCCCCCCTCCCCCTCCCCCTCCCCTCCCCCTACTACCAGCTTACTTCCTCTATTCGTACTCTATCCTCCTAGGTGGCGCTAATACTGACATCAATGCATCAACGGGAGGTTGACGAAAGTTTCATCTGTGGTTTCTCTGACTATTTTCGCTGAGATTGACCTTAAAACAGAGGCAGCTCGTTATATAATTAACCGGCCGTTCAGACACGGTAGTTTCATTAAACGCTATGTTTTCAATTTCGGGTGCGGATCTATGGATTGAAGCGATTGGTTTTTGATCTACAATATTAAGCTTATTAATCCTCCTCCCCCCCCCCCCACTAGAGCCTATGTTTAAGAATGTGTACTGCAATACACGCGGTGAACGAATGGGCAGTAACTTAGAACCCCTTCAATTGCACGATTTGATTTCGTAGAGGTGGTTTCAGAAGTGTAGGCGCAACCAGACCGATAATCTTTGGAATTTGTCAACATTATTTCTCTTGCTTCAGAATGAAAATGATTGAAATGAATTTGAGCGTTGGCTTTTCATTGAGGAACACTTTAACATTAAAAGTTCAAAGTCGAACACAAGTTTTGTTTAGTTCTGAAGAAATGAAAATTGAAAATTCGCCAAACGGCCAAAGATTATGGTCCAGGTGCGCCTACTCTTCTGAAACGAGCTCTAACTGATCTCTCATTGACAGTGAAAATCTATTCCAAAACGTCCACACTTGCAAATTATGCTTCATCTACAGCGCCTTCAAATTACCGGGATAGGCAAAATGAACACTGTGTTGTACGAACATTTAACTACCCACTGAATTTGATCTTTATCCCGCATTAACAGTGAAAGTTACTCCAAATCGTTGACAATTAAAAAATAATGTGTCATCGAGCGCCTTCAATTCCCGGGTTAGGCAAAATGAACACTGTGGAGTACGAATATTTAACTACCCAGTGAATTTGATCTTTATCCCGCATTGACGGTAAAAGTTACTTAAAATCGTTAGCAATAATGGGGCTCTTGCAAACTTTTGCTGCAGGGTATTGAGAAAACCAGTAAAAATGACGTTGAGTACACTAATAAATCACGAAATTCACTCTCAGAATCGGGCTCAATGGCGGAGAGACGCAGGTATCATGGGAGATTCTTATCTATAAATTGAGACATATCTCTGTGTTTCCGTAGAGAAAGTGGCATAATAGACAGGAATCTCCCATGATACCTGCGTTGAACCGCCATTACGACCTTGCCGTTATAGCAGTTATGTGAGTTTATTACTGAAATTTAGACTTACTTAGTGTGATTTTCGTGATTTCCGCTGGCCTTCACATGAGATTGGACTATTTATTTGCTTATAGCAAAAGTTCGCAAGAGCCCCATTGGGAAATAATGTGTCATCGAGCGCCTTCGATTACCGGGGTATGCAAAATGAACATCGGGGAGTACGAATATTTACCTACCCACTGAATTTGATCTCTGTCTCTCATTGACTGTAAAAGTTACTCCAAATCGTTAACAATTGGAAAATAATGTGTCATCGAGCGCCTTCAATTACCGGGGTATGCAAAATGAACACCGGGGAGTACGAATATTTAACTACCCACTGAATTTGATCTCTGTCTCTCATTGACTGTAAAAGTTACTCCAAATCGTTAACAATTGGAAAATAATGTGTCATCGAGCGCCTTCAATTACCGGGGAATGCAAAATGAACATCGGGGAGTACGAATATTTAACTACCCACTGAATTTGATCTCTGTTTCTCATTGACTGTAAAAGTTACTCCAAATCGTTAACAATTGGAAAATAATGTGTCATCGAGCGCCTTCAATTACCGGGGTATGCAAAATGAACACCGCGGAGTACGAATATTTAACGACCCACTGAATTTGATCTCTGTCTCTCATTGACTGTAAAAGTTACTCCAAATCGTTAACAATTGGAAAGTAATGTGTCAAAGAGCGCCTTCAATTACCGGGGTATGCAAAATGAATACCATTTAGTACGAATATTTAACTACCCACTGAATTTAAGCGAGTCATAACTTTGATTTTTTTCTGATCATTTTAACTTGGTAGTAAAAGGTGAAAGGGTAAAGGTGAATCTAGTAGGCACCGACTACCGATGTCTGCCACCAGAGTGTTACTGTCAAGCGCTACAGATTTGCGGAGACATTCTTGATTCTTAAGATGACTATCTTAAGAATGAAGAATGTCTCCGCAAAATATCTCGTCAACTATTTTAAAACCAAGGGCTCCGGAAAAACCAAAAAAACCTGAGAACCAGCGGCAACTACGACTCGTGAGCTGCGATATATCGCCTCTACATTGTATTGACTTGGAAACGATTCGATTCTTTCTCAGGGGTTGCAATTAAATTAGGTACTTTTTTTTTTTTTTTTTTTTTTTTTTTTTTTTTTTTTTTTTTTTTTTTTAATATCAGGAGTCGTTCACATGGACCTTCATGAAGCTTTGCGAACAAAGTGAGTCACTGAGACTGATGATAGTGTATTTGGGTGACTATCGCTCACAGGCTTGTGGGTTTGCGGGCTGCGGCTCAAAGTTTAACGAAAACTATTTTTTTCTCCCACCTCTCTATCTCTCCCTCTCTCTCTTTCTCTCTTTTTTTTGTACCTATGTCAACTTGTGCTCGAAGTAAATTTTCCCGGTAAATTGTGTCCGAAACAACCCGAACAGCGAATTTTTCATTTTTATTTTTGTTCACAACCGTCTACTGTCGTTCATAAGCAGGGCCGTACAGGGGTCATCAAATTAAACCGTTTTCCTCGGAGACGGTAAAATCAGGATGGACAAGCAAGAGAAAGAGACGGGAGGAAAAAAGAAAAAAGAAATAAAAATAAAAAAAAAATAGAGAAATAATAAAGGCGTCAAATTTATAAATTCGACGGGCGGCGATTTGCGGAGGGCGGAAAATTGCAATACTGCCCCCACCCCTCTCACGAGAAACGTCGATACGGCCCTATGTATGAGTCTGCTTTATGTAGATACAAATTCTGTGAACCGCGGGCAGATTAAAACACACGGATATCGAACACCTAAGAAATCGATACTTTTGCATGGGTTCAAATAGGAGAAAAGTGTTAATCTATGCCCCGTAAAAATTGTCCCTACAAAAAAAAAAAAAAACACACATTTTAATAACCGATGGAATTCCTCAAATTTCACAGTTTTATACAGGGTGTTGAAAAACTGTTCCCGAATATTTCAGGGGCGGATTCTACAGGTCAAAATAAGACCTTTTTTTCCTATAAACATGTGTCCGAAAATGCCCCCCTTTTGAGCTACAGCCCCCCAAAGTTTTAAAAAATGTAAGGTTTTTTTGGAATAGCGACCACTATTATGAACCAAATGTCTTAAAACTTGGTGTCCTACGGTAATTTTACGTGTAGAATCCATTAATGACCTCGAAAAATTCAGGAATTGAGTCTAACTGTACTTTTCACGCAATCTTGTACCTTTAACGGCACGAATTTTATGTTACGGGTTAAAATTTTGAAGAATAATTAGCGAAATCAGATGCGAAAAACCCTTAGAAAGATTTTTGGTCCTCCTTGTTTCTTTCGATACGACGCGTTTTAAGCGAGATAATCGCTGCACAGTGCGGAAAAGTCAGCGCTTTTACCATAGCGGCCGGCCCGTAGAAGCAGTGGAGAGGCGGGTTGCATACTAACTGCCGTTTTTCATGGTAAAAGCGCTGACTTTTCCACACTGTGCAGCGATTATCTCGCTTAAAACGCGTCGTATCGAAAGAAACAAGGAGGACCAAAAATCTTTCTAAGGGTTTTTCGCATCTGATTTCGCTAATTATTCTTCAAAATTTTAACCCGTAACATAAAATTCGTGCCGTTAAAGGTACAAGATTGCGTGAAAAGTACAGTTAGACTCAATTCCTGAATTTTTCGAGGTCATTAATGGATTCTACACGTAAAATTACCGTAGGACACCAAGTTTTAAGACATTTGGTTCATAATAGTGGTCGCTATTCCAAAAAAACCTTACATTTTTTAAAACTTTGGGGGGCTGTAGCTCAAAAGGGGGGCATTTTCGGACACATGTTTATAGGAAAAAAAGGTCTTATTTTGACCTGTAGAATCCGCCTCTGAAATATTCGGGAACAGTTTTTCAACACCCTGTATATTAAAAAAAAAAAAAAAAAATCGACAAATAAATGGCGACATCCTAACAGAGGGAGTAGAGGATCCCAAATTTCGCTATCATCCAAGGTCGGAAGATCTTGGATCGATCGCCAAGTAATCAGGATTTCAGGAATCGGTGATTGACGAATCAGATACTCGAATACAACTTGACATCATTTGCTGTTTTTCCAAATGATGACCCTTGATCTAATCTGCAGCAGCCACACACACCGCGCGCGTATATTCTCGCGATAATCATTTTCATACTTCATGACTTCATGCACTTACTTACACTTATAAGCTTACATACCTACTATTACCGAGTGAGTTACCGCACCGCACGCACGTCGCACTATGATCAAAAGACGCGTCGTTATTGGCAGCAGTGGCGTAGCGTGCAATTTGGCAACATTGCATTAAGTCCACTTAAACCCGTGCAAAAGGTCGAATGTGAAGGTGTTCACCGAACACCCAATAGTTCGATATTTTTAATGGGTTAAAAGAATGGACGAACTGCAACGTTGCCGAACTACACAGTGGCGATGGCGTAGCGTGCATTCGGCAACGTTGAATTTTGTCCATTTAAACCCTCGCGAAAGGTCGAATGCGAAACCAATACTTCGATCTTTTATGATAGATTGTAATTAACGAACTTCAACGTTGCCAAAGTGCACGCTACGCCACTGATTTGCAGACGTATTTAACTTGAAATATTTATGTTGGGGGGGGGGGGGGTTACTGTTACAACAACCTCTGAGTTTTTCATCCGAAAAAATCTTTGATTCGCTCCATTGTGTGTTTGCAATACACGTGCGATGCTAACGAGTGAAGCCGCAGCGCACAGTAGTTCCGTATAATTGGATTTTCCGGACATAATTTTTATGAACAAAAATTAATATTTTGACCCATGAATTAGCACTGAAACCACAAAATGGGTCTAAATATTGATTTCAAACCTATAAAGCAGTCACATTACACGGCTTGTGCGAGGAAAAATCAACAATTGAACGTTTTGAATCAAAAATCAAAAACTTTTTATTTGCGGAAAAATTCAAGTTTTTGTTGCACTGTGCGACCGCGGCGTGAGGCGTATGCGTCATCCCATAAGTATTCGTAATTCTGTGCTATTGCACTTTGAAGAGATTGATAACGTTACCCTACTCCCTCCCTTGTCGTGACACCTAATTAAATATTTTTCCCTTTCCTTTGCGGAAAATCGAAAAATATTATCATAAATATATACACTTATACACTAGGCAATAGACATTGATCTATCGTTATAACTCACCTTCGAGATGAGATGGATAAAAATATTCGATGTATCGAATAATAAAATTCGATAATGGAGCTGTTGCAAACTTTTGCCACAGGCTTACTATAAGAGACTTATGGGGGCTTATGGGGGCTTAATACAGGCTCATGGGGTAAAACCCTGTAAGAATGGCGATAAGCGCACTAAAAAATCACGAAATCCACCCTCAAACTCATAAAATGCTTTCAAGTGTGCTTCTTCTTCTGCTTGTGTGGTGTCGCTAGAACACCTCGTGAGAAATCAGCTTATTGAGATAGGGAAACCTACAGTGACTAGATAAACCACAGTGCGGCCATTTGCCCTCCACCCCTCAAGAGTGCACCCACTTTAGCATTGGCAGCATGGGGAGTATGATTGTTCTTGGGTTTCGGAATGAAGATTTCTCTACCCCCTGTCTGAAAAAAGTCATTAATGCCATGTATAGACCATTTTTAGGGCGGGGGGTTGCGATATTTTTTGCGAGTAACTTAGGTACACACTTCCTCCCTATGGCGCCCGTGTTAAGTTGGGTGCGCAACCGCGGGGGGTCAGTTACGGGAAATCGTTGATTTCTCTCAATTTTGCGAACCAATATGTTTCAAATTTGACGAAAGGCCTTCAGTCGTGTCTAACTTGCGTACGAGAATCCTAGGAAACCGTGAAACTACTTCTAAATGCTCAAATTTGCGATTTAAGGAATCCGACCAATCAGAAAGACGACCGAAATGGCCACACTGTGGTTTATCCAGTCACTGTAGGGAAACCCAATGCAAAAGGCGGTAATTACCGCCATTACGGTCTCTCGTTTGAAAGCATTTTATGAGTTTGGGAGTGGATTTCGTGATTTTTTAGAGCGCTTATCGTCATTTATATAGGGTTTTACCCCATATTCAACTATTAATCAGCCTGAAGCAAAAGTTTGCGACCATTGGCGGATACGGGGTGGACGAAGGGGGCGATCGCCCCCCCCCGTTCGATTCAAAAAGGGGGAAAAGAGGATGACGAAGGGGGAAAGAAACAGCGAAAAAGGAAAAAGGGGGTGACCGGGGGGCTAAAATCCCAAATTCGCCTCCTCCCCCCCCGTTTGCGAGGGCTGGATCCGCCAATGTTTGCGACAGCTCCATTTAAAAAGAATCGAAGACAGTTTAAAGCAATTAAAGCACAGAATACTACTATAGAATATTTCAATCAGAACGGAAACTCCTGTAAGAGTCAATGGAAACACGATTTGGAATTTACTATAGCACAACTGGCAACAGTGCCTCCTCATTTTTCAAGATGGATTCGAGGTGATATTTTTTTAATCAAGGGAGGCACACAACCAATCATAGCCGGTTGCCGAAATGGCGGATCCTAAGTAAAGAAAACGTTTCTAAATTAATTTAAATTTCCGTTCTGACTGTAGGATACGGTGCACTGTGCAGTCATAACAGAAACTTTCATTATTCATTTTGAAACATTTTTTTACTTCAGGAATTCAGGATTGGACTGGCCATGGCCGCTAAGCTGCGATCACGCCCTGGGTCTCAATTTTCGAGGTCCGAGGGGGCCCTCAAATGGAGAAAATCGAAAAATGT
Source organism: Trialeurodes vaporariorum (assembly GCA_011764245.1). NCBI lineage: Eukaryota > Metazoa > Arthropoda > Insecta > Hemiptera > Aleyrodidae > Trialeurodes > Trialeurodes vaporariorum. The sequence continues at coordinate 41,451,122 of VMOF01000013.1, read as the reverse complement.
ATAAATGAAAGAATAGATAATGTAACAAAGAAGACGATAAATAGATTAAAAAAAAAAAAACAAAAAAAAAAAAATGATAAGATACTTGAATTGGCTAAATATATAAAGATCGATATTGTATCGAGACTGGCCAAGTTTTTGGCGGATCCAGCCCTCACGAATTTCGGGTAATCGCGTCTCCCCCCTTTCCCCCTTTCTTCCTGTTCCTTTCTCCTTTTCCCCAATTTTTTGACCGAACGCGGCGGGAAGGGAGGAGTCGTCCCCTTCGACACCCCCTCCCCCGTATCCACCAATGACGGCCCCGCTATGATCCACGATGCGGACCAAAATTCGGCCAATCTGGGAACCCCGACCGCGGGTAAAAATGGGGGTCCCCAGGTCCCGCCGAAAGTATTTAAAAAATTAATTAACTGGCAAGAAAAAAGTAATAACTAATTGTGAGTAGAAAAGCAAATAAATTACACTCACTTTTGATTACAAGCTAGAGAAGTAAATAATGCAGGAATGTTCGGCAATTTAGGGGTCTCCCGAAGTTTCTAAGTGGATAGTTTCCTCCGGGGCATCATCAGTGGTATTATGAAAAGGAGGATAAACTTATACGATGAGCAACGCTGGATTTACACTTTTGCCGCCGATGTGCCATCTGACTATTTGCCGCTCCCTCTAAGCCCACGCTTTCCCCCCGGAGATTTTTGAAATTTTTACCTCCTATAAATGCAAAATTACACGATTTTTGGTGACATCACCACTTTGCCCATGTTTAACCCCTCATGAGCCAAGTCCGAGTATTCTCGTTTTTCTTCTCAGGTCTTTGTCACATTGTTTCAGTCTTCATTCCAAATAGACGCGATTATCGATGAAAACACTTACAAGATAAGATTCCGTTGGGCGCCTTCAATTCGTCGTATAGGCAATTCCAGCTCCCCCAAGTACGAACAGTTAACTACCCTCCCTATATATACGGAAAAGTGGCGTTCTTTTGAACTAATCTGGTCGTTGAAGGGTTAAGACTCACGAGTTGACATGCATGAGTGAAAGAGCCTCAGATGCAAAAGATATGAAAACCCTTGAGGGCGATGAACTCCATTCACCAAGCTGAAGCGATAGAGGGGTCACAAGCGGGGTTTTGGAGAAATCACCTTTTTGCCCATGTTTATATGAGTTAAGAGTTGATATGCATGAGTGAAAGAGCCTCAGATCCAAAAGATATGAAAACCCTTGAGGGCGATCGACTCCATTCACCAAGCTGAAGTGATAGAGGGGTCACAAGCGAGGTTTTGGAGAAATCACCTTTTTGCCCATGTTTATAAGAGTCAAGAGTTGATATACATGAGTGAAAGAGCCTCAGATGCAAAAGATATGAAAACCCTTGAGGGCGATCGACTCCATTCACCAAGCTGAAGTGATAGAGGGGTCACAAGCGAGGTTTTGGAGAAATCACCTTTTTGCCCTTGTTTATATGAGTCAAGAGTTGATATGCATGAGTGAAAGAGCCTCAGATGCAAAAGATATGAAAACCCTTGAGGGCGATCGACTCCATTAACCAAGCTGAAGTGATAGAGGGGTCACAAGCGAGGTTTTGGACAAATCACCTTTTTGCCCTTGTTTATATGAGTCAAGAGTTGATATGCATGAGTGAAAGAGCCTCAGATGCAAAAGATATGAAAACCCTTGAGGGCGATCGACTCCATTCACCAAGCTGAAGTGATAGAGGGGTCACAAGCGAGGTTTTGGAGAAATTACCTTTTTGCCCATGTTTGTAAGAGTCAAGAGTTGATATGCATGAGTGAAAGAGCCTCAGATGCAATAGATATGAAAACCCTTGAGGGCGATCGACTCCATTCACCAAGCTGAAGTGATAGAGGGGTCACAAGCGAGGTTTTGGAGAAATCACCTTTTCGCCCATGTTTATATGAGTCAAGAGTTGATACGCATGAGTGAAAGAGCCTCAGATGCAAAAGATATGAAAACCCTTGAGGGCGATCGACTCCATTCACCAAGCTGAAGTGATAGAGGGGTCACAAGCGGGGTTTTTGAGAAATCACCTTTTTGCCCATGTTTATAAGAGTCAAGAGTTGATATGCATGAGTGAAAGAGCCTCAGATGCAAAAGATATGAAAACCCTTGAGGGCGATCGACTCCATTCACCAAGCTGAAGTGATAGAGGGGTCACAAGCGAGGTTTTGGAGAAATCACCTTTTTGCCCTTGTTTATATGAGTCAAGAGTTGATGTGCATGAGTGAAAGAGCCTCAGATGCAAAAGATATGAAAACCCTTGAGGGCGATCGACTCCATTCACCAAGCTGAAGTGATAGAGGGGTCACAAGCGAGGTTTTGGAGAAATCACCTTTTTGCCCTTGTTTATAAGAGTCAAGAGTTGATATACATGAGTGAAAGAGCCTCAGATGCAAAAGATATGAAAACCCTTGAGGGCGATCGACTCCATTCACCAAGCTGAAGTGATAGAGGGGTCACAAGCGGGGTTTTGGAGAAATCACCTTTTTGCCCATGTTTATATGAGTCAAGAGTTGATATGCATGAGTGAAAGAGCCTCAGATGCAAAAGATATGAAAACCCTTGAGGCAATCGACTCCATTCACCAAGCTGAAGTGATAGAGGGGTCACAAGCGAGGTTTTGGAGAAATCACCTTTTTGCCCATGTTTATAAGAGTCAAGAGTTGATATACATGAGTGAAAGAGCCTCAGATGCAAAAGATATGAAAACCCTTGAGGGCGATCGACTCCATTCACCAAGCTGAAGTGATAGAGGGGTCACAAGCGGGGTTTTGGAGAAATCACCTTTTTGCCCATGTTTATAAGAGTCAAGAGTTGATATGCATGAGTGAAAGAGCCTCAGATGCAAAAGATATGAAAACCCTTGAGGCGATCGACTCCATTCACCAAGCTGAAGTGATAGAGGGGTCACAAGCGAGGTTTTGGAGAAATCACCTTTTTGCCCATGTTTATAAGAGTCAAGAGTTGATATACATGAGTGAAAGAGCCTCAGATGCAAAAGATATGAAAACCCTTGAGGGCGATCGACTCCATTCACCAAGCTGAAGTGATAGAGGGGTCCTAAGCGGGGTTTTGGAGAAATCACCTTTTTGCCCATGTTTATATGAGTCAAGAGTTGATATGCATGAGTGAAAGAGCCTCAGATGCAAAAGATATGAAAACTTGAAAACCCTTGAGGGCGATCGACTCCATTCGCCAAGCTGAAGCGGGGTTTTGGTGACATCTTCACGAAGGATGTTATCTTTCGACAGCGTTCATGCAACAACAAAAAACAAAAAACGAAAGAAAAATCCTAGGAATTTGCCGCTCCCAGAAATCTGCCGCCGTGGGCCACGGCCCAAGTTGCCCACTGGCCCACGCCTAAATCCAGCGCAAATGATGAGCAGACCAGGTCATCTCTGGGGCTTCTTTACGCCGAAATAAGGCAAAGAGCCCCAGAAAACGCAAAAAGCCCCATCTGCTCTTCCGAGGTATCCTCAATGCTATTTTAAATGGGAAAATAAAGTAACGAGCAGACTTGGTCATATCAGGGACTTCCCAATGCTTACATGACAGATGCCTCTCAAAACTTCCCCTCTGCCCTTCCGATGCATCCTAAATGTTATTTTTAATGGGAAAATAAACTTACGAGCAGATCTGGTAATCTCAGGGACTTCCTAACGCTTATATGGCAGAGGGCTCTCAAAAATTCCCCTCTGCTCTTCCGAAGCATTGTCAGTGCAATTTTGAATAGGAAAATGGACTTACGAGCAGACCTTTTCAGCATAACGCCAACATGCCTAAGAGTTCTCAAAACGTCTCATCTGCTCTTCCAGGGCATTGCCAATGTACAATTTTAAAAGGGAATTCATACATACCTACTTACGAGCAAACCTATGCCTATAGTCAATGTCCTCTATCAGTGAGTTTATCGTAGAAATGAGATTACCAACTCTACTGTAACGAGACTTTTCCAGACTACAAAAATTGTTCTGAACTTATTTTTTAAGAATAAGAGCAGTCGTGGTAGAAAACAATAATTATTTTGAGACGTACCTTTCCCAAGAACATTTCTCTGACGTGCGCTTACTATTTTAATACGAAAGTGCTGGACTCGAAGGAGCTGTTGGGTGCAAAATGGCCCATCAACGAGGCACGTTTTTTTTTTGTTGTCTGTTCCTCTCACTTATTTATGACACGAACTTTATTCAGTCATTCCAATTAACTTGCAGATTCGCGCACACCTTAGTATGAGTTGCAAAGGCACTCGATGAAAAAATGTTAATGATCTTAGCTTCCCAGATTGAATCTCCTTTCATAACTTTAACCTTGATTTTCTCAAAACGGGTTTCTCCCTCTTCGGCCTTTTTCGCACCTTTACACTATACTTACCTACATAGATTTTTCGACGTTTCTAAATTCAATGGTGACTCGCGAATCATACAATGTCTCAGCTTTTTATTGTTGGCCGATACAGGGGGGGGGGGGGCTATCGCCTCCACCTGTTTGGTCAGAAAAAAGGGGTAAGTGGGGTAAGGGAGGGGAAAATAAGCAGAGAAAAAAATTAAAGAAGAGTCGCAGAGGGGCGGAAATCATAAGCCGCCCCCCCGTTCACGAGGGCTGGATCCGCCAATGCGATTTCTTATTGCCAATAAGTCCTCCCCCCCTCTAATTTTAAAATCCAATTTGCGGCGCTCACGCAGACGACTATTTTTAAAAAAGTTTTCGATGATCTCCTAGAAATACCCTAACCCTTCACTGCATGATTTTTTTTTTTCTCAAGCAAATGTGGATTTTTCAATGTATTAGGTGGTCAAATACATGGGAAAAATAGTGAAAAAAATAATTTGACGGTTTTTCGGTCAAAATTATCTTTTTTCTATTTTTTACTCGTTTTTTACAAGTGATATAACACCATAAGAAATGGCGGGAATTTTTTTTATTTTTATTTTTTTAAATTTTAAATTTTTTTTTTTTTTTTTTTTTTACTTTAATTGGATTTTTCAAAAAGCCAATGCCGGAAACTTTATAAAAATAATCAAAATGAGGTCAGTTTGGATACGGGGGCAAGTTTCCCCCCTGACATGATTTCGATCACGAACCCTTCACTGCATGATGTTTTCTTTCAGCCAATTTTTTTTCGTTTTTGTGTGAGCTCAAAACATACCTTCTCCCGCGTTGACACACCATGCGCCGAGGGCATATCTCAAAACCCAACAATCCCAGTCCAGACCTATCAATAGGTAAAGGTATCGATGGAGAGTATGTCCAAGGTCCAACTGAGGCCCTTTCCGGGAAAAAAATCCCAATAGGTGCGATTTTCAGTCAAAAAGTCTTATTACATTATGTTGAGCTAATTTAGTTCCATCACTTTTTAGAAAAATCTCATCCATTGTTTTGCGGGTACTTTTTTCTGGAACAGTCTCACTCGCTAAATCTCAGTACACAAGGATCCCTGGCAGCTGTGAATAGTCTAGTCGTAAACAGTATTTTCAAAGAAATTATTTATAGAAACCGAACACAAATATTGGCAATTTAATAAGAAAACAAGAGAGTAGTAAGGAGAAAATTGGTTTTATTAAGGGAAATACACAGTGTACTATATATGTATCGACACCATTGTCCAGACACAAAAAAATAAGTTATTGTAAAAGTTTAAACAAAAAAAAAAATACAACAACAACAAAAAAAGCTTGGAAAAAAAGAATGATAAAAAAATATCCTAAGTGTATAAAAGCGATCCTCGTTAACGCGCTGTTTCAATTTTTTAAAGAATAGCTTTTCAAATGAATAGACGTCATAATTACATACTAACACGGCAAAATTCGTAGAAATGATTTGCGTTGCCTTTGCAATAATTGTCCATTTTCCTCTATAAACTTTGAAAATTATTTTGAGAGGCGACACGGTTCTTTTTGACACAAATACAGGGTCGTTCCAAAGATAAATCTTAGCAAGTTGGGAGCCCGTGCCTCGAGCGGTATTTTAGGAGTCAAATAGAGAGGGTGGCGTAACCCCCCCCCCCCGCAAACGTGTAGAGGGCACATCGCGCCACCCTTCCCAATAACCCAGAGGATTTTTTCCACAACTTCATTTTTCAGCAACATTTTTCTACTCATCTCTTCAAAATCAACAGAAATCGGCAACACATCTAATCATTTTTGAAATCTCTTACGTCGAATTGCCAAAGGGTGGAGAGTGGATCCGAAGGTCAACATTTGATAAATTTTCTCTGAAAACACGAAAAATCACCTGGTTTTTTTTTAAGAGGGAATTTTGATATCGGTTGGGGGGGGGGGGGGTCACCGGCTACGCCACTCTCCCTCCACGCATGGTTAGAAAGAGTTACAAACGGCGAACTCTTCTGAAACATTTTTAAGTGCCATACACCACCATTACTTTTGCGCGTTTAAAAAATTCGTTTAGGTAACAGCCGATGACTGAATAAGTATAGAGCTGGAGGCCGATCAAATCTGGCCGCCATTTTTCGCGTCATTAAGGTCAGTGGCGTATGCGGGGGGGGGGGGGGGGGGGGGGTTAAATCCCTCCAGTCCTCCGATTTTTAGGGGCGGAGGGGACGAAGGGAATAATTTTCAGTCAAACGCTTATAAGTGCAAGCCCCTCCCAAAAAAATTCCTGCGTACGCCACTGATCAAGGTACATAAAACCATTTTATGTTATTCCGAGTGATGGGGGTCGTACCTTGAGCGTTGATTGGTCGTTCGTGAAATTGTTGCGTCCAGTTGTCCAGTGGCGTAGCGCGCAATTTGGCAACGTTGTAGTCCGTCAATGTTGACCCATGAAAAAGATCATAATAATGGGTGTTCGGTGAACACCTTCGCATTCGACCTTTTCCATGGATTTAAATGGATGAAACACAGTGTTGCCAAACTGCACGCTACGCCACTGGTTGCGTCATGCATCAAGGTGTAAGAATCGGTGATCGGCCTCCGCACCTCTATCAACGTCTTTTTTCCATTTAAACCTATGTAAAACAATCGGTCTTCAGGAGGTGCAATTGCACCCCCAAGATATCGATACTTTTGCATCGGATTAAATGGAAAATTTGCATGGTTGCCAAATTGCACGAGCCGCTATTGGTAACAGCCCCATTAACGAATTGATAAAGCGTAAGTAAATGTCCGTAAACTACAACGTAAACTCCATCCGAGCTAATTTTTCAGGAAAAGAGGTATTTAAGAGGCGCCTGGCTTATTCCCAGACGTATAGATGCGTCTATCGGTGAAGCAGCGCGTCATTTTCTGAAAAAATTCGTGAGTTTTTTCGCGAGTTTTCCTTATTAATGCTCCCGAGTCCCGAGGACAATTAACACCGATTAGACTAGAGAAGGGGGGGGGGAGGCAAAAAATTTTTGCGAACATACCCTCATAAGCTCTGTTTCAGATGGAAGTATTTTGTGGTTGTTGTTGCTGTTGTTGTTGTTGTTTTTTGTTGCCTTTTGTTGGTTTCTGTTGTTTTTTTGTTGTTTTTTGTTTTTTGTTGTTTTTTTTTCCGTTTTTTTTTGTGGGGTGAGGAGGGGAAGGCTAGTTACTGGTATTTGCATCGATTTATTCCTGCTCTAATCAATGTCATAATTAAATTATCATATCTTATGGACGCATATTCGGCGCACAAGATATTGTCCTTCGTACTTCAGGTTTTTTTTTTTTGGGGAACGTATCTAAATTCCGAAGCGTAATTAGCCCTGTTAACCCCAATTTTGAATTAAGAGTTATTTCCAATCATACGGATTTTTTTTCTTTCTTTCTTTTTCCCGAAACTTGTGCCAGTGGCGGCGCGTGCAATTTGACAAACATTTTGTTTCTCCATTTGACTCTATGTAAAACAATCGATCCGATAAAGAAGCCTAGCGCATCACCATTTCATTTCATTTATTTGTCATAATTTAACATGAATTAACCATGGGCAGAAAGTATAAAAGCATCTAACATACACAGAAAACAGCGACCATTGCGACAGTAAATAACCAAAATACGAGCCATATAATTTGCATTATTTTTCTTTTTCTTTCAAAAAAATTATTTACGGAGTAATAACATTTACTTATAAGAATAATATATATATATATTTTTTTTTTTTTTTTTTTTTTTTTTTTTTTTTTTTTTTTTTTTTTTTAAACTCCGCAGTAATGATTCGGTGATGAGAAATGACCTGCAATCGATTGTTGTACAATGTACATATATTCAAATTGAGGAAACACAACACATTGTTGTCAAATAGCACGAGCCGCCAGTATGAGGTATATTGAGGTATGCTTATACTTAATTGCGGTCTTAGATAAACGAAAGTTTTTAAGAGGGGGAAAAATTTAACAATTTCAGAACATAAGTGCTTAGTAACGAAAAAAGAAACCAAAAAAAATGTGAAAAAACTCTATAAATTGAACTAATTTACTCCCCCCCCCTCATTTACAGGCTTGCCTTGGTATGTAAATTTTTCTTATGAGGTGACTATGTATATAATTTTTTTTCCCTCAAGTACAAGGTAAGTACAAATACACGCATGGAAAAAAAATTTCTCCCGAGTTTTTAGATTTTCCACGTAATTTATCTGGCAGACGCCAACTACCAGGGTCAGACTATAACTATTCAGCTAACTAGGCTATAACTTAGGGAGCAAAATTTTGAGGGACCGTTTCAGTAGCGTAGCGTGCAATTTGGCAACGTCATACTGAGTCCAATTAAACCCATGTAAAAGGTCGAATCCAATTGGAGGTGCACAGTGCAGCCCCTTGAATCGATATTTTTCGTGGGTTTAAACGGTCAAATCGGAGCGTTGCTAGATTGCACTCGACACCACTGCTTCAGAGCTTAGGGCGCTAGGTAGAGAATCCAGATCTCCCAACTATACTTCGGGTGTAAATAAAATTACCTAACTGTATCAGATAAAAATGTTTAAAACTTTGTTAGCGCCCCCCCCCCCCCATGCACTCTATAGAAACAAATTCGACAAAGTCTCAAGGGGGTTTATTTATCAACCCAAATATGCCCATTGGTTCGTTAAAGCCCCACTTATATTGTTTTTTTTTTTTTTTTTTTTTTTTTTTTTTTTTTTTTTTTTTTTGGACCAAATTACTGTAACTTTCGGCCAATTTTACTAAAAAATCAATGTTATGATCTTTTAGCACGTATCATTTAGCTGGACCAGAAAATTTAACAATTTTTAATTTTTCAATTTTTTCAACTCTGATAGATGGTGGTTTTTTTTTTTTTTTTTTTTTTTTTTTTTTAATAGAAAAACACCAAAAATCATCTGAAATGTTCAAAAATTTTTCGGCATACATAGGTTTAAGCGGAGGGCGATCTAAGAAGGTATACAAAATTTAAAAAAAAAAAAAAAAAAAAAAAAAAAAAAAAAGCTCTGGCGACCCCGCTCGGGGAAGTTGGAGAGAGAGAGAGAGAGAGAGAGAGAGAGAGAGAGAGAGAGAGAGAGAGAGAGAGAGAGAGAGAGAGAAAGAGAAAAAAAAAGTTGCTTCGATCGTAAATACTGCTCTAAATTTTTCTTAGGTGGCTAAATCGTTGTCAGTCACGTTGAAAAATGGTCCCTGTTCATGGAAATATAGGCGCGCGCGCTTCTTACTTCGTGTGCGCAAATTCAAACAGCATATAGGGCTCGTTTCTGAAGTCAGGCGGCGGAGGTCGCCGATAGTAATCTTCGATATTTTTCTAACGTCATACCCACAAATAGATCACCATACTGCATGATGGACTAAGTAATTACTTTTTCCTCTGATATGACCGATAAAGAGTAAAATAAGGTGATTCCAGGCGAAACTTTTCCAGATTTCAATCCGATGGATAGCGCCACTATGTAGTTGCTTTTGGCCTTTTTGGGAAAGTCGTGTTTTTAGCATTTAAGTAAATTGAAACCAAAGAAAAAAAAGTTTTTATACTTATTGATATTTTGAGCCCAAAACGATGAGCAAAATTGGTTAAGAGTTTCGCAATAGTAATAGTCGGAAGGTACTATCGACGAATTAAAGATTGTCGCGATATTTTCACACATTTTCAATTATGAGTGGTAGTGTGGGACTGCCCTGCAACGGCTTTTCCCGCCCCAACCGCACTGATCCCCTCACCAGCAAGGTGTGAGGACTATGAAGAGTGGCCGAACCAGAGCCTTGAAGGCAAAACTTAGCTAGTGGAAATCTCGCGACAATCTTTAATTCGTCGATAGTACCTACGTCTAACTGCCTCACTCGCACTCATTGAGGCTTATGGGAATTTTCGTATTTCTTAAATTTCTGGCTTTATTTATTTTTGAGTATTTCAGCTTGAAACATACATGATATCTTCCTGCAGTATGTTTGCAAGTGCTGACGTCCCTCAAATTCGTACTTTTGGCTTAAATTCGTCAATTTTGGCCACAAATGTTGCTTTTCAGAGCAGCAATTAAGCGGCGCTAATCATCGGATTGAACTCTGAACAAGCTTCGCCTTTGAATCACCTTATACTGATAAATTTGCCACAAAGTATCGATAACTGGTGAGCTCACTGGCATGGACGTAGCTGGGGGGGGGGGGGGGGGGGGGGGTGGTTGGCCACCCCATTGGCGGATACAGGGGGGCGAAAGGGGCGATCGCCCCCCCCCTTTCGGCCATAAAAAAGGGAGGAAAATGGGAAAAGAGGGGAAAGGAAGGGGTAAACAAAGAGAGAAAAAGGGATAATGGGGTCTCCGGGGGACGAAAATCTCAAGTTTGCCCCCTCCCCCCGTTCGCGAGGGCTGGATCCGCCAATGGGCCACCCCCAGAAAATCCTTTGTTATTAGAAAAAAAAAAAGAAAAAAAATACTGTAATAATTTGAAACTAAAAAGAATACGTGTGCCTCTATGTAAAACGAATCACAAAAATAATAATAATAATAAAAAAAAAATCACTGTTGAGGCTTTGTTTCATATTCTACGATGTATTATCATTTGAATATACGAGTAGCAAAAATAAATTTGTAGGATTAGTTTCTCTAATTTGATCGGTTTCTTTTGATTTTTTAATTTTTTTGTTGTTGTTGTTTTTTAACATGCAGTAAGTACTGCATGTTTTTGTTATGGTTTCGTATCGATTTTGGCCATAAACTTCCTGCATAATAATCGACAATTTTCGGCTTGGTCGCAAACGTGCGTTGTCAGATTTCCGCGCGTAATGATCGCGTACTGCTTTTCGGTGGATTCCTTTCGTTCGATATATTGCGGAACGGCAACGCGAAAAGTCTCCCTATCCTTTAAGCAGTCACTAAACGTATCGCGCGCCATATCGAATCCGCGATATTCTTCGGTTCGCCGCACAATGGACAGAAATCAAATCTTTGGCGGTCCAAATTCGATCCTTTCAAAGTTGGAAAATTAGTATTTTAGCTGGGTACTATAGTTGATTTTAAGGGGTTTATTTGGCTCCGTTTTTTATTCCTAGCTTGTCCCATACTTATCGGAGAATATCATTTGATGGATCGACAATTCTTGTGATATCTCATGTCTTTGTATTTTTGACCACTTAGGACTCGATTTGGATCCATCGTGCGCCGATTGAAATGTTTGAATGTTTGAGTGAGGTTTTGACTGAGAATTGACCCGAAGTTTTTCATAAGGATTGTCTCCGTTATGAATAAATTTGGTAGTTTCATTATTTTGTCTGTGATTACTAACGAGCTATATCTAGTTCGGAAACTCTGGTAAACATGCGTAACCGCCTCGGAGATTTTAAGGTTAGAGATGTGTGTTGTGAAAACAAACCGAAGGTTCCCCGCAATGTATTTTCGCGTGTTTTCGCATTCTATCAGAGACTTTAAAATTAGAATTTCTTTATGAACTGTGCGTGTTTCTGTCAATCAAAGCCGTAACTTCAGTTTTTACGAATTGAAACACTCAAGTTCTTCATAGCTTTCATTTAATTGGTCAGATTCTACAGTGTGTTATTGCCTCGTAATGCCGTAACTCATCGCCTTCTTGGCATTTCGACGAGTGAAAGTGTATGTTTGTGGTGGTTTATTCAAAAATTTTGTAGTTTGACCTCTCTCAGCAAACTCTCTCTTCCTGAGACAGATTTCTCGTGTTCATCTCTTAAGTTAGTGATCTGAAGTAGATAACTTCGTTAACCTAGCAGGGTCTAGAGAAGTTAGGTACCGAAAGGAAAAAAAAAGCAAAGGGTGGACCTTTACATTTCAGACCAATTGTACCTATGCCTGCATGACAGTCATGGAGAGCAGAATTATTTAAATGTCAACGCCAACACCAAGTTGTGTGATGCATTCATCCAATGATAAATGGTGTCGACTGAAATACTGGGCTGAGGTCAATCAGAGAGCATCCATTTCACTCGACTCATCTCTTTTGCCCAAGTTGATTGAGCCAATCGTGAAGTGAATTTACTACGAGGTTTGGTTGGAGTTTGGTAACAACTTTTGTAAGTATTTATTTACCTAAGCACAACTGTCCGACAAGATGAGAAAGTTACAATCACTTGTTCTACAATGGAATTTCAGGTGAATATAGCCTGAGGGCTGTTCCTCTTAAGAAGTCGACAATTGAATCATAACTAATTAGACCTAAGGATTCATGATTTACTCATGAGTTTTTAGTAATACCTACCAAATATTTATTTAGAACTAAAGCATTTTACTATCAGGCTTAGACAAGTGGCAGGGCTTGCTTTGCATTGCATCACACCAGCACACATCGTGAGTGGTTGTTTAGCACAGAGTTTTGACTAATTGATAATCACTTGCTCAAGGTTGCGCTTTGATGCAATGCAGAAGCAGGCACCACTACTTGTTAGAACCTGATACTCAGAATGCTTCTGCTGTGGTACATTCATATCAATTATGATAACTTACGGTTTAAACAATGTTAAAGTTGAAATCTGCTCATAAATGCAGATTCTTCACATGAAGAGCAGCCATTGATTGAGGAGATGAGCGGAGGAGATATTTAGTATAGACTGTTTTAGTAGAGCGATATATCGTATCGATTGCCGTCCGAGGGCCTCTGGTTCCAAACAAACTTTGGTTCAATGTAATTCCCCATAAGCGGATTTTTGAACGGAAATTTAGGGTATTAAATCAAACAATTTATGCGACCTTTTGCGATTATGAATCCTACGTCCTCGAAAATGCTTAATTTTGTCTGGTTCCACCCGTAAAAACTGCCGGAAATCAACAAGATATTACAGATTAAACGATGCGTTTGGAGGTTGGAATCACCCAAATGTTATATTGTTGTCGTGGAATTGGCGGGATTTCGGGCTATTCTAACCTACAAATGCAACATTAATCTGTAATATCTTATTGAATTCGGCAGTTTTAGTCAAGGAACCAGGCATAATTAAGCATTTTTGAGGACGTAGAATTCATAATCGCAACAAGGTCGCATTAATTGTTGATTTAATACCCTAAATTTCCGTTCAAAAGTTCGCTTATGGGGAAATTACATTGAACCAGAGTTGTTTGGAACCAGAGGCCCTCGGACGGCAATCGATACGATATATCGCTCTACTAAAACAGTCTATAGCAGGACCATTTTGAGTATCGAGTCCTGTCAAGAAGCGGTGCCTGCTTCTGAACTGCATCAGAGTGCATGGGAGAGCAGTTGGCTTGCGCAGAGTTTCAACTCGTTACTAATCAAGCGCTCATCAATGCGCTTTGAGCGGTTTGGAAAGAGGCACCATTGTTTGTCAGAACCCTACACTTAAAATGGTCCCCTCTAATAGAATGGTTACAGTGACTCATCTTTCATTGAAAACTGCTTAAGATAATTCGACATGTTTTACTTGCAAACGGAAGTTTTGCGAGGATGAAAAAAAGCTTCATTATGAAGCTATCTGAAGCTACGCTGAAAAAGTGCAAGAAGTGTGTTCGACACTGAACAGCACAGTTTATGATGCCAGGCTTGGCTCTGGGCATGGGGAAAATGGTCATAATCTTGTCAATAATCTTACAAAGTCTGAAGAGAGAAACCTAGAAGCAAGTACAAATGATAGTGTTAATTTGGACACATTAGATCTAATCGGGGAAAGCCAACTCGATTTGTCTAATTCTACTCGATGTACCTAAGTCGAAACAAATCTTGACCTGGACCAATCAAATCAGCTTTTCCAAAATGTGAGTAAATCATGAATCCTTGGGTCCAATCGGTTGCGATAAAATTGTCGACTACTTTAGCGGCATATCCACCTAAGATTTTAAGCAGGATAAAGTAACTTCCCCTCTTGTTTGGAAGCAGTCGATAAATAAGTGGTTACGAAGTTGTGACTGAACTTCACTCGAATCTCATGCTAACATTCACTCAAGTGGCTCAATTGACTAGGATGAATCGAATTGACTGGGGCAAAATAGATGAGTGGAGCAAGATGGATGCTCTCCGATCAACCTTACAGCAAAATTTAGTATGGCACCGTTTTACAGCCTTCTTGTCCACACCTATATCCTTCGTAAAAGAACATAACATTATAATGAATTGGTACCCCGTTTCGTGCATCGCACGACCTGGTGTTGTCTTAACTTTTAAAGAAAGTTAGGTTGGTTTTTTTTCATAACAAGGTGTCTGTGAATTACTGTATTTTGGTCACTTCAGAGTTCTACGGAGTACCTAACCGTAAACCTAATACTGGTAATTCTAAGTCAGTGTTGTGATTGATTTCTTGCACCATTATTGCCATAATGATGACAGTAGTATCTTATTTTGCTAAGTGGGTACTTTAGTCTTTCAATTCAACTATAAACGCTCTTATTGAAGAAATACTCTTAATTTCTCAATGAAATGAAAGTCTTCCGTTCGGTCCGTGCAAACTTCAGAACCACGAATGAGTCAGTCATCCTGTTATTGCTTCTTCATGTCCAAACTGACTGAAGTTCAACTTTGAAATCAGATTTGCTGCAAATTTTAATTTCAAATACATTATTATAATTGCTAAAGTCAGTTCAAAGTACAATCAACGATGGAACTCAAACAACAGTCAACGCGCAGATTAACTTGAACCGCAGGTAGGTGTGACCTCAGGTGTAGATTTTGTGGTTGAATTTATTTTCTCCTAGTCTCTGATTTTGATGCACTTCTGTACCAACTTTACTCACACCAGTAAAATGGTAAATAGAGGAACTTAAAGACAAGTTCAAGCTTTATCCAAGATTACCTGGGATCTGAACGTTAAATGTTAAGGCAAATTACACTAACAGTCACAGTCTCATGAAGCAAAGCACCTCACGAAGAGTACGAAATTCTATATACAGTTCAAGTTTGTTTGAAAAAAAATTACTTTTTTATTCAAAATAAATTTCAATTTAAAGGAGTAAATTGCAATTTATTTAATTAAAACTGCACTTTATTCAAACAAAATTGCAATTTATTCAAAATAAATTGCTATTTATTCAAATAAAATATAAGAAAATGTCAACCTAACTAAGATTATCTGAGATTTACTCAAGTAAAATTTCTTGGAAATATCAATAACATTTCAAATAAAATTGCCATTTTATTTGAACAAAATAGGAGTCGATGCTACTAGGGCTTGGTCGCTCTTATATCAGATGATTGCAAGTTGAATCAGAGCTACCATGTCTTTCGGTTGTATGCGGCTATTCAGACGAAAGTGTTTACAGGAGAAGTATCAAATATTTTGAAGGAGCTTCATACGGAAGATCTGTTACCAGGAGAAGTATCAAATTATTGAAGGCGCTTTATACGAAAAATAGAAAAATGTGATCAGGAGAAGTATCAAATTATTGAAGGAGCTCTGAAGCCACCTAATCGAGGAAACTTAAGACTTGGTCGCTCTGATATCACATGACTTGCAAGTTGAATCAGAACGACACGTCCTCCGGGTGTAGGGAAATAAATATAGGAAGATATTTGAAAAGAAAAGTTTTTACGAGCAAGTTTTCAGGAAGAAGTGTTTGGGGCAGGTGAAGTAAAATGGAGCTGGTTTGGGGGAAAGATTTTGGATCTTGGCCGCAATCACTTGAGGTTTAGCTGAAAGTTTTGGTGAAATAATTTGTGACATGAAATTAATAGAAATTAAAGAAAATGGACAAAAGCACTTGCTCTCAGAAGTTTCACGTAGAAAATAAATTCTCACTCCACCACTCTCACTTACTCTGCATACCCATTGAAATATACAGAACATAATGCAGCGATGATAACTATAGATAAGAGGAACCAGCACACTGCACAGAGTTTTAAGAGAAAAACCAAATGAAAGAGAACTTTCAATATAGACACTCACAAATGACGAAATAAGAGACAGTGGCCTAGAGTTCAAGATGAGAGGAACCATACCACCAGGCATTTTTCTCGAGAACGGCTGATCGAAATGTTTTGAATCAAAACAATCGGTTACGGAAGGACACAAAATTTTTCATTTTTGATATTTTCAAAAGCCCTCATCAGCTCCTCGTTCATATTAGGAGAAGCTCACACACTTTTATCAGTTTTTTGCAAAAAAGCATCTTCTAAAAGTACGAAAAAAGTTCATATCCTCATAGCAGAGGCAATTGCCAACATTTTTGCTCCCATAGACATTTACCAAAACACCCAGATTTTTTTTTGCTATAGGGACTTGGAAGATTTTTGAATCAGCCCTTTTGCTTATCCAGTTGAGAATTTCTCACAAATCTTGACAGATTCTGAAAAAATATATCGAAACCTTCTGATCGATGTGCAACATGTTACCTTGAGGAGAAAAAATAAGGTGTATTTTTTCAAATCAAAAATTTTGGGACTTCAAGGGCAGAATCGGATCGATTCCATGGTCTGAGACATGGACTGCCCAAAATTTTAATTTAACGAAATACACCTAATTTTTCACTTTAAGGTACCAAAATAGTTCACATCAATCAAAATGGTTCCAACCATTTGATCAGAAGCTGTTATGTATTGAAGAATTCTCAACAGGGTGGCCACAAAAGCAATTCAAATTTTTCCAAAAATCCGCCATAACTCAAAAAATTGAGGTTTTTTGGTAAATGTCCTTGAGAGCAAAAATGTAGGAAATTGCCTGAACTTCAAGGACACGAGCTTTTCTCATAACTTTAAAAGAGCTTTTTTGAAAAAAACTTGAGATATAGATGTGATTGAGCCTCCCCTTTCAAATATGCCCAAAGGGCTAAGTATTGGAAGCTATCGATAATATGATAAATGAAAAAATTTAGGGTTGATTCCCTATGCGACTTCCATGTTTCAAAACATTTCAATCAGCCATTCTCAAGAAAAATGCCTGGTACAGGTGCTCTGGATCACCATGTATACAGGGTGTCAATTAAAAAAGGAGCCAGACCGAATATCTCGAGAACGGCTCCGAAAAACACTGAAACAGTGTTAAATTATTTTGAGCAGGACATCTTTTTAGGGGGACGCCGATTGGGGTTCTCTCTCTGGGGGGTCCCCAAGGGGGTACCATCTCCCTAAATCCAATACTTCAATGGGGCCCCAATTTTTTTTTATTTAATAATCAAAAATAGGGAAAAATTTTAAGACTTTTGGTACAAGTTAAACGTCGACATCGTTTTTCGTTTTCGATTATATCGAAGGTCCAAGTTCGATTCGGGCCCATTTTCAAGAGGCATTACTTACTCCTCTTTGAAGAGTCGGAATTCACAAATCAAGGACACAAAAATACTCTGAAAAGCAAGCCCTTTTCAGAAAAAAATTCAATTATAACAAACATTATTCAAATTTTGGTTTTGAAGCTCAAAAAAATTTTAGACGTTTTTGGGCCCCAAGGAGGGCCATCTGAAAAATTCCGAATTACGACCCTATTGAGTGATACATCAATCGAAAAGACGTAACAAACTGAGCATTTCGGCGCAAACCGGGGGTGGATATCGTTTTTACATTTGAGATATCGAATGTCAATTTGCAGATTGCAATATCTCGATTGTGAAAAAACGATATCGAACTCGGTTTACACCGAAATGCTCAGTTTGTTACGCCTTTTCTATTTATGTATCAATCAATAGGGGTTGTACCTCGGAATTTTTCAGATGGCCCTTCCTTGGGGGCCAAAACGTCTAAAAGTTTTGGGAGCTTCAAACCAAAATTTGACTAAATGTTTGTCATAATTAAATTTTTTTCTGAAAAGGGCTTACTTATTAGGATATTTTGTGTCCTTGATTTTTAAATTCTGACTCTTCAAAGAGGAGTAATGATTTTTTGAAAATAGTCCAAATCGAACTTTGACCTTCGATGTATCAAAAACGAAAACGATATTGAACTTCGATTCGCACCAAAAGTCTGATAATTTCCCCTCTTTCGATTAATAAATAAATATGGGGGTCCCCGTTTGAAGTATTGAATTTAGGGACGTGGTATCCGCCCTGCGGGCCCCTGGAGATGGCCCCGAAATCGGAACCCCCTATAAAGGTGTCCCCTCAAGCATTTGAACACGTGTTTCAGTGTTTTTCAAAATCCGGAGCCGTTCTCGAGATATTTGGCCTAGCTCCTTTTTAATTGACACCCTATATGCTATGAAACTTAATGAAAAGCGGTATTACAAGAATAACAACGCAGTCAAAGCAGCTTATACTGATTGACTGCATGTTATCTTTGTATCGCTAGACTGCGATACAAAATCTGCTGGCTGCTTGTTTTTTTTTTTGTTTATTATACTACCTATAGTAAGATGTCAAAGCAACATGAAATTGTGCTTTGCAAGGTGACGAAAGCCTGAAATTACGTCTGAGAGCGGCTAAATTAGAAAAAATTTCCCGGTGACCCCCCTCAAGCTGGGGGATTCCCCCCCTGGCCGCCCATTGGGGTATCCAAATTTCGCCCCCTCCAGAAAAAATGTCTAGCTACGCCCATGCTTATTATAATAGCTTCCTTCACTTTTCGGAACGAGCTCTAAAGAGCCTTCTCTGGTGGGAAATGACGCGCGAAATTTTCAGGGTATATTAATTGCCCGCAGCGGCCTTTCCCTGTAGACTGTTAAAGACCATATCCACAATCCATCAATAAATCAAAACAAATAAGAAGACTAGGACCGCGAATAAGCCCATTAAATAAGAGATTTTGAATAGAAAAAAATAAAAAATAAAAATCATCGTAATATAAAAATCGGGAGGTGTTTTAAAATGCAAGTACTATACTCATTCGCCTAAATATTCTTTCAGAGTGGACTTGAGTAATTAAAAATCGTAATTTCGCCAGCAACTTCTCAAAATCCCATTTTCTCGGCGCTACGTGCGTATGCCCTGCTCCGCTTGTCCCCATGAGAGATTTTGAATCAAATCCACCTGCCATTGAAGAAAATCCGATCGCGCCACTCAGTGTGACTCGCCGGGGTGGATACGTCGAACGAAAGAGGTCAATACATTGTCTTTTTACTTTCTCACTCTAATGAAATTAGAAAAATTGAGAAAGTATTGCAATGGCGCAGAGATTTTTGATGCATTTTGTTTCGATACTTGTCCCGCTGCGACTAAGTCAATCATGATAATTATGAAATAATTGGCTCTCATCATGCCTAATACTATCCTAAAGAACATCTATCCATGACATTTTAATATTTCTTAATTATATGTGGTTTGGAGAGGTAAATGCGAAACATTTTTGTGGCGTCCGTGAGTCCGTGAGTCCGTGAGTCCGTCCGTATCCCAGCATAACTTTTGCACAATAAGTCCAAATGAATTCAAATTTTGCAGAAAGGTTTCTTTTAACATTCCCCAGAGGGACTTTTTTTGTTTTTTTGAAATTTTAATTTTTAGGTTAGTTATGGATGAAAAATGGTTTCCATTAAAATCAATGGTAAAATGGGTAAAAAAGAGAAAAATTGGGATAATTCAAGTATGACTAGACTAATATTGATGAATATTGGCAGAAAAAAATTACAGACAGCCTATGATAAAATAAAGTACTTATCGTTGTACTATTAAACCCTTAAGACCCTTTTAAAAATCAAAATAGGTGTGATTCAACCAAAAAAGAGAATGAACGTGAAAAAGTAAAATTAAATAATAAAAAGTAGAGTCGATCGATATTGGTTCAATGTATTTTCATGAGACTTTGTACACACAATATATTACCAAAGAACTAAAATATTTTCCTGATATAGTCACCATAAAGTACCATTGAGACCGTTTCAAAAGGCAGTATAAGTGGTGTTCAGTAAAATATGGAGAATCGAGTAGATAAAAGTATGAACATAATATTCATAATAATTCAAGTATGACTGGAGTAATTTTGACGAATACTGGCAAAACAATTTACAGATAGCCTAAAAAAAAAATAAACTACTTATCGTTGTACTATCAAACCCTTAAGACCCTTTTAAAACTCAAAATAGGTGTGATCAAACCAAAAAAGAGAATAAAAGTGAAAAAGTTGAAAATAAAAAGTGGAGTCAATCACTATTGGCTGGATGACTTTTGAAGGAACTTGGCACACATAATCTACAACCAAAGTAAGTTTTTGAAGAAGAGCTTGATCCATATTAAGCTGAAAAATTCTTTTATAGGTCCACATTCTAAAGGAGGAAACCAAATATTGTTATGAGTGAAGGATCGCTCCAAGCCATAAAAACTGAAGGGAAAATTAAACTACTAAAACAAATAGAATGGTTGTAACTGAAAGAAGAAAAAACGATTACATTCTAATCCAAAATAGCTGGAAAGCTGGTTGAGAACAACTTGAGAATTGAAGTCAGGGGTCTCAAGTGGCCTTCAAATTTTCAAGTAGACAACTATACCTACAGCTGCGTTACAAAATTGCATACACTCCGGATTGAAGGCTTTCTGATGTCAACAGGTGAACTTTGAATATCAGGACTCGTTCCTTCCTATTTCATCTTTCTTTGTTCATTGAATGGAAAGGAAACGTGAAGGCGGTTTGGGGGTCTCCCCCAGAATATTGAAGGAGGGGGATGTCTGGGGGTCTCCCACTGAATATGAAACGGGGTCTGGGGTTTTCCCCCTAATTTTTGAGGGGAGTCTAGGGGTTTCCCCCAGAATATTTAAGGGAGGTCTGAGGGTTTCTCCCAGAATATTTAAGGGGGTCTGGGGGTTTCCCCCAGATTAAATTTGATGTGAGAAAGTGTTCGTAGGGTATTCCCTACAATTTATTTTTTCTACCTATCTTCCTTTCCTCTCTTTTTTCACACATTCTGCTTCAAACCTCCTTCATTCTTCGTTTTTCTATGCTCACAGATTTTATTAAACTAATTTTTTGTTCCCCCTTCCTTTCATGGTTGATTCAATTTTGTTTGAAGACACGTTTCTCAAAGGAATGCCGAAAGGAAACGAATATAATACACTGAGCGCCCGGCTTCTCGCCCGCTCCCCATCCGATGTGGTCAAGAAAGGCATTTTTTTCTCTCTCTTTCTTTCTCTCTCTCTCTCTTGCTTCGGGCAACACACAATATACGTTGCATATTTTTATAAGAAGGCAAGGCGCGGCAAACAGCGTTGTCAAGTCACGGATAAATAAATCACAACTTCGCTTGTAAAATTTCTAACCCGAAAAATGAGCCGGGATTGATTCGTGCTCAGTAGAATCGATCAGATGTTTACGTGGTGTCAAGAAAAATCGTTGAGATTACCAGTTTGAGGTGGTTAAAGGTCCGAATCAAATATTTTATCCGTCGATTTGACAACGCTGGCCGGCAAGGCATTCTCCTCACACAAAATCGGAGGGGAATTTCGTTCCGAAGGTGGAGAGGCAAAAGACGACGGCGTCACACTGTCTGGCTCGTCGAGTCGGATTTATCTTTGGCACATGTTTACACGGTTGCCGATGTTTCAAGGCCAGGCTTAGCACCCAAATAAATGCCAAACTGCAGTGTTTAACTTCTGAAAAGTCCAACATAATCTCAATATTATTGTTGATCAAACGTTACAACCAATTTAAAATCACTATACAAACGGAAAAATGGCATTTTTCATGATCAGAATAATGCGTGATGCGCATATGGCAGTTTGGCAACAGAGCAAAGATAAAAACTTGTTCTCTCGCTTTATATTCATGAGTGCTGACTAGTAGGCGAGTTTTACCGTAGCCGTTGAATCCCCGAATAGGCTCACTGCTAGTTTTGTGTAATTATCCCTTGGAATAACTCCGATTTGTTGTGTTTTAAATTGAAAATCGAAAGCAGGGATTAAAACTCGTGAAATCGTGTTACTCTCGTGTCGATTTGAAGAGTTTTGTGGTACGAATTCGTGGAAATAGATGTAAGCGGCTGGTGTTTGGTGAGGCGCATCAGGTGGCATCAGACACATCGGTGCGCGGGAATAAAACCGGCCTACAGCGCCAGGTCGGCTGCCGTGATGGAATGGTAGTCTGGTGGTGGGGGGTTTAAGAATGAGATCTTGTGAGTGGCTGGAGGGGAAATGGGGAATGCACTGAGAAGAATCGCCCCCGGTTCGTTTCGTTTAGGATTCTACGGTCAGCCTCAACTCCTCAACTACCAGTGACAGAGTTATATCATAATACGTGGTGCTGTGTGTTATTTTCTTGTGCGTTTACGCGTTGTTAATTCTCTCTACAAATGTGTTTCTAAATTGTTCAGAAGTGTTATCTACAATTAACTTGTTCGCAATGGCTCTCGGTGTGGATCAAAATAGTGAAATATCCCAGTCGACCGAGTTGAAGAAACCCACGGTTAAGCGAACCGAGGGCAAAACGATGGGCTCTCGGCGTATATTTTCGGTTAAGTTCAAGTTACAAGTGTTGGATTCGTTTCACAAGGATTCAGACTGTCAGGGCAATCAAAGGGCCACGGCCAGAAAGTACGGAATTCATAGGCGACAAGTTCAAAAGTGGTTGCAAATGGAGAATAATCTTCGTTCTACAGCTCAGGCTAGTGTTATCTGTGATGCTGCCAGTGGTGGCGGCGGTGGAGGCAACGGCAAGCCAGCGAGTATGGCCTTGAACCTGTGTGCTTCCAGACAGCGCGTCGCCAGTGCTCGCCCCGATACAAAAGAATCTACTTCTTCGCCCGCCTCGTCGCCTTCCCTCGGTTGCGGCGGCCCCGCTTCTACGGCGTCCGCTGCTTCTTCGACAACCTCCTCCCTTTCCGATTCCGAGGAGGGCTATATCAACGTGGATGGAATTTCTGACGACGAAGATTTAGATGATAGTTCCAGTAGCATCTCCTCAACCTCAACCTCAGACAAGGCTCTCGACTTCACCTGTGCCGCCCTCAGTAAGCGAAAATTTTATTCCATAGACTTTAAAGTTCAGGTCTTGAATAGTTTCCATAATGACGAGTTGTGTCAGAAAAATCAGAGAGCGACCGCTCGAAAGTTCGGTGTCCACCATAGGCAGATCCAGAAGTGGCTTAACAAAGAGCAGTTGCTCAGGAACGAGTTCGCTCTACGTCAGCTTGACAAAAGTAACAGTCGTGCCAATATCTCTAACAATTTTCCGAGCCGCGTCAAGCTCACCGCTCTTCGCCTTCCCGTCAACGAGTGTTTAGATTTGTCTAGTAATAAGCGATCTTTGAAGTCTGATGGCAGTGATGAACCTGCTTGCAAACGTAAACCCTTAACTAGTTGTTGCCAACCAGAGTTTAATAATAATATAGTCTCTTCGAATTTTGAAGATAAAGCTTTATGTCTAATTAAAAGTGAGCCGCAAACGCAAGCTTGTTCAACCTCTCCGGAGATTACAAGCACGGCTGATTTTTACTGTCCGCTTGTCTATCCGTCAAACGAGCAATCTGTTCCGTTGCGGTCCAGCTATTCAGTTCTTAGTCCATCGGAATATCCGACATATGATCCACATTCATGGCCGTTTTACTATCCGCCAACAATGAGAGTTCATCCTGAAAAACCTCTTCCCAGAAGGCCGTCACCCTTAGAAATCAAAGCTGGAAACATTTCTTGGTTCCAAGAATTTCCAACCTACCTTCCAAGCTTCTTTCCGAAAATAGACCTTCAATCCTCTCCGCATTTCAAGTATGCGGAATTTAAACAGATCAACGCCGATAGTTTCAAATTTTTCTCTGCTTCAGCGACTAGCTATTCATCATTGTTCAGTTGAAATGTTTTCGTTTCAATTTTACTTCATTTAGTTCAACAGCGACTGTCGACGATCAAGAATTACATGATTAATTCTAGTGCGTTATTTGAGTTTCTGAAACTATCAATTATTTTCTTGTGATCATAAATTTTATTAATTTCTTCTCAAAAATTTACTTTTTTTCCCTGCCTGCTCATTTTTCATCATGTTTCTTTTTTATTTTTAGACCTTTAATATGTGTTAGCACATAATTTATTCAATATATTGTTGTAAATATTATAGGTAATGACTAATGTTCTGTGTAACATTATAAAGTGTATAAATAATACTTTTTATAACTTTTTTGGTTCCTTCTTGTTTAATTTTCGAGCAAGTTTTGAAGTCATCTAAGAACCGTGCAGAGTTGATTTTCTAAAAATTTGTCCCCCACCCCCCTTTCGTTTTATTGAAACTCTTCAGTTAGGTGCTGACAATACTACTAGAATGTACATATTTTCTATTGTTCTCTTTTAAGTAAAAAGGACACACTTTTGGGGGTAGCAATCATTTTTTAATTAACTGTAAAACTCTGATTATCATTACGAGAATTTTTACGGTACTTTTCAATGTTAAGTTTTAATTTTCAGGTGCAGATAATTTTTCTTTTTAATTTTTTTTTCCGATTCAGCCTGTCTCTTGTTTTGCCTTTATTCTAGCTTTTCTTTTCCTTTCTTCTGTTGTATTTTTTGTTACATCGCATTGGGCTAAGTAGCGATTGCAAAGCGGAAACTAAGAAAAACCACTATGAATATTTTGATTCCTCGGGTTTTTGCTGTTTACAATTTTCCTTTTTTTTACTCTGTAGATCATCCGAAAGATTGTCCGTCAACATTATTCAATTTTTCCTTCTTTCTGTTTCTGCTGGAGACGTTTGTAAAACAACCCTTGTCTCTAAGAACATTTCAGTCTATTTGTTCTCATCTATTATTCAAACACAACATCTCCGAGAAAAATTGCCCAAACATTTGCGTTAATGAATAAATTTTGAATCCAGCATGTTTCACCATCTGAAACTCCCTAATTCTTCAGTTTGATTTGAAAATAATCAACGTTTTATTTTCAATTATAATCTCCGCTTTTCTCTTTCCTTGTGATAACTTACTTACGAGGAAACTAGTTTGTGGTTGATGAAAAATTTAACGTCAAGCAGTGGCGGCTCGTGCGATTTAGCAACCATGCAATTTTCCCATTGAAATACATGTAAAACAATCGATTCTCCTGGAGGCTGTAAGTCTCCTCAAGAATCGATTTTATAACACAAGTGTAAATGGAAAAATTGCATGGTTGCCAAATTGCACGGGCTGCCACTGACGTCAACCCGTCTAGTCAAAAAATTCAAATCTCTGAAAAACAGTTGCTGCTCATGCAACATGGCAACAACATATTTATGTTCTCCATTTAAATCTATATAAGATTGATTCTTTCCGAGGATGCCTCATCTAGAATAGAATAATTACGTAGGTTTAAATGGATGTAACCACAGCTGTCATATTACATGAGAAGAACATAAACCATAGCTTCTGGATAATTAATATATTCATTAAAGCAAATCCTCCAACAAATCATATTGTTCCCTAAGCAAATCTGTCATAAGCATTTTCTACAATTTCTACTTTTCAATATTCTAAATGAACGCTGAACGGAATATTATTATTTCCCTGACTGATGAAAAAGGGAACAAAGAAAAAAATGTTTTACGCATTTTCTAAGTCGGATGAATAATTCTTGCCATTCAAATCGACTTTGATGAGTCATCTCTCAGTGAGAATTTTGAACAGTTTTCTCCAAGTCAAAAAGAAAAAAAATCTGGCTCATTTCTTGATTTCTTGCCATAAGTAATACGTTCTTTTCAAGTTTTTTATCCAGTCATTTTATTTAGAGTTTCCACGTTTCATCCTGACAATTCTTTTATTTATTTTTTTTTTTTTTAATTATTTATTTTAATTTTTCTCTTGAATCTTTCATGTAATCCAAGCTCAAGTAGGTACCTACCCAATATGTCTATCTAGGTTTAGCAGTTTTTTTTGGTACTTGAAACAATTTTAGCAACTCTCTGAAGCTTGAAAGGAAATTGTTTTCAAATACATCCTCCTTTTCCTCCGAGGAATGAAAATAGATTTAGCTCTTTTTTAAACATGTCACCTCTTGCGTTCAAACCAATTCCATCTTTTTAAAATTGGGAATAATCCTCTTTCCCGTTTGTCTCAAATCATCTTAAAAAATCCAATATTTAAAATTGAGGAAGCAGTTTTTTTTTTTTTTTTTTTTTTTTTTCTCTTTTTTTCACATCAAACTATTTCCATTCTAAACTGATCATAAAAATGGGTATGTTTCAAATTTTCACCACAGCATTATGAAAGGTCTGTTGGTAAAGTAAAATTGTGTGAAAATTACAACAGCAACAGTTGCCAAGCTTTATATTCAAACAACCATTTGTGCCAATGTTAAAAGCTCTTCCATTCATTTCGATTTTCCATCATTTAACAAATTTACTGCTCAGCCTTTATCTTATAAATGCCCTCTCTCCCGGAACCCTCTCTTAAGTTTTTGAAGTATCAATTTCTTTACCATTCGCCCCCTCCCCTTGCGTATCTTAAATTAAAGAAGTGCCTTCAGTTTAGAGGAAAACAAAATGTTTCGTATGCGTTAAACCATTTTGATTTTATGTGCCTTACGACAGTTGTTCTTATTACTTATCGTAGGTGTTACTTTGTTAATTCTGCTTGGTTCTTTCAAACGTGGTAACTGATATCATGGTTTTAATTTTTATTTTAAGGTTGATGTTTAGTTAGTACGTTGTTTTTGTCCGAGACAACTTCTTTTTCCTGCTTTTTTTGTAAAAGCCAAGTTCCCTTTTAAGCAAGTTATTATTTGTTGAGGAGTTTCCTCCATTTTTTTTTTTTTTTTGAAAAGCGAAGATTGTTTTAAATCTCCTTTGAAATTGTTTAGGAATTTAAGAAAAGTATACAGAGTCTAAGAACTTTCCCATAATCAGTCTCTTTATAATGAAGAAACTCTTGTTCTATTTCTTTGCTCAAATTTTCCTTTAAATACGAATCATTGAATCAATCTTTTATCAATTATAATCGTTCTTCTCTTAAATTAACATTGTTTCTCTTAGTTTTTGACAAATTTAAATTTTTTAACCATGATTTCCAACATATTGCCACCTGACAGGTGAAATGTCTATTAAGCACCATTTTTGATGATTTCAATTCAGTTATCATTAGATTTGCTCACACTGAGAAAAAAAAGGGAAAAAATATTTCTGCAACAGAACTCAGGTTGTTAAAGTAGAAAAGATTGTAAACTTCAGCACAGTAAGTTTAGGCCTGGTAAGCGATGGAGATAAATCGCCAAGATGCAGTGTGTAACAAAGTTACAACCGATTAAAAACTGAAAATAATTATTTTATGTGATATTGTATGTGCCAATCAGCCACTTCAAATGCCGCCTGTAGCTCAGGTTTTTATTTTATTCACATGTTTAAATTACTGATGATTACTGATTACCGATGTGTACATGATCCTATTCAGACTAATTTTAGACGGAATAATCATTTTTGCGTATAGTCTGCTTGATTTCTGTGGTCTGTAAACTACAATCAGGAAAATGGTGCTTAAAATATTACCCTTTTGGGTGACAGTATGTGTCTGAAGCTACGCAACAAAGAAAAGCATGGATTTTTCATTTTTGTTATGCTGATTTCAAAGTTTTAATGTTCGATTGAAGTTTCGGTTGAATTTTTTTTTTCTTAAATTTATTAGTGAAATTTTTACTTTCTTGTTTATTTTATGCATTAAATTTTTTTCAAATGTTCCTCGTAAATGTTGTTTTACTCTCTTTTTTTGGATAACCTCTTTTTCTCATTTTCTTTGTAATTTCTATTCGAAATCATACTATTTTTATTTTTATTAATTTTTTTTTTTTTTTTTATTTATTTATTTTTTTCTCTAAGTAGGTAATTGTTGGAAATAGTTTTAATGTTTCTTTTTAATGAACTAGTGCTGCTCAGATTTAAACTGGGAAAAGAATTTTTGTGTCAAACTCATATCTGAGTCGACAGGTATCCATTATCCAATTATTGTATGTCAGAAGCTTTGTGCATGTTATGAAGTCATGATTCAAGATTCCATATCGGGAACTTTTTCAAGTCTCCGAGAATTTCAATCGAAAGCTTTGAGTACTCCTAAATTTACTATTGGTACTATGACTTTCATAAGAAAGTACCCAGGTCAAAATTTTTACTCTTTCAAATCTTGTCAATCTTTAGACAATTTTGCTGCTTTTGAATGTTTACGGACTAATCAGAATGTCTCTGTTATGAAAAAATTTTGTTGAAAATAACAGAAAAATTTAATCGTAAGAATTTCGGCCGGGGTACTTTCTTTTGAAAGTCAGAATACTTACGAGATAAGAAATATTTTCCCTTAATGGACGTACGGCTTTCTTTCCCTGAAGAGAAAGGATAAATCAAAGTACCTAAACTTTGCATTTTTATCTGTAACGGCCAAAATCTATTATATTTTTATTTACAATCATATCTTTCTGTAATGGCCAAAATCTATTTTATTTTGATTTACAATCATATCTTTAAAAATAATTGGTGTTTTTAATAGTTGTTGTGTTGAAATATGTATGTTTTCATAGAACTACAAGTCTTCCATTAATATCAATTTTTTCCACATTTTCTGAAACTCTAAAATGTTTTTTAACTCGGCCAAAACGTTGTCTATTATTAAAGGCTAAAAATTAATCGAAGTTTCTAAAATTTTGCTTCCGCTTGATTTCCACTTTCGGAGGCAGTGTTGTTGCCATTTATAACTGAAATTACCGGAACTTTACCTTGAATTAAATGGGAAATTTAAATAATTTCTGTCCTAAATGGCAACACTGTTCAGAATGGCTGAAAACAAATTGTTAAGTTTGGTATTATTGCTATTAATAAATCAATAAATGAACAAACATCCTTGATCTACCTTAATCATAGAAGAAAAGTGAGAAGATAATAATTCACTATAACCTGTGGTCAATTAATTCTAATCTTTAAAGCAGGAACCAAAATCTAAGATGTTCGAATAGGATCGGAACTCTGATAATGAGATCATGTCAGAATCGTTCTATTCAGAGTAGATCTATCAGGAATTCGTGTGTCAAAGTTATTCCTATTCCTTAATGAAAGTTTGAGTGCCTGTCTATTCTCTTTATTTAGTCTGATAAAAACTGGGAAGTGTGACTTTAGATTATACCTATCAAATATTCTACTTGTGATAAGAATAGGTAGTTGTAAATTTCTCTCCCAAAGAGTCCCCATCTTTTATTTTCACTTATCCGTAATACAACTGTTTCGTGCATTGTATAAGTGATGTTCCAGAACGATTAGATGTTTGTTTGATTTCGAAGACACTTACAACATGTAACCTTAGTTCACTAGTTCACTTTTGTAATCTTTGCAACAGCAAGAAGGTCATAAAACTTCAAGTCCCTAATTTGTGTGTCCCCTATACTTTTGGTCCATTCTTTTTCATCCACTGATACTTTGTTGGAGACGTTTGAAGTTCTGTAAAATTTTTCAAGAAGAAATTTTTGGTACATTTTCTTGTCTCATCACGCCCAGACTAATAAATTTTGATGTTCTAAAATTTTTCAATTCAAAAATTTCCTTTAAGGTTCTCTTAAAAATACAATCAGACAAAGTAACATCGGTCTAAAAATTCTAGGACATGATCATTTTAGTCTAATTGTGTTGGGGTGAAAAAATAATTGATATTAGAGTAGAAGCATTTTTAGCATCAGGTTCTGACAAGTAGTGGTGCGCCTGCTTTCGAATTGCATCAAAGTGCATCGGTAAGAGGTTGATTAGCAAGGAGTTGAAACTCTGCGCTAACCAACTGCTCACCAATACGTTTTGATGCGGTTCGGTTTGGAAGCAGGCACTGTAACTTGTCAGAACCTGATACTCCAAATGCTTCTGCTCTACATTTTTTTGGAACAGAACTGAAATATAATTTTAAAAGCAAACAACAGAATATCAATGATAAATTATCGTGTGACTAAAATGAATGGCCCTATTATAAACAAAATAGAATAATATCTTGACAAGTAATCTTGAACTTCTGAGGCGGTCTCCTAGTGAATAGCCGTTAGAATATAATAAAAACCCCTCCTATCAATGTGACACCCTTTTATTACTTTTTCCAATAATTAATACTTAAAGTTTTTCCACATTTTCATTTCTGCTGTTATTTGTAGTTGAAGGGTCAGGGGAAGTTAGTGCCATGTCTCATCACTGCTGATCATACTAATTTCAATTCGAACCTAATTTGATAGAAAGGCTTGCTCTTGCTCGAGCATTGGTTTTGGTTGACGTAAAGTTTTTGTGTGAAGTCAAAATTAGAAAATTTTTGCTTCGGTTTGAAATTGTTAATAATTCAGCAGCTCGACTATCTTCCTCTTTTCTTTCCAGTAGAAAAAATTACATTTTTTGCAAACGGGACTCATTAGAAATTCTTTTCGCCTGTTTTCAAACTCTTTTGTAATTATCGATTGATTTATTTGTAACTCAATTATTCTTCCTCTTTTTGACTATGTTCTTTCTTTTTAATCAACGAAAGATCATTTGACATTGCTTTTAAACGAAAAGTTATTAGTTTTTTTTTCTCCTCTTTCCCATGGACTGAATATTTAATTTTATTTGTTAGTCAATAATTTGTAAAAGATTCAATTGTGTACAGTTCAGTTTAATAATTAAAAAAAAAAAAGACAATATTTATTTATTTGTAAATTTTTGTAGAAAAGATACATTTATTAGTTCTGAAGAGTTTGTTCTTTGATTTTTATGAAGATGAAAATTTCAAGTTTATTTATTTTGTTATCGATGTGTATCTTATAAAATTAATTTATATTTTAACATCTTGTTTAGAGAAAAAAAGAAATGAAGAAAAGGAAACTAATTACCACAATAAATTTGTTATTCATTAATTTTTATCTCTTATTATTTTTGAGAATCCTCTACTTTCTCCCTTCATTTTTATTTGAAGAAATTCTACGGTAGAGCTATCGCATTTTGAGTATCAGGTTCTGACAAAGTGACAAGCAGTGGTGCCTGCTTCCGAAATGCATCAAAACAGTTCAGTGAGCGGTTAGTTAGAGGTAGTTTTAGAAGTGTAGGCGCATCTAACCAGGTATTCTTTGGAATTTTTCAACATTATTTCTCATGTTACAAAATAAAAATTAATGAAAATTAACCCGAGCGATGGCTTTCCAAAGAGGAACACTTTAAAATCAAAATTTTAAGTTAGAGGCAAGTTTTGTTTTGATTTGAAGGAATGAAACTTGAAAATTTGCCAAAGATTACTGTCAAAGTGTGCCTACAATTCTGAAATGAGCTCTAGCAGAGAGTTGAATGACTAAATCGTGTTATCTGAAGAGGGATATTTACGTGACCAAAATGAAAACTAAACATAGGCAAGCCTTTGAACAGTGCTTTGAGTGCTTCTTTCTACTCTGCAGTGGCGTAGCGTGCTATTTGGCAACGTTGCCCTTCGTCCATTTAAACCCATGAAAAAGATCGAATGATAGGGTGTTCGGCGAACACCTTTGCATTCGACCTTTTACAAGGGTTTAAATGGTCACTCTACAACGTTGCCAAATTGCACGCTACGCCACTGCTACCCTGCTCAGCTTTTATGCACCAAAATTCAATCAGATTGAAAGAAAAAAATAACAAAAAAACTGCCCAAAACTGTAGGTACCTAGCAATTTTTTTTTTTTTTTTTTTTAAAAAAAGTTATACAACTTATGGATTTTTTTTTTAATACAAAGTGACATTTGACGCGAAGGAATACTTCAGTCATCATGGAGGCAATTTTTCCAGGGGAGAGGGGTTTAGTTGTCTTAAATGTTTGATGTTTGAAAGAATGGACAAATCTACAGTACTCAATAAATTTGAGCAGACTTCGCCAATTTTTTTGAGCCTTGAAAGTTGTTCTTTCAAATAAATTTTCATTTTTGATTTATTTTCATTTTTAAAATTTGTACAAAGTAGCCAGTTAGGCAAATACTTGTCAGGAAACAGAGAACACTTTATGACCAATTGTAATATAAATACGTTTGTGCTTAAAACCCATAAGCTTTTTGGTTAAGTTCAAAAAGTTAGTAAAATCACCATTTTTAAAGTCAGGGGAAGGGCAGTAAAAAGTTGGATTGCTGAATTTTTTATTTTAGATCTGCTGGTTTCTATACGGAAAGCAGGGATGTTGATGTTGTGATGACGACTGTTATATCCATGGGAAGGAATGAGGTCAGCTGGGGTAATGATTTGATTTTTAATGGCGTATTTCAAAGTTTCGTTGTAAAATTGACAGAGATGACTCAACAATTAACAATGAAAATTACTTTTCATTTGTTACCATATTTTAACGCACAAGTTTACTGGAAAAAGGCATCTGCAATTTTTGCTAAGAAATGTGGGGAGGGGGCAGAATGCAGTAAATAAATTAAGGTATACTTCAAAAAAATTTCTTAATCACTGAATGTCTTTGATCGTTGAGAGCTATTCTGAAATGAATGAAACATTTCCGGATCATGAAAAAAAGATCAAGTATTAACTATGATAATGCTGACTATAAAGTCAAAGAAAAAAATTACTCACTGATCGTCACAAGGAGTTAAAGTTACATGGAGCAAGAAAAAATGACAATTGAACGCAATGCACAGATCTTTCATGAATACTGAATGATAACCATCTGCATACAACTAGGTTAGACAACGGTTGTCATGGCGACAGAGTTCAAGTCTGACAGGTAAACAAACATATTTTTTCCAATACTTCTTCGCTTATTTTTAGAGCTCATCCCCTTCGGAACAGTAACAAGCTTGTTTCATTCAATCTTCTTACACGAGAAATCTATAAATTTTAGGGTTTTAATTTTTAGTTAGGCCTGTGCGCAGAGTTGCCATTTTGTGTAAATACTTAAATTGGCCTGGGCCGCTACCACCACTTATTATGTATATACTTAATGATATTTTTCAATTCACGGATGATTCCACCTGTTGACCAAAAGATTACACAATTCAGTTCACTTCATGATTCTAATGAACAAAAGTTCTTGTATCTGTAATCTTCCCGGAACCACAGACAATTTATCAAATTATCTGCAATTATTTTAAAGTCAGGGATGACTCCACCGGTTGAGAAAAGATTACAAATCAGAGTACATCAATACATTACAGTCATACACTAAACTGAACTATGTAATCTTATAGTCAACAGGTGGAATCATCAGAGAATTAAAAAATACCATAAAAGATACTCAAAACAGCAACTGTGCGTTCCATCATTTTCACTGTTCCATCAGACTAACGTTCAAAATGCCGAGTAACCAATGAGTGTAAAGAAATTTTGTGGATCTCCAATATTGGCTCACACTTAAGAGTTGCTGAAAAATAGCTATGATTTTAAACTACCGATTTTTTTTTTCGAATAGCTACCCTTTTTTTTGTAACAACAGTGGTGGCGAAAGTCACAATCTCATTCCCCGTGCTATAATCTTAAATACAAACACATCGATTACAAAATGCTCTTAAGTTTTAGCAGTCAACGGTTAAATGTTCTAAGGACTTTAAGAACTTCTTCCGTAAATTTTTTGAGAACTGTCCTGACATGTTTTTTTTTAAAGTGTTTTAAGTCGTGTTGTGGGGGTTCCTTGGATCTATTTTGAGGACTTTTTGAGTATTTAAAGAAATTTAGAGCAAAGTAGGAGTAACTTTGAGGCTTATTTTGAGGACTTCTGAGGCATAATATGAAGATCCCTTGGCTATGATGGGTCCGTTGCAAACTACTGATGAACCCACAAAAGGCGTTTAAGAGAAATTCAAGATGGCGGTCAAATGAGCAGAGGTCACAGTAGGGAAGTCCTATGTAACTGCAGCTTTCTCAAGGACAGGTCACTTTTTTCAGCATAGAAAGTTGCAATTAGATAGGACTCCCCCATTGTGACCCTCTTATTTAACCACCATCTTGGTATTTTGATAAACGAATGTATTGAGTTATTGAGTCACTTTTGGAACTTTCTGACACTTTAATGTTATTGTCAAGCAATTTTACACCAGACTTGAGTGATACCTAGTAGAGTTTAAGTCCCGCTAGATCACTAAAATAAATAAAAAACTTAGGAGTTTAATATAAAAAAAAAGGTTATGTAGTAGAGAAGTAAGAAAAACTAATGAAAAAAATGCAAACAAAAATTAATTTAAGTAACAAGATATTTATGAATATACACATTAAAAAAAAATATGTACAAAGATGAAAGACACAATTGTTTGGATGATCACCGGAGCATATAGAAAAATATAGAATCTAATGGAGTATTGAGGATGACAGGGGGATCAGAGACGATTGAATGACTTATGCTGAAACCCTGTAATGCTGGGGTTGCATGTACCAAAATAAATACAAAATAAATCAATAAATAAATGAATGAAAGTGTTTCAAAACTGTAAAATCTGAAACTTGAGAGTTGATACCTGACAACCGATCAAGGTTTTCGGAAGTTTGGAAACTTGCAAGAACAGATTGAAAACTCGTTTTTAAGTGTATGGCTTTGGAGAGAAAAGTAAACTAGCATTCTAAAATTTATTAGACCAGTGCACCAGAGTAATTTATTAAAAACTTGAAAAGACCGTTCAATAAAACTAATAAACTTCAAAGGATAGATGAATAATTTCTGCATGGTTCAATACAAAACCATGATAACCGCCAGGTAATGAAGAAACAAAACAATATGAAATAAGAATCTAAGTTACTGTGCTATCCTCCATGGCTTTTTAGAGCTGAAATTACTCCTTGCCAAAAAGTAAACAGAACATAAAGAGAAAACATAGGCGGGGATATTGTTTCTCTCTTTGTGGTTAGTTATTCTCCGCTCATTGAATTTCTTGTGCACCCACGAGTGGAGGAGAGTTTGTATGGAAACGTTTCTGGAATGTGTTGATAAACCGCACCGATAAATCAGAGGTGAAATTGGGAATAAAAGAACAACTTGGGGGTTGATTCTGCTCTTTTGGACGAGACAAGTTTTTTCTTTTCGTTGGAGTTGTTCATTTCAGAAAAATGACTCCTCCGTCTATCGAATCGGAATCTTTCATGTGTTTAAACCTTTGGGATTGGTCGATTCCCTCTATCTCGTCTCGTCCAAAAAAGCACAATCAGCTCCCTGGTGCAGCATTGGTATGGTATCCAAGTGACTTCTAGAATGATCCCCATAAACACTTCTACAATTTTTTTAGTTTTCCTCCGACGCAACTTTACTGCTTCGGCTCCAAGCAGTTACTCTAACATTGGTGCTATCTGATACATTCTAGCCACAGATGGTCACAGAAAGCCCCAGAATCCAGATGCAGGCTAAGTTGGTCTAATTTTTATTTCAGAAATTTTATTTCAAGGAATTCTAAATGGAGATCTGCAAGGTTTTGATGAAGGCAAATGTACTATCAATCCTTACGTAAAATGCTGTAAAATAATGTTGAGACCAAAAAAAAAAGTAAAAAATTCACTCCTCCCAGAGCAAACTAAACTCAAAATTCTCACGCACCTCCCTTGTATCTGTGCACTGTATATGTTTTGCACCCCAAACAAAAGTCAATGACCTACGAATTAGAATAATATGATTGTTGCATTAGGTTTCCAAACAATGCATTTGAAGGTTGATTCCCAACAGCTTTCATCGCAAGGCACACGGTGGTACTTACAAAAAAGTTCTAAATTGAGTGGTAAACGAGAAAGACAACACTTAGTTCCATGTACTGTTTTTTTGTTTAAACTGCGAAACATGTGTAATGCATTCATACACAGGAGATCCATCTGAACTTTGAGCAAAGTTTTCCTGTAAGGAGTGAATTTTAGAATTTTTTAATGGCCTCATCATTATTTTCGAAGCATTTTACATCAAAATTGCTGGTCCATTTGCGTGTATCAAAACCTTGCAAGAGCTCCATTGAAAATTCCAAAAACTTTACAACTCCACGATCCATAAATAAATGATCAGATAAGTCATGATACATTAGTCAAAATATCTCCAACTGAGAGGTAAACACACTTACAAGCTACATAATGAGAATTTACCCTTTCAATTTGGAGGGATTAAAATTTTAAAGAGATTTCCTCACAAAGGCTGAGTTGAGATCGGCAGAAAATTTGGTGAATTTCAGAAGATTTTAAACCTTCAAGTATTCCGGGCTAAGATGATTCCTTCAGCCTCATCCCAGCTTGGATGCTGTCGAACGGCCAATAATCGTTCCATGTTGACTGAGAAAACGCTGTGAGAAGCAATGATACTCCGGTTGATCTAAAATACAAAAGTAAAAATTACATTATGGTAAAACTGGATAAAGTTTAGAGTCAAAAGCCGTCTTTTTTTACGTCAATAATTCCTCGCTGTGGACCACTGTGGACCTCTGTGGGTCGCTGTGGGTCACTGTGGTCTGCTGTGCTCCACAGTTGCCTTTTTTTTATTTTGTGGACGACCTCAAATGGGCGAAGCTTCTCGAGCGAAAACCCTGCAGGATCTTTCCGTTTCCCAGATTGATAGAACTGCTGTGAACAATTGTGGCTGTGGACCACAATCCTCCAAATGCTCCGGAGCTCATAGTTCGAGGGAATGAGTGATGCGCATCAGTGTGCATGCAATCAACACTCTGATTTCTCGAATGATTTCTACTGGTTGCCTACAACCATGTGACTTTGTAGGCAGAGCCCAAAAGACATTCACATTAGCAAAAACAATGGACATAAAAAAAGACGGCTAAACAGAGACGGTGTACTAATGGCTCCAGCAGAAGCTCACTTTAATCTGGCAGATTCAGCAACTCAACGATCAACAGTGTTCTGATTTAGCCTGGTATTGAATGGTCAAAAACCTCCTCTTCACCTCCTGCTAGAGTTCATTTCAGAAGTAAAATCGCAGCACACTGATAATTTTCAGCAAAGTTTCAATTTCCATTCGTTCAAATAAAAGAAAAAAGTTGCCTGCAACTTTGACCCTTTAGTATTAAAGTGTTCTTCAATAAAATTCCAACCCTAAAATTCATTTTCATTAATTCTTACTACATCATAAGAGAAATAAAGATAGATAGAATCCGTCTGTCGCCAATGAAAAATCCCGAAGATCATCGTTCTAGGTGCTCACACTTCTGAAACGACCTCTGTCCTCCAGTGTTTACCGTAAGCGAATTTTATTTACAGTGTCGGGTGAAAATTTTCACCCAAACGAACGGTTCTGCATTTTATTATCTCACCAGAACTGTTTGTTCGGCAACCATGGATGACACCGATGCTGTACCTGAACCTCAGAATTTGTACCCATCTCGCGAGGTGGGGGCAAAAAAAGCAGCTCAACGGTGAGTGACAACAATAAACAACGCTTCTGATTGGCTAGAAGTGGTTTTGTTGACTCAGGTGTTTCTTGTCCCCCAAAAGGTTTTGAACCTCGAATCTTTGCCCGAACCTTTAGATTAAATTCGCTTGAAACATCATCATTCAACACCAGGCTAAATCTAATAGTTTGTCTAAATAGTTATAGCTCATTATAGCGTTTGGTCAAACGCAAAACGGAAAGTCCCAACAGAACGAAGAAGAGACCACACACTATAAGTACAAGAATCATTTCGTTTGGACCGTTTTGTTCTAATATGACTCTCTACCGAATTAACGGCTGATTGGAAGAAACAAGGAAAATAGTATTTTGAAAATCAGATTTTTTTACTTACATTCAATGCTTCGATGATATCTATCACAGAAATCTTAGGATTTTTTAGCCTTTCGTAACCTGGAGAACTACTGCACGCCATCTCGAAAATAATTCTTTGTTTAATCCTCTCATTTTCTAACGTTGGTTTGATAGCTGAACTAAGTAGAATCGCCATTTCTCGAGGGAATTCATGTTCGTTACACTCCATTTTCATTTTGTCCCAGTTCTGGCAATCCATACTCTCCCTGTTTGAGCGTATTATTTCGGTGGCATGACTAGAGAAAAACACAAAAAATAGACAGAAGTTAATGGAATAACCTGATTCGAAGTGAGTCTTGATTGTTGGTATTTTTAAAATTTATGTTGTGTTTTATTAATGAATATTTTGTTCCCGCTTGAGTTAACCCTTTCACTATATAGTCCCTTTTAGACAACGTTTGTTAGGGTGATTCCATGGCGCATGACCAAGGCGATCGATTAGTCAATCAATTAATGGTCATTTCCCGGACTCTGTGGAGTTTTTTTGTAAAACCAGGATTGTCAGCACCTGCAGGTAGATCTAACAAAGATATCTGTTAAGTTTGGATGCTCGAATCCAGAAAATAAGGACGGAACTATGGGAATTCGCACAATCGCTGTTCGATTTATCGTATCGCACAACGGATTCCGAATTCTCATAATTACATCCTTACTGACCAGATTTGAGCATCCACACTTAACAGATATCTTTGTTAGATCTACCTCCAAGTGCTGACAATCCCGGTTTTACAAAAAACTCCGTCCAGGAAATGACCATTAATCGATTGACTAATCGATCGCCTTGGTCACGTGCCATGGAATCACCTTAACATGGATTCTTACGAGAATTCAAAAAATTGACAAACACATGAAATTATAAGAGAAAAATTTGTTTGATTCATTAGTAAAAGTCTAAGGACTGTAAAACTACTTTTTCATCACTCAGCACTGAAAGGGTTAAAAAAAAGTCAAATTCAGGGTTGTCATTTTGTTAACTTGTTTTGTTTTGTTTAAATTTGTTTGTGTCATGTTGTTGTTGTTTGGTCAACCATTTTTTTTGCACAGAATTTCTAAAAGAGTCGACCACTTACCTAAAAAAATAAGAAAACTACTTGAACAATCCACCAACCAGAGCAAAAGAATAGATACTTAATATAAATGAAAAAAGATTGGCGTCCATTTTTCCGGTTTCTAATGAGCCGAGGATTAATCCTATTGTTATGAAACTTTGCAGGTATAATCTTGAGGTTTCATTAATCATATTTTGTCAATTGCTAAAAGAGGGCAGAAATCCATTTAAGTCCTTCTTTTAGCCAGATCTTAAATTTTAGAGGACAGGTGTACTTTTTTCTGAAAAGAGCTTGTTTTTAAGAGTACTTTCGCTTCCTTTTAACTTCATATTTATTAATAAATAGGTCTATATCAAACTTTGACCTTGAGATACCTCAATCATCTTAAGTTTGTGAGTTTTCGAAGGCTCGGTAAGGTAAAATTCACAAAATCTTTACAAATTCTTCCCAATCCTAGGTTTTTCAATGCGAATAAATGAGAGTCATGAATTTTTCGACATTTTAAAAGGGTTTGCGTAGTTTTCCAACAGCAGCCCTGGTCATCATATCAAAATTCCACTAGGCACACCTTGAAAAACCCCAGATTGAGCTTCAAATTACTATGGCCAAAGGTCATCTGGTCACAGGTCAATATAGTATTACAATAATCAGAAAATCAAGCGACTCAACTACTCATCCAAGTGACAATAGAAAAAAAACCGAGAATGAAAAATACGTACAAATCTTCAGTTGGATCTGCATAGTTTCGAAGAACAGGATTTGGCATGGGTGTTCCGATGCTGTAGATAAATCGATTTTCCCTGACTCTGAAACCTTTCCGTCGGGTAAAAACTGCAGTGAGTAGATTTTTTAAAAAATGCTGAAATCATGATAATCATGATTAGAAAGAAAAAATTACAAGTTATCAAAATGTGATGATACCGTGAATAAGATCAAAATTACTCAAATTTGACTTATTTCCACTGTTATGGTCAACATTGGAGCATAGAAGGGTCAATGACCCAAGAACCAAGATGAAGTTGGCCAGCAGAACTAAAAGTTCAAGAAAGCAGTTGACCAATATTGCTATGAATGAGAAAAATATTGAACTTGAGTCAATTATAAAACTATTGGGCAGTAGTGTAATGTCCCCTGGGGTTTTATGCTTTGGATTTGATTGATTGATTAACTCTAATGCACTCTTGATTACTAATGAATCTTTATATTTTAATGACTCTTGATTACTAATGAATCTTTATATTTTAATGACTCTTGATTACTAATGAATCTTTATATTTTAATGACTCTTGATTACTAATGAATCTTTATATTTTAATGACTCTTGATTACTAATGAATCTTTATATTTTAATGACTCTTGATTACTAATGAATCTTTATATTTTAATGACTCTTGATTACTAATGAATCTTTATATTTTAATGACTCTTAATCTTGAACTTATAAGTAGCAATCACAAATGCTCCGCAGCGCTTAACTTATAACTAACAATTATGATGTTTCTCACAAATGCACCGCAGCGCTCAACTTCTGACCTGTAAACCGCAGTGTCACTCTAAAAAGGCCCCAAGGCAATAAAAACTCCCGGTATTTAACTTCTCAAACTTCGGATGATCGTAAACACTCATCACGGCCGCAGCAACTGACCTCACACAAGGCAATTTTCCCAAACAATCCTTCCGAAATTCAAGACACTTTGACAAGCGTACGTAAATGCCCAAAGCACAATGGACACGGCACCGCCATAGAATTTCAGTAATGTCTTAGATCTTGGTGGTTGATTCTGAGGTTTCAGTTGACAAGAGCTTTGAAGAGGGTGTTGTAAGAAAAATTTTGAGCCATGAGAAATACTGGCACTTTGAATCATTCTGGAAAATGCAATGGGTCAGTTGCAAACTTTTGTTACAGCAAATGGAGGGTTGATAATGGTTGAAAATCGCATTAAAATCACATTGAAAGCATCGAAAAGTTTCACTCACTCAAACTCAATAAATGTGTTTAACAAAATTTAATAATACAAGATAATACATGTGATAATACATGAACACGTTCTTGTTTTTTAATTTTTGTATTCTAATTTAATCTTTCTTGTCTGTGCCATTTGTTAAGTTGCTAATTTCCTTGTTATGGTTGTTTTGTAATTGGGACTTGTCCCGTTGATAATTAATAAATAAATAAATAAATAATGGCAGTCAAATGAGCTGGTCAAAATGGGAGGGTCACACCTAAAATTTAAATGAACGTTGAAATAAATACAAGTAAAAACGAAACAAATTAAACTGTCATTTTACTACATTGTTGCTGATATACTTATTTGTTCTGGGTAGTTTTGTTATTAATGAGTTCCTCACCGATGAAAATTAAATTAATTAAAAATTCTGCGCTCTGGCTAAAAAGAAGAATACATACTTGGGTCGCAGTCACCAAGACCTCAGCTGCCGCTGACTCTGCTCCATCCAGACCTAGTTCCCACGCGCAGAGCATCATGCGCCCATGAATCATAGAGAGATCCGGTAAAAACAGATCTTGCGCCGAGTAATGCTGCTGTTCAATGAGTGCAGGAGATGGTGTCCGTCTTTCAGATAGATACTCGTCAACGTCAGCGGCCTGAAAATTGCAAGAGAATTTTAAGTATCTCGTTCCATGTCCAAAGAGAGTGGTAATGCCAAAGGTTATAGATTGTACAGGTATGCTCATCTGATTTCGCGCCACAAATTCAGGGGCGCGCAGTTCAAAATCACTGCATCGAAGATGGCCGACAAAAGCAGAAAATATTGGGCGATACTCGGAGTCACCCGAGTGAGTCCGCATGTTTACCCGGAGTCGCCCAAGGAAGTCGGTGTGTTTTCTGCTTTTGTCCGTCATTTTGGCTGCATTGATTTTGAACTATGTGCCACTGAATTTGGGGTGTGGAATTTTGGGTGCCTGCATTGCTTGCAATCACAACTCAAACTAGTGTGGTGATCTTGTCAAAGTCAGTGTTCGAAACTCTGACAGAGATCATTTCCACTCTGAAAGCAAGGTCAACTTGTAATCTCTTATTGAATTTTGGATTTTAATAATTATAAATTTTGTTTTTGATAATTCGATTTGATCCAATTCTATTGATCCGTTAGAAAACCACAAAATATCAGGGATAATGCATCAGAAGATTAAATGACCAATCAAAGAGAATCTGGACACATGGTCTTTTAATCTGCTTGTATAGTTGAATAATGGATTCATACAGCAGACGCATTTTGAGTATTGGGTTCTGACAAGTAGCGGTGCATGCTACCAAACCGCATCAAAACGCATCGGTGAGCGGTTGGTTTGCGCAGAATTTCAACTCGTTGCTAATCAACCGCTCACCAATCCACTTTGATGCAGTTCTGTAGCACGCACCGCTACTTGTCAGAACCTGATACTCAAAATACGTCTGCCCGGAGAAAAAAAAAATTACCACAAAACCACCAGATTTGGCAAAACACTTGAAGTCTTCTCCTTTGGCTTTCTTGTAAACTGGCTCTTCAGACTCCTCCTTGAGTTTCATTTCACTTTTCAAATTTCGACTTGACACAAACAACTTTTTGCTCGCTGTATCATCATCATTTTTCAAACAGTTGCTGATTAGTCGGAGAATGAATCGATTATGAAGATGCAACTGATGCTGTGGCAGCATTTTCCGAATCTCTGCCTCAAACTCTTTCTTGGATAGCTGTAAAGTAAAAGAAAAAAAAGAAGGATAGTGAGCTAAAATTGAAATAAAACAAAAATTGTAGTTATTAATCTGATATCAAGGATGAAATGGTACTGTCACAAAGAAGTAAAATACAATGGGATAGTTGCAAGGGTCTGAAAAGTTGTGTTTTTTCTAAAGAAAATGAAAGTACTAGAGTTGATCTAAGAACAAATATTCCTTTGGTTTCTAATTAAGTTCCATCAATCTGGAGATGAGATTCTGGCCCAAATTACATTGTTTTAAATGGGAATTCCGCAAAGTGACATCACTACGCACACAATTTTTTACAACTTTACACGTGAGTATCTCCAAAACCGGGCACTTGGGAAAAAAACAAAGATACCTACCATTCTTCTCAGCTCATCAAGTAAGTACTGTAATTTTCTTTATATAAAACACAAAATTTCAGACCCTTGCAACTGCCCCATTGAGGAGTTCTTCGTTAAAAGGAGGTATAAAACAGTGGGTGTGCTTGTGCTCAAGAAACCTGATTTCAAAAGGTTATTTTGTAAATATAAAGTGTTGGATTGGGTTCTCTCAGTCATTTGAAGATTCGAGTATACGCTCTAATTGTTAGATAACTGAGAAACTCCAATTTTCCTCATCAGAGTTTCACGCTATAACAATTTGAAATCAGGACTTTTGAGCACGAGCACGCATGCTGTTGTGTACCCCCTTTTACTGAAGAGCTCCTCAATTGTAAACTTTCATGGTGCTGTAGCATAGCACAAATGAGGGTTGTGCTGTGTTGATTTCAGTATTTCTTTTGTATTTGCCGGTATTTGTGATTAAAGCCTGTGAAAGTGTGAAACTGATTAATTTTTCAAAAACTTAGCACAAATGAGGGTTGTGCTGTGTTGATCTCAGTATTTCTTCCGTATTTGGCGGTATTTGTGATTAGAGCCTCTGAAAGTGTGAACCTGATTACTTAAACTTTCATGGATAACGAATGCCACTATTCATCCAAAAACTGTGAAACAATCAAAGTATTGATATACAGCATTCCTGTATCATAATACCAATAGATCACCTTTACATTGAAATGGAAAACGGTACACAAAAGAAACCAACCATTATCTTAAAATCATTACCTTAAAATTGAAGTGGAAAGGAGTGCACAAAAAAAATTAACTTGTTTTGAAATATAAAAAAGAACCGGATGATAAGTTAGGTTTTCAGGTAGGAATCAATTAGTAACACTTCACGCTTGCATAGTGCTTTAATAGTCAGAAATATTCCAAATTGGGAAAAATCCCGGTTGGGAATACTTCCAGCTTAATAAATTCCTAACAGAGAATATTCCCAGTTTTCTTTCTCCTAATCTTCATCTTCTAGCCCTTCACTGTGTTCTCTGATATTTTTCTCATGAAGTGTAAAAATAAAGAGAAAAAATATCAATCTGCTTATCTTCAAAACCCAACATCTTTTTGGAAAAAGGAGGAAAAAGAAATTTGTCAAGAATTTGAATTATAGAGGGCCGGTGTGCAGGATTGGAGGACAGGAGCTCCAGACAACATCTCTAAAGTCATCAGACGTAGAAAAAATATATCTCTTCATTTGGTCCTTCAGCATTAAACGGAATCAATGCTCTACTAACTAAAATTCACAATCAGAAGAACTCTCACCTGCATTTTAAACCACTGCTTCATCATATAAAAGTACCTGAAACAAGGATAAAACGATTACATTAATTAGTCAAATAAAAGCTCAGGTAAGACTGGGTGATTCAGAATACAAATCAATTTGATAAGAGGCGTTCACTAGAGGGGGGGGGGCTATAGCCCCCACTTTTTTTGGGCGGAGGGGCTAAAAATTGGGAAAAAGTCATCACTTGAGACGTGAGAAGCAAAAAAAAAAAAAAGTCATCACTTTTTAGCCCCCCCCCACTTTTTTTGGTCATGGTCCGCCTATGGTTTGAATGTAAATGTCAGCTGCTTCTGGCTCCCAACCAATCAGGTTGTACGATTGGTAGTATGAAGCTGATGTTTTCAAGAAAACTGTAGATCTGACAAGTCCAATCATTTCTGGGACAAGCTCTGCTTACGGTTGTTCTCAGTTGGTCTCAGTGTTTCCAAAGATTGTGTTGGACAGATTAGTCCACGGTCTACTAACTCTATCCCTAGCGTTGTCTATTTTCAACTTGAAAATAGTCCACCCGAGGACTATTCT
This sequence comes from Trialeurodes vaporariorum, assembly GCA_011764245.1. NCBI lineage: Eukaryota > Metazoa > Arthropoda > Insecta > Hemiptera > Aleyrodidae > Trialeurodes > Trialeurodes vaporariorum. Next base: position 41,406,409 of record VMOF01000013.1, on the reverse strand, counting down.
ACCAGGTCTGGACCTAGCAACTCCGGTTGGCCCGAAGAAACTGCAATCAGAGGACCAACTGAGAGCCATGAGAGTGGTTGGCATGCTCCATTGTTCCATTCCACTACGATGGAACAGCCAAAACAAAATTTAAAGAGTCAGGCCATTGAGATTTGACTCAAAATAAGGCTAAAAATAATAATTGTAATACTGTTGCTACAGAATAGCAGAGATATTTCTAAAAATACTTACGCGTCCTTGAATTCTCCGAGAGCTTCAATCAGCTCTAGGCGAGCTTCGTTGATGGTTGAAACGTTTGTCATGATGCTGAATTTCTTAAAAGCTCCAAACTGATGTACACAGAATCAAAAGATATCATTCAATGGAAGAAAAGCATGAAAAGTCTGCGGAGAAAGTTTTTAAGGAGGAGGAGAACATACTTATGATGAGCTGACAAACTTGAAATGATAGAAAAACGACACAATAACAATCATAAACTGATGACAATCAAAAAATTATTCGATGGAACTAGTTTATTCACACCACAGGTTTAACATTTTGGGGATACGATTACACGGAATGCAGGTAAATTAATTAATAATTCCTTATTTTTGAAACCGGAAGGGCATTCCCGTGAAAACAAAACAAAACTATACACAACATAACCTCAATAATTAATTTACATTTTCTAAACGCCTTCAAAAGAGTGGATGCAATACGCAATCCACGACTACGTTTACTTTACATTGAGGTTATGTTGATGTAGTGTGTGTGTGTGTAACAAAGATATTATACTATACAGATACGCAAATGTGAATGTAAAATGGGCTCAAAAATCAGGGGCAGGGTAGGCAACCTGTTAGCTTCACGATACAAACAAATATCAGCAGTTGTAGATTTGGAGGTTATAAACAGTTAAAATCTACCTTGATAAACAGTGATTGTTTGTGTCGGAGAACATTGGCTATTTCATTTATCTCGCAGCAATTCCAAAACTTTGAACTTTTACAACAATCATCCTTCATTCCGTTTTGTCTTTCACAAATTAAATAATAGAAATTCCCTGTTCCTCGAAATATGTGTTTTCATTTCCCTCTTTTACTCGAAACTCAACGATAAATAATTGTTGGTCTCTGTCGAAGTTTCCCATTGTACAGTTTTTTAAAACTTTACTCATCAGGGACCAAATTATGTTACAGCTTGACGTTCCTCCGAAAGACGTTGGATGGTGCGTACTTAAGTATTATTGCGTGTGGTTTATACCCTCCAAGTGCTCTCCGATCATTTTCGGGTAGGACCGTCAGGACGTATGATGTTTTGGTCCCAGAGAGTCCAAAGGTACTGATGACAAGTCTTGGTGGAAGCTCATGAATTGGTATGGGTACCGTTTGCTTGGTAGGTTTTCCAGATATAGGGCGAGGGCTCCTAAATGACTTATTTCCTAACGACTAATCGTGAGGATCTTTTAATACTTTAACCCGCTGTCTACTTCCTTCCGTCTAGTCAGTCACCTAGCGTCATATTCATCTCATTCTAGGACTCACTTTAAGTCAACTGCATGAGCTGTTTTGAGAGCTGCACCCACAGTGGATATTTATTTATTTATTTATTTAGAATTTTATACAAATAGAGCTGTCTGAATTATACAACATACATACATTGAAACCGTATTTTACCTTGTGAAATACCTCCTCTAACTGGGAAGTAGCTTCTTTTTCACATAGAATGGTTGAGGTATCATCGGCAAATGAATAGGTTGGAAAATTTACAAAATCGGGTAAATCGTTTTTGAAGTTAATAAACAGAAGAGGACCTAAAATAGAGCCCTGAGTTAGGTCAAGAGCATCAGAGAATGTCAGACCAGACATCAAATTTATTTTTACCAATTGCTTTCTACCAACAAGGTAGGACTCAAAAAGCTTCATACAGTGGTGTAGACAAGGATTTTGGGGCCCTCCCGCCAATTATTTTTAGGGGCCCCTCTACTGTCACTCCAAGATAAGGGGTTCAGCTCCCCCCCCCCCCCCCCCCCCGCCTAGGACCTGGGATCTGGGGTGTTTCCCCGAAAAAATTTGGAGATTAGTTCATCTAAAAATTCTCACACAATTCATGCTTATAGTTATCGTTTTTATTTCCTTCCTTCTTCTTGTTTTCCTATCGAAGTACTTAAAACTCGCGACTTTTTTTATGGAAAAGTATTTCCGTAAGAAAACGCTAAAACAGTGTTGGAAGACGGAAGATACTTACAAACAAAAAACGAAGGAGAAATGCTATTTCAATAATGAAAAAACTTGCCTTTCTTAACTTTGAAAAGTTTTTCCTTTCATCAGGCCCCGGGCCCCAACATCGTTGGTCTTCAGGGGCCCTCAGAGCCTGGGGGCCCTCCCGCCTGGCGGGGTCCGCGGGGGCCTTATCTACGCCACTGGCTTCATAGCAGCGTTATTTAATCTATAGACTCTCAGTTTTTTTAGAAGAAGTCGATGATTTATTAAATCAAAGGCCTTGGTTAGGTCAACATGCATGCTGAGAGCAATGCAGCGTTTTTCTACAACTTCATTTACATTATCTATTGCATTGCTTGAATGGTGGATTTTTTTTTTCCTAAAACGAACATGCCGAGAGCTTAAAATATTATTGTTTTCAAAATAGTTGCTCAGCTGCTCATGCATAACTTTTTCAAAAATTTTTGAAAAAGTGTAGAGCACAGAAATGGGTCTATAGTTAAAGAGTGTAATTGCTTCTCGCCCATTTTAAATTGAGGTGTTATTTTAGCTATTTTTATGAAGTCAGGGAAGACACCATCCGCAAGGCAAATATCGATCAGTTCTAACAATGATGGTATATTAAAACAACCAGCAGTAAAGAGATGTCAGTGGATTTAACAATTTTAAAGATGCAGTGAAATAATTACCTGATGAAGTTAAGGGAGGAAATCCTGCGATGAATTTAACTTTAATCTGATCAGTTTAGATGACATCTTGGCAGTAAGGATGGCATTTAAATGGAATCAGAATCAAAGATATAGAACAAATAACGTAATGAATCCACTGCTAACCCGAAGATGATGGGCAAATTGAGAAATAATCAAGTGCCTTCGAGGAAATTTAGTAAAGAGTCTTGATGGTGTAACGTAGAATTACTTAAACGGAATTGTCTCATGAACGAAAGCAATTAACAATCTTGATTGCTGTGCCGTAGACAGGATTATTCTTGAAATTATTGACCTGCTAAGAAATCCGCTGCCCTCACTTTCCAAGCAAGGAGGGGACACGACTATGATAACTGCAGTCTAAGACAAACAAGCCCCTTTAACCTTCAACATTACTTAAGGTGTTCAGTGCAACTCAAGAAAAGGAGAAAAAACAAAAGAATACTTAGGCTGCATTCAGAAACTTTACTTGAGATATACTTCACTTGACATCCCCTGAGAAATACTCAAAACAAAAGCGAGTTGAGTCGAGGTAGAGTGAGAAAAATAGGAATTCAAAAAGCTTGCAATCAACCGGCAGTTCTTGAGGAATCCTAAGTTTAGTTGAAGGTTTCTAATGAGTCACCTTCAATTTATCTCCTTCAGAATTGCCTTGAGTGCACAACTTTACATGACCGAAGCGGCTCTGAACAGAAAGTTAGCGTATGAATCTTACTTGAACAACTCTTCAAACTTTCTCAAGAAATCTCAAGACCTTTATTCAAGATAAGTTTCTGAATTGCTAATTGAATCAGGAGGACTCAGTAAGTTCAAGTTAGGTCAGGTCTCTAAATTGCAACCTAAGTTAAGGAATGAAACATTCGTGTAGTAATGCATGTAGGAGACGCAGTTTCCGCTAAGGAAGGATTGATTATCACTCTGCAAATATCCACTGACAGATGGCAAGAAAACATGATGAAAGTACGTGTTAAACCTTAAACAGCAACGATTTCCGAAAGTATTCATTATTCAAGGAGTCGAGAACTTAAACATTTAAGGCATGGATAAAAGTTTAGTTCCAGCGACTTGGAGGGTGAGGATAACTCAGGATAACTCCTCGCGAGGAGGTTTTAGGTTTGAACAAAAGATCACTGGATGATCAAATATCAAAATTAAGTTTCAGTAAGGCATTAAAAAAGCAAAATTGAGACAAAATGAAAAGTAGGACACTGAAAAAATTTGTAGAAGTTGATAAAAGCGAAATCACAACCGTTCGTTTAATAGTACGCATAAGGACTGTGATTAACCTTCAAATCGTCATTTGTTTGTATCGTGAAGCTAACAAGAAGCATACCCTCCCAGGCGCATTATGTACCCCGTTCAGGGCCCACTTTCCCCGCCCTAAGTATGCCACATTTGCGTATCTGTATAGTATAATATCTTTGGTGTGTAATCAAAATCTTCTCTCTTGTCAAAATGTAGATGTAAATAAAACTTAATTTTATTCAGACTTTATAGTTCATCTCAAAATTTAGCCGATAAATTGCTCCACTGATTGTTGCGTAAAATACTTCTCCGAACTCTCTCGCCGAACAATAATCTTGCAAAAATGATTCACAGTTTATTTATGATAAACTCCTCTGGGTAAGAATTGTTTCCCTGAATTTTTTTCTAGGACATATTGAAAGCTCTAATACAAAATAACTGTAACGAATCACAATTGTGTTCCTTTTTAACTTGCAGTCAAAGTGAATTCTCCCTACAGCCAAAGCCTCCAGTCTATTGTTTTGAACTTCATTCTTATTTTAAATAGGGAGCATTTGATTATTTCTATACCTCAGCCGTGAACCTCTTGATACTGGCGACTTATAAGCAAAGCTAGGCACAAGTTATTCAGTAAAAATTGTAATTCCTCTGATAACATCGATGAGGGTCTGTTGCAAGAGATGAGAACATCGTAGTTACCTGAATCTGACGGCCCGAATTATTTGTCAAATTGTTTACTCAATCTTACATTGCCTGACTATCCGCACTAGATATTGAATAATTTATGCCCAACTCTGCTTTCAAGCAAGTGTGGAAGCATCTAAGAAGAAACCAGTCAAATCACTCTCTATCACTCACTTACCACTTTTTTTATAGTAAATTTACATTGATTCAGGTATTTTGCTTACTTAGAAATTTATTAGGATTTAACACAGGCCGTTTAACTGCCGTATTTCGAAGATCTTGATCTGACAAGCAGTGGTTTTTTTGTCCAAATCACAGTAGTGAGCAGATGGTTTGCAACTCAGTGCTGACCGACCACTCACCAATGAGTTTTGATGGGTTTTCCGTAGCTCAACGCAGCCTGCCAAATGTCACTTTAAAGAAACACTCTCAAGGAAGATTTGTTCAAAAAATGCGGAGCTGTACTGGATATTCACGATATTATTACGAGCAGAAGGTGCATTGCTGATCGAGTCAATGAATCATTCTGGGACACGCTTTTTGACGGCAATTTTACTCTTGATATCAGGCCGAACCCAATTAATATTTGGAAGAAATCTTTCTTGAGTGTGTTCTGTTGAAGTGACATTCTGTCTTTTCTGAAGTATTGAAAATATTATTAAATACAGGGGCGGATTTACCATTACGCAAAATATGCAACTGCGTAGGGCCTCACTTCACGAAGGGAAGGAGGAAGAAGAGAAGGAAAAGAGGAGTAACAGAGAGAGAAAGATAGTAACAGAGAAAAAGAGAGAAATCGAGAGAGAAAGAAAGTAAAGGAGAGAAAAAGAGGGAAAAAGAGAGAAAAATTGAGAAAAATAGAGAAAAATAGAGAAAAAGCAAGGAAAAGAGAGTAAAGGAGAAAACAGAGAGAGAAAGAGAGACAACGAGAGGAAAAGAGAGGAAAATAGAGGAAAATAGAGGAAAATAGAGGAGAGTAGAGAAAAATAGAGAAAAAGGAGAATAAAAATAGGCAAAAAGATATACCTATCAATAAGAACTTTGCTGGAAAAAAACAGTTTAAACTGAATTTCAATGCCTTCTTTTCAAAAAAAATTAGGTGGAGGATCCCCAAACCCCCCTTTTTTTCTGGTAGATGCCCTCAGACCTCTAGGTATCCTACCTATTTTCTTGGGGGCCTCAAATTCAAAATCGCGTAGGGCCTCAAGAGATGTAAATCTGCCCCTGATTAAGTATGAGCTTCATACCAAACAATAAGCGCATAGATATTGCTGAGCCACTGGAATCATCTTAAAATCACTGTATAGTTTGTGCTTACCCGAATTTTTTTTTTCAATTTCAGAGATGTGTTCATGGAAAAACACTGGAAGAGTGTAATCTCTCGTTCAGTTTGTGATTACTTTTTTGATCAGCAGAGGAAAGTGACAAATCCAGAGGATATCCCGCCTATCATTGCCACCCCTCACCACTATTTAATCACCATTTATCGTTGCAATATGTATTTTGTTGCTGTTTGCACAACGGAAGGTTAGCATCCTCGTAAAATTTTCTTTTTTTTCTTCTGCAAATTTTCTTGTGAAGAAGTCTCTGAAATGAAGGGTTGAGAGACTGAAGTCAAGCTCAAATATGATGCATCAGGAGAAGGAACCTCATCTGCCAAAAATCAGAAATGAGTTTATTTATTTATTTATTTATTTATCTATTAGAAAAACATTTTTCGGTATCACTTCAAAGAGGGTCAAAGTGCTTACGTTTTGGTGTTAAAAATGCCCTTAAGTGTCTTGAAACTTATGGGAGATATGTTGATTTGAAGTTTATTGTTCATATAATCTTAAATTCAAAATTATTTAACGAAATGGCTCTCTGGAAATATTCCCCCTTGAGAGATGTTGTTATCACTACGGAGACGAATAAATCACAAAAATGTTGGTGTAAGAAGGATCCTGATATCTTAAAACTTACGCGAGATATGTTGGTTTAAATTTTATTGTTCATGTAATCTTAAATTTATTTCTTAAAATTGCACTCCCGAAAAATTTGCTCCCGGAAAAGGTTCTTTTTCTTGCGGGTTACAAATATTGGACTCAACTGATTTGATTTTCTGCGAGATTCAGTAAAAAAATCCTTGCTGAAAATTTTTAAATAATGCAGGATCTAGATTCAAGATTATAGATGTCACTCTGAAACAGCAGGCACTTGAAATAATGCTGTCAAATCCATCTTCAAAAAAAAAAGAAAGTCACTAATTAGGACTAGCAAAAGTAAATTTTCTGGGGATTATCATTATAATAAATATAAACAAATTTTACCACCTACCGCACCTCCTTAAAGCAATTAATTATTAAATATTCATAATTTGGCTCTTCAATTTCAATTTTCAATTTCAATGTTTCAATTGAATTTTAATTTCATTTATCTTATTATCTCATTTTATTTAATCTCTATTCAAATATTTAATACGTGTTATGCCTAGTGTTTTGCCTATTGTTACCTATGTTTTGTTATCTTGTCCAAGGGCTTGTTCCGGCAAATATATAAATAAATAAATAAAAAATAAATAATAAGTTTAAATATTTTGGAGGTTTGCTTCTTTTTATTCCATTATCTTTACCTCTTTATTTTGAAAATTTCTTCTTGATCTTTTTTTAACTAATGGAAATTTTACATTCTTTTTTCAGTTCCTCCGTTATTTGTAATCGAATTCCTACATCGAGTGGTGGATACTTTCTGCGATTATTTCTCAGAGTGCACTGAATCTGTCATCAAAGAAAATTATGTCGTAGTTTATGAAGTAAGTTATCTTCATCAGAATATAAGTCGGAAGAATGCAAATAGTGTTCTTGAAATCTTTTAAAGTCAGAAATTCCTCTTTTCATTTATTTTCCAATAAGCGTGAGAATACTAATTGTAAACCACTGAGTTTTTCCATGAGTTATGAAGGTAGAGTTCTAGCAGTAGCAGTATTGTCACATGGTGGTTACAAGGATCAGTTACTGAAGTTACGATGACCAGCGGCGGCTCGTGCACTTTGGCAATAATGTTTTCCTTCCATTTGATTCAATGTAAAACAATCGATTCGATGTGAAGCGGCGCTTCAGGTGCAACCGATTGTTTAACGTAGATTTAAATGGAGGGAAAACATTGTTGCCAAAGTGCACGAGCCGCCACTGACAATGACCAGTTCAGAGAAACGAGTGAGAAATCACATTAATTTCAGCCTCCAGGAAAAGCTAAATAGTACAGGCCATAAGGCATTAACAGTATGCCTATGCATACATCGCTATAAATCTCTTAGCTAAAAACCTAGCTTTTCAGAGAATGTTTTTGTTAAAATGATGAATTGAACTGAATGAGTGTTTTTGGTAGGGGATAACCTTTGTGGATCTGAGATCAATTGTTGGCCATTATAAATTATAAATTAATTAAATTCTTTTGTTTCTGAAAATGTTGGTTTCCTATTTTTACTTTTATGTTTTCTGCCCCTTAGTTATTAGATGAAATGCTGGACAATGGTTTTCCACTCGCCACTGAATCAAACATTCTAAAGGAACTGATCAAACCTCCAAATATTTTGAGGACTATTGCAAATACAGTGACTGGAAAATCTAAGTGAGTACCGTTTTTTTTTTGTTAAAGGTGATTCCATGGTCGATTAGCTCCAAATATTGGCACCAAATTGCGGTGCTCAAAAATTCACCAGTGTTTCGCTAAGATTAATGAATACATGTAAAAATTTTTGAGGATCATAGGCACTTGGAAGCATACTTCAGAAAAATCCAGTGAAATTTCCAAGCTGAAGCACCTAAAAATTGAGGCGTTTTATGTTAAAAGGGGTTCTTCGCGAAGAACCCCCTTTTGCGTAAAACACATTAATCGATTTGTCGTATCAATAATAGTCTCTCACCAAAATCTCAGCTCAATATCTTGAAAACTCAGCCATTACGAGGTGTATTCGTGAATCGAGGCTTTGTTAAATGGGCGTTGTGATGCCAGTTTCAAGTTCTCCAAAAATCGCTGAAAACTTAGATCGCGGTTTTGAGGGCTTAGGAGTCGTCGGAGCGTAAAAACGCAAAGAATCTTTCATGTTGGAAATTATTCCAAATAGATACGAAGCGTATCAACTTTTCGATTCAATCGATACTTCTAGATATGTTTCGATATAAAGGCATTTTGGGCTTTATTTTTGGATGTATCTGGCAAAACCGGCAAGATATCTTAAAGTACTTTTTTTGGGTGAAAGTACATGCCATAAAGACCATCTCTGCCGAAAATCAGCAAATGTTTACTTTTTCCTGCTATTTGGTGGTATCTTTAAGGCGGCGAGACCCGTTTTACGTAAAAAGGGATTCCTAGGAGTCAACTTCAAAATATTGTGTAAAACACAGAAATACACGGATTTTAAAAAACTTTAAGCCATTATGTCCGTAAATAAACCTAGTTTTAGGAAAAAAATTTACATTAGCCATCTAGGAAACCAGATCGGTAGAAATCAAGTTGCAAAACTTTGAATGCGTTTTTCTTCCAATTACAAAACTGCAAAGAACCCCTTTTTACATAAAACGCCTGAATGAAAAATAAGAAAAATTCCATAAGCCTCAATGAGTGTGATTGAGGCATATTGATATATGTAGTCTCACTCGTTCTTTTTAAGCTTACGAGAAACTTCCCCTTCAATATTACGGCATTAATTCGCAATCAATGGGACAGTTGCAAGGGTCTAAAATTGTGTGTTTTTTATAAAGAAAATAATAGTGCTTGATGAGCTGAGAACAATGGTGGCCACTGAATGGTGGTTTTTTCATAAGTGTCCCGCTTTTGGAGATACACACCTGTAAAGTTGTAAAAAATTGTGTGCGTAGTGACATCACTACAAGGAATACCCATTCATGGGTCATTGGAGCTTAACCTGTCCCACCCGCAACTTTTAAAATCCATTGTTTTGATTCTCTAACATCAAGTTTTCGTTCTTTGAAAGATTGGACGAGAAAGAGGTCACTCAATTACCACCCTTTTGATCACTGGCGGATCCAGTGGATTGTCTATCTCTCTCTATAGCCATTTGATTGCTTGTGTTAGAAAAGGATAGAAGAGGGGGCGAAAGACATGTGACCGCCCCTTACCTGTCCTTTTCTAACAAACGCAAACAAATGGCCATAGAGAGAGAAAGAAAAATTCCTGGATCCGCTAGTGCTTTTGATTGCTAAATAATTGAAAATTGAAAAATACAGGATGAAAAGAAAAGTTTTAAAATGTTGGGGGTGGGGCAGTTAAGCTGGAATGACCCTTAACCCATGTATGCCCAGTGGGTCATTAGCGACCCGCTTGTTGTGTTATTTTTGGACCAAGTGTCAGTCAATTTGGACCAATTTTGAGAGTTTTTAGCTCGTAAAATTTAGCTGCCCCAAAAAATTTCTTTGTTTTAATTTTTTTTGTGTTTTCAGTTCTCAAATTGTGTTTTTTGAGAAAAACACCTAAAAATTCCAAATAATTCTGGGCACATATGGGTTAAAACAATGTATTTTGGGCCAAAATCTCATCTTCGGAACAATGGGACTTAATCAAAAACCAAAGGCGTCTCTGTTCTCAGCTCATCAAGTACTTTCAGTTTCTTTACAAAAAACACTGAATTTCTGACTCTTGCAACTGCTGCCCCATTGAGTTTTTTTTTTTAGCTCAAAAATAAAAAAAAACACTTTCTCTAGTGCCAACGCTCTTGGATTTTTCATCCTTTTTATACTATCCCTGTGTGTTTATTTTTTCAGTGTTAGTTCAATTTTGCCAAGTGGACAACTGTCTGTGGTCCCTTGGAGACGTACAGGCGTTAAATATACTAGCAACGAAGCCTATTTTGATGTTGTAGAAGAAATTGATGCAATCATCGACAAAACTGGATCTGTCATTTTTGCTGAAATTCAAGGCTATGTAAGATATTTTTGTTGTGAACATTTATTATTCTAAAAAAATCAAATTGAATTTTCAAATTTTGTAATTCTTAACCTTTTTACAACCAGGTTAGGTACAAGGGGTGTCCCAAAAGTACTGCACACTTTTGTCTTGGGGGGCGAACGAAAGCAGATGTCACTAAAAACGGTTTGTGAGGGGCAATTGTCCTAGTAATTACCTACAAATCAAGACCAAATTCAGCTTTGTAAGTTAAATATTCACTGAGTTATAGTGTTTTGAAAATGACATGTCTAGCTGACCCCTCCAGGATTCTATGTTAACAGAACTTTCAGTCGTTGCGCGGAATCTTTTGGAAGTAGAATCATTGAAACACTTAAAGCTACCAAAGAAATTCATATTTTGATTAATTAAATTGGTATCTGTAAATTTTAACAATATATAGAGCCACAAGTTCAATGAATCATTGAAATCATACAGCTTTTTAAGTGTCAAAGGTCTCTCTGTCTCAGGTTGGTCTGTCAGGGTAGAGTGACCTTTTTGACCCACCAAAAGCTGCATAATTTCAATGATTCGTTAAATTTCTGTTCTTGTTGAAATGGGGCAGTTGCAAAGGTCTAAAATTTTGCGTCTTTTATAAAGAGAATGATAGTACTTGATGAGCTGAGAACAATGGTGCCTTTGGTTTTTTCGTAAGTGTCCCAGTTTTGGAGATACACACGCGTAAAGTTGTAAAACATCGTGTGCGTGGTGACGTCACTACGCGGAATTCCCATTTAAAACAATAATTTTGGGCCAAAATATCATCTCCAGAACAATGGGACTTGAGTAGAAACCTAATGGCACTTTTTTTCTCAGCTCATCAGGTACTTTCATTTTCTTTATAAAAAATACAATATTTCAGACCCTTGCAACTGCCCCATTTGCAGACTGCAATATGATTATATCTGGTCTTTAATTGTAATCTCTTTTTTTTTTCAGATCGACTGCAGTATAAAACTAAGCGGGATGCCCGATCTCACCTTATCATTCATAAACCCCCGCCTTCTTGATGACGTCAGCTTTCACCCTTGTGTGCGATACAAACGCTGGGAGGTAATCATTTTTCTTCTTTTATCAGTTAAGGGTCATTCCATCATCACTGTCCTACCTGCAAAATGTTAATACTACATTTTTCTCGCTAAACCTTGATTTGTTGTAATTTTCAGTTATGAGAGGGGTGCGATACCTTAGCTTTCTTACCCTTTCTCACTTCATCTCCTAAAAATTAAACATTTCAAATTTTACTGTGAAAAATTTGTTTTAAAATGTTTCGGGTGACCGTTATGAAGGAATGACCCAAATCATTATTTCAGTATACGATAGAGTATACAAAATTTCCGATTGCTCAAACTGTTGCGAAAATCAACTTTTTAAGTACATGCAGGCTGATTCTGCTCTTTTGCAGGAGACGAGACGAGATAGCAAGAAACGATGAATCCCATTGGTTTAAATGGCGTCACGTGACAGATACCTAGGCCTTTCTAGGGGCCTAAAAGCTAAGATTGCGTATGGCCTCAAGAGATCCGTTGGTAATCCGTTGGTAATCCGCCCCTGACATTTTATTTTATAATTTAGATTAGGATTAAAAGGGCAGCACTTTTTCTCCTTTAGTTCATTTATTTTATGAGTAAATTATAATGTGTAAATCTTGAAACTTTGTGCTGTCTTATAGTCCCATACTTAATGATTTTCCTATTTGTTTTCAGTCTGATAGGATCCTCTCTTTTGTACCACCCGATGGCAATTTCCGATTGATGTCTTATCATTTTGGACCTCAAAGCAATGTTTCCATTCCATTTTACAGCCATTTCTCAATTAGTTTTAAGGATGGCATTGGAGGTAAATTAGACATCACCGTTGGTGCCAGGCACACTTCCGGAAGAACGGTAAATACCTTGGTTTTTCTTTTAACAGGTTAGGAGACTGAAGTAAAATAAAAACTTTTGTCACTGCATACAAAATTTGCAAGGCAAGAGAATTACAAAGTATCTTATTTCACTGTCATTGATTCAAATCCCAGCGCTGCAGATTTGGCATTTTGTAATTATTGGTTCTACTTTCTGCAGAGCAGACTTGGCGTCATTCTTGAAACAAGTATGTGTTTAGGGGGTGTTGAATCAATTTTTTATTTTGAGGATAAATTTCAAGATGAACGAAAATTTGGCCGGCCGCCATTGGCATACCGCAGCCGACAACGATTTTCAATCTACATGTTTGATTGTCGTTTGTTAAGGGCTTTCAAACAAGTATGTGTTCAGGGGGTGTTGGATCAGTTGTTCTTTTTTGGTGGCCTTGGATAATATGAGTCCTGCTCTCAAATTGTGAGATGAACCAAACTTTGGCCGGCCGCCATTGGAATGCTGCAGCCGACAGCGATTTCCAATCTACGTATTTGATGTAGATTGAAAGATTTTCTGACGAACAGTTTAAAACTGAGTTTATAATGCATTTTTCTTATAAATTTTTTAGAGGGAGGGCTCCTGAACCCCCTTCTTTCTAGGCATGTGCCCCTAGACCTTCCAGGCATTCTATTCTTCTACTAGGGGCCTAAAAGCTAAGATTGCGTATGGTCTCAAGAGATCCGTTGGTAATCCGCCCCTGACATTTTATTTTATAATTTAGATTAGGATTAAAAAAGCAGCTAGTTGGAGAAGGTGCCTGACTCTGCCCCACTCTACCTTTCTTAAACACAAGCGACCAGAATTCTTATGAGGAGAGAAAACAGGAAAAGGTCCTGCTTGGGCCGGTGAATTTTTAGTTTTTACCCTCTTTCTTGTTTCTCATCTGACAGACTCAGTGTCGATCCGACGAATTTGATGTGGTTGCATCGGCAGATCCTGCCCTCGCGCCCTATCCTCAGTTTCTGTTGTATTTAAAACTGACTATGTACTGAGGGAAATTTGGTATTTCGTAAATTAAAACGATACCTATTATTAGACATAATTTTGTTTCAATTTTAATATCTGTCATGTTCTTTAGGTTATTTAGACTTGTGTACTCAAGAATATTATTCTCTTATCAGAATCATAAAAAAGTTATTTTAATTTTTGTAATTTGGGTGCTCAGTCTTTCATATGTACATAGGTCATCTTAAGGTGATTCAAGGCGAAAATTCTTCGAATTTCAATCCGATGGATCGCGCCACTCGTCGCTCATGGAAAAAGTCGTGTTTTTGGCTTTTTTAATTGAAAACAAAGAAAAAACGCTAAATCCAAGAATGCCAGCACCTGCAAAATTTTGTTATGGATTTTTTGAGCCCAAAGCGAGCAAAATTGGTTTGGAATCAGAGCTGTAAATTATGAAATTCATTTCACCATGAGCTTAGTGAGTGAGATTGAGTGCGAGTGATAATATGACTGTCTGCCTCACTTGCACTCATTGAGGCTTATGGGAATTTTCGTATTACATAATTTCTGGCTTTATTTCTGAGTGTTTCAGCTTGGAATTTTCAGGGTATCTACCTAAAGTATGCTCGCAGCTGCTGCTGTTCCTCAAATTTTTGCTTTTTGCGTAAATTTTATCCAAAAACTGTTGACTTCTTGAGCAGCCCGATTTTGTGTCCATGGTTCAAATTAATCAACCGTGGAATCATCTCAACTATAAGATGCCATCTCAACATGAGGCAAAAAGCACGTTTGTTACTGAATTCATTTTTGTGTCATTTTTTGTGTTTTTTGTGTTTTCAGCTAGAAAATGTAATTTTAGAAATTCCAATGCCGAAAGCCGTTCTGAATTGTAGTTTAGTACCCAGCCAAGGAAAATATTCGTTCGATCCGGTCAGTAAAATCCTAAATTGGGATGTTGGTCGAATTGAAGTATCCAAGTATCCAAATTTGAAAGGATCGGTAAGTACCTTAACTGAGTCAATAAATTCTACTGTCTGTTGCTCTATTACAAAATGTCTGTTGTCATAAGCATAACCTTTCTTCGGAGCACCATGCTCCTTGACAGTCCTGAACCAAATATGAAAAAATCACCCCAATCACTCTAACTGCCTGAAATTTTGTTTTCTGGAAAGATACATATCTGAACCCCTCCAAAAAAAAATCTGTTGAGCTGGTTGCCTACCTGTCCCTTAAATGAGGAAAAATTCCACTCTTATATGTGTCCGTAATAATAGAGGAAGAAGGTCAACCAACATGTCTTTCATCTGACGTATAGGCGTAAGTCAATTTTTGAACTTTTCAGGAGAGTGGAAACAAACTTGACTGACTCCTTGGCTTCAATGACTTACCCCTTTACATTTTCCGTTATAACTTGATAATAACTATTGATAATTTGGCATTTTTGACATCAAAGTTTGAGAAAGCATCATTTTTTGTATAGGAATCGATGAAAAAGTCAATTCGTCAATTTGCTGACTTACGCCTTTACGTCAGATGGACAACAAACTGTCTCTCATTTCTTCGCTTCATAATTTACCCACAGCAATTCCTTCAAGTGCACCATATTCTTACTATACCGTAGATTGCGTTATTTTTTCTGATTTTTTTTTTTTAAATAAATTATTTGATTTTGTCTTCAGATAAGTTTGCAGTCTGGAGCCACTGTCTTGGAATCCAATCCAACAGTTAATGTAAGTGTATGGTTTTCTTTCATTGTACCCATTCTGTTGCAGCCTTAGTCTCCTTCACCCCCATATTTTGCCTCCGGACTGTTAACAATCTACTTGTTGTCCGCTCTTTTGGCCCAATTTTGATAAATTGTTGGTCAATTTTTTCTATTAAACAGTTCTGGGTATTTTAGCGTCTCTCATGGTGGTGGAAGTTGAAACCAAAAACCTCGAGTTTTATCAATTTTTATTTTTTTGTAGCTCTGAGATAGGTGCTTTTTTTTTGGGAAACAAAAAACTTACCTCAAAATTCCAGCAACTTCTGAGGATTTGTCGGTTCAGCAGAGACATTTTATGCTAAATTTAGAGGCTAGGCTAAATAGTATCCTGCAGGTGGATCCTTGAAAATTTTGACTTTTAAATAGATTGGATAAAAATGGAAAATGGTGATTGGTGGAGATGTGTACTGCCATAAGCGACAGGTGTTACTTATGCTGTTTTTGCTATGTAGCTCGGGGTCTATTTGAATAAACTTCAACTTTCAATGAATAATTTTTTTTCTGAATTTCAGGTGAAATTTACTTTGAATCAACTGGCCATCTCTGGTTTGAAAGTAAACCGTTTGGATATGTACGGCGAGAAGTACAAGCCTTTCAAAGGAGTGAAGTACATAACGAAAGCAGGCAAATTCCAAATAAGAATGTGATGAATAATGTGCAAGAAAAAAAAAAAAAAAATTTGACGTCTTCTAATATTTAGGTGTTATTGTTTGTTTTATCTTTCTTTTATACTCAAAAATATTCAATGTTAAAAAAATATACTTATTTTTCAAGAAATGCTTATTAATGTTCTAAACACCAAGTCCAATAATAATTCTTTATTTCTTCCCTCATTCTACGTGCAGTAAGCCAGCGCGGTGAGTGGGACTAAGGCAAAACATAAAACTTTCTTCGATATAACTGTGATTGTAAATTAATGCGTGATGCTTCTAAAATTTTGTTGAAACATGACGACATATAATTTAAGGAAAGTGGAATCCAATTGTGTAATCAAATCTAAGAGAACTTGTTGTTTTCTAGCACGGATTTGCATTGGAAAATTTGAATCCTGTTTCTTATGGGAAAACCCAAGAGAGCAAGTGAGATGGAGCAATTGTTTGGATCCAATTTTTTTCGTGAAGTCAGATTAAACAGGCCTATATTAATCTTTGGAAGTTACTTTGTGCTTCAGGATACAAATTTTATCAAATAAACTCCAAAAATAATATTTAAAAAGTTTATATAAAAATGAATAACAATAACAAAAAATAACAAAGCTGATTTGAAAGATACATAAAGACAATACACAGAAAATACTTTTACACCTTTAAATGGTAAAACGACAATAGAATTTTAAAATTTAAAAAAAAAAAAAAATTGAGACTTGGTAAATTTACTCTAATGTTTCAACACTTTGAGCAGATACGCTTCAAGTCAATTGCGTATTATTGAAAAAGGAAATTTAATATCACAGCTGGAACAAAATTTGAAGCGCAGTTTTAAATTTAAGGTATGGATGGGCCAAGTATTTCACAAGATTTTAAAACATTGATGCCGCCATGTAAACAGCAGACTCGCGGGAAACCCAATTGAACTAACAAACGACCAACCTGCAATAACAAAAATCAACCAATTTTTAAGTGTCCAAAGTCCTTGTTATAAGGATGAATCAAACTTAGAATTATTTTATTCAGTCGACGAAAAAGCGGAATAAATTGAAAAATGGCAAAGAAAAATGAATTTTCAATTTCAAAAAAGATAGTAAACCTAACCTAACCTATTGACTGGCGGAAATCAAAAGGTTTGGAGGCCTTTTCAAAATCCGTCATTTTGTACTATGAAAAGTTTTGTAAAATAAGGTACACCAAGTAACAGAGGTACTTCTTAGCTACCAGAATGAGGCCAGTTTTTTTATAAAGGCCTTAGAGATAGGGCAGGGCGCACAGTTCGAAATTTCAGCAATCTAGCGGAATTTAATTCCTCAAGCACACGACAAACCAATTTTTACATCCTTAACGCTAATACTGGTGAGTTATGTCAGAAAATCCGAGAATCACAATAAAAATTTGATGATCCACTAATTATGACTTAAATTGGCTATTTTTGTCAGTCATTTTGGCTTAAAATTAGGCTTAACTCACAGATTTTGAGGTAGTGCTTCTATATGTTGACCATTATGCTTTTTGGATCGCTGAATCCAAATCTAAACTCAATGAACAAAATTTTTGGTCATCAGAGCCGCCATTCTGAACAAATAACCTTCATACAGCCTAAACTTGATTTTTGGATAGCATTTGGACTTCTACCCATTTTGAGCTAAACATTACTTTTGTTTAATCCATACCAAAATGAAACAATATTAGCCTCGATTTTTCAGAAAATGTTCTACATCCTGCTTTAATAAAAGTTTGAAAAATTTTCCGATCCCTGATAAATTTTAGGGGTGTGCGAATCCGCGTATTTCGAATCCGAATCCGACGGGATTCGGATTCGAAATTTTTTTTCGGATTCGAAATTTTCGAATCTTTTTTTTTTTTTTTTTTTTTTCCCCTTTTTTTTTCATATACATTTATAATTTTTTCGTTTTTCTAACTTTTCTTTTCCTTCCATATGTTTTTTCTTCCTCTTCCCCTCTATACATTAGCGCCTGCTAAAACGACGGAAACTACTATCATCACGATTTGGTACGAATGCGGCGCCGGCACGTCTTCCGAATATCGATGAACCTAAATGGGGATAACGGGCGGTAATCGATCAACACCAAAAGTGCGCGCAACCAGCGAAATAGAATAGTAAAGATGAATCAGAAAACAAATATTTTCTTCTCATTTTTCATTACATCGTAAGGAAAATAAAAGCGCCACACTTTAAAACAATTTTTTTCGAACTTTTACGGCGCGGATTCGGATTCGGGAAAATTTGATTTTAAGATTCGGATTCGGAATGAAAAAACTGGATTCGCACACCCCTAATTAAATTTATATAATTGGAGAGTCAGCTCAGCTCGATTACAAAAAGTAATCAACAGTTCAACCTGGTAATCCAGTCTCATTTGCCCAACTCTGTCTAAAATAATGATGAAGTCTGTTCAGGAACCTACCTTTGCAGCACTATTGGCCTCAGATCCAACAACAACGACAATTTTTCCTTTATTATTGTAAAGGATACTCAATTCTGGACTCGGTGGTATTGGTGAGGCAACAGTGTCGGAGGAATCAAAATCTATCGTCGAGAGAGGTATGTTTATACTTCCAGGCACCGACTCTTCAACGTACCTGCATAACAGAATGGAAAACATAAATACAGACGCGTATGTGACATGTCACACTACAAATGAGGTATGTACTCATTTATCTAGCGTGGCAGTCGAATGGGTGACCCGTGTGACCAAAAAATAGGATTTTTAGGTTAGGGTTAGGGTCGTTAATCAGTCCCTCTTCCTACTCGAGTGGGTTCTTGTTTGAGTATTGTTTTTATTATTTTTTTTTTATTGAAAATGGTGCTGTGAGCGCACCAAAACATCTCGGCAGTTTTTATTTGTTGTTGGTCTAGTTTCCATTTTAATCTTTTACTTGTTCAGGTTAAAATGAAATAATTCCTTCATTTGTCTAAATATATTGATCTTCGATATGAAAGGACGTTCTTGGTCCTTATCGCTTTTCGTAACTGAAAGATACCAAAATACTAGAGAAGAGATTGGAAAAATCACAGCTTAAACCTAACCTAAAAATCCTCTATGTCGGTTACTTCGGAGACCCATTGAACTGTCATTGTAGTTTAAAAGTAGAGCTTGTTGCACACAACAAATGGTCAATACTTCTCCAGACAATATTTTCAGGAAAGTGAAAAAACGAAAAGAGGCTCGGAATCTCAATTATTATTTTCTCTCTTAAAAAAGACGAGATCTAGCCTCTTCTAAAAGCTCTTGTCCAAGTTCATGCAGTTCGAGAACTTTAAAGTAATTAGAATTTTTACAAAATGCAGGATTATGTACATTTGTTGTTTTCTAAGAATTTAACTAGACTAATAGAAATGCAAAGCATAATGGTGGGTTGTTGAAAATCAAGGCGGATGAAAGCAGGAATGTGCAGTTTGATTACTGCGAAGAAGTGCAACGGACAAATTCCGTCGAACAGCATTAACCAGCTTATGCAGTTTTCTCCCATTTGATTCATATGGGAGTTGACCAGCCTACGTCAGTGTCCCCTAGCAAACGGGTTGACCCTAGTGGCAAATATCGCGAATTGCATATATCTTATTTTTATCTACTAGTAGATAAAAAGTTCACATTGAAACAGACTGATCAGAAAAGTTGTAAAATAGTCATGCTTACTCCACTTGCGGTCTGATATCGACGACCAAAACTTTTGGGCGAGCATGTTTTGTGTTGATCAAATCTAGTAGATCAGCACCACTTATCCTTGGACAAAACTCGGACTGTAAGACAGCGTATGTTAAACCGGACATTGCCTGAAAAACAGATAGAAATTGAACAGTGATTTCAGATGATTAGGAACAATCAATAACCAGAACCATTTTCAGCTTTTGAAAGAGCAAGGGAAAATTTCAATGCAGTTATTTTTTAAGGCACAAAGATGCAGAGTCTCATTTTCTGTAGCTATGACATGACTGCCGTGCTAAGGAAGAACGCTGTAAGCGACATGTGTTACTTAAGCTGTTTTTGCAATGTAGCTGAGGGTCCCTATTCTTCAGTTTACCCTCAATCGTAAACCTACAATGCCTCAAATGGTTTGACCTTCCAAGGATTCCAGCATTGAACAATAGACGGTTGGCCTTCTCTAAATGCTTGGACGGCCGCAGAGAGCCTTAACCTAACCTAACCCCACACCATAAACGCATTTTGGAACCAAGCACCGCTACTTGTCACAATCCGTCAACCTGATACTCAAAATGCATGACTTGTACCAAGGTACTATGACTTTCAAAAGAAAGGACCCTGGTCGAAATTCTTACTGTTCAATTTGTCCTTTATTTTCAATGGAACTTTCAATTTTTCATGACGTACTTTAAAAGAGGCTATCTGATTAGTCCTTAAACACTTGAAAACCGCAAAATTGTTTAAAAATTTTCCAAGATTTACAAGAGTAAAAACTTTGACCAGGGTAATTTCTTTTGAAGGTCATAGTACCTCTCAAAAAGACAAAAGGACAAGAAACAAGAAGGATATTATACATTGACACTAGCTTAAAGAAATTGGGAATCCAATCAAGAGTAGATTTTCATTTTTTATTTATTTTCTTTGTATAAAGCTACTGAAGTTTTCCAGGGCCATGAATTAATAAATAGACAAATGCTTACCAACGGTGAGGAGTTACCCTCCTTGAGGAGCTTCTGACTCCTTGCTTCATGCTGTCTGAACGTAATACTTTTTGGCGTGACACAGTAAGCGTCTATAGAATCAGTTACACACCTTTCCATGTCAATTTCTGAAAATCAGGTTAAACACATGAGTATCACGTAGAGTATCATTGCTCAGAAGAAAATCTTAAGAATAAAATTCAATCTCCCTTACAACCACACTTGTGAAGATTTGTTCTCCCGACACATGCTTTTTACTCTACCATCTCTTTATATCTATGAAATCATCAAATTCTCAGTATTCAATAACCTTATCAAGCCAGCAGATCTACTACCCTCACATCGCTATTATAGTAGACACCATAACATCAATAATGAGAAAGTAAGACTCGAATTTTCCAAGTCAAACATCAAATATTCAAGTATACAACTCTTTAACGCGCTGCCAGGAGAATTAAAGGGTTTGTTCAGGGAGAGCAAATTCTATCTTTTCATTTCTAAATTAGAGCAATACCTCCTAAAGAATCCCTACTACTCTCTACAACAATTTCTAAACTGATTCATAAGAATATCTATTTATTTGTTATTCATACAATTGTAATTTGACTTGTACCATGGTCACTTAATTGTGACCTCAATGTATTCATAAATAAATTATTATATATTATTATTATTATAACATAGCTCAGCAATACATATGGAATAGCAAAATAGAAAATAGGAAATAAGGAGTAGAGGTAGTAAAAATGACTATAGAATTTTCTTTCTTCAGGCTAAGAGTTGGAATGTAATACTAAAAATCAATGAGTTACCTACCTGGTAGATCGGAGAAAAGCAAGATGCATTCGTTGAATCCCGAATTGAGGAGCGTGTCTCGAAGTTGTTGAAGAATGGCAAGGCCGATGAAGAGGGGAAATGAGGCATCACCGAGCAACAATTTGTCCCAAAGATGAAATATCTTGTGGAGAGGGAAGACATCTGAAGCAGACGAGAAATTTGCAATAAAGAAATAAAACAATAAAGAAATAATTTTAAATTTTAATGAACATGAATCCAACAGTTTGGAAACTTTTCAATTTGTTACGTAAAATTGAGCCCTGTCAAAACGCCCGGTGATCTTGTTCATCATAATTATTTACCTGACGATTAAAGTTACTTTTCATGGGCGCCTGCAGCGAGGGACAACAGGGGGCACTTGCCCCCCCCTGGAATTCAAAACAGTCAAAATTTCACGAGGACAAATGAAAGGACCAAAAGAAATTGAAATGTGAATCAAAGGAGTAATAGTTGACGAACTTTATTATTGGTTTATTTTGTAATTTTAACTCACTTTTTACAAGGAATATAGTAGAATAGGGCAGTTGCAAGGGTCTGAAATGTTCAGTTTTTTATAAAGAAAATGAAAGTACTTGATGAGCTGAGAAAAAAGATGCCTTTGGTTTCTAATTAAGTCCCACTGTTCCGGAGATGAGATTTTGGCCCAAAATACATTGTTTTAAATGGGAATTCCGCGTAGTGACGTCACTACACCCACGATTTTTTGTAACTTTATACGATTGTATCTCCAAAACCGAGACACTTCACTACCATTAAGATTAAACAACCTCATCTAAAATTCAGTGACATTTGATCGAGTTACAGGTTTTTGTTTGTTCCCATAATCAGCTAAGGCAGTCATTGAGATTAGTCTCAAAATTTTGTTAGAGGTCATTTCAAATGTGTAGGCGCACCTAGACTGATAATCTTTGGAATTTTCCAAAATCATTTCTCATTTTACAAGGTAAAAATGAATGAAAATGAATTTGAGCGTCAAGCTTTTTCACTGAGGTCTGCTTTAAAATCAAAAGGTCGAAGTCGTAGGAAAGTTTTGTTTTGATTTAAACAAATAAAAATTGAAAATTTGTTAAAGATTAAACATCTAGGTGAAGTGATCGAATGAAATTACTTGAATCACATCAAATACTCACTTCTTCTAAAAACTAAACTTACATCCTCCTTAGCAATTCACAGCTAATTTCAAAGTTATTCTTTTTTAAAAAAAAAATAGATTTACTTCTGGAATAACTAACTCACGTGAGAACATGGTTAAAAACCATGGGATGGCGAATAATTCTGGAATGAATTTGATGTCATCCAGATGATTTGCAAGAATGGGGTCTTGGAACGCTATCAAGTGCGAAAATTTGATGAGGTATTCTCTGATGATTTCTGAATTGTCTTTCAAAAAAAGGTTATGCAAGTACTTAGGGATAAATGCAGATAGACAGGCATAAGCTTGAGCTGAAAATGAATGAATAAATTCTGCGTAAGTTACGAACAAAACATAAATTATGAATGAGAAAATATTTATTTATTTGTTTGATTGTATAAAAAAGTCCTGAGACTACGGCAAATGCCAAGAAAAAACACTTCTTTTCTTGTGATTTACTGTTTTTAAATGGGTCTGTTGCAAACTTTTGCTAAAGACACAGAATACAAAAATTTAAAAGCTGTAAGATAATAGTAGATTGTGTTTCTAAACATCTACTCAATTAAATTAAATGAATGTTACCTAGAAAAATGACAGTCTGAAGAAAATTCTTTTAGCAAGTGGATCGCTTGACCTGACCTACCTTCATTGTTAAAATTAAGGTAAACAAATGGAGCACACAGAGAATCCAGTCCTTGCCAATAAACATACTGAGGATGGCTTATGACCCAAGCTTTGAGAACTCTTTTTAATTTCATGTGACCCTCTTTCGATGATAGGAGTTCGTTGTACTGATGGCATCTGGGTATGTCAACTTCAATCTAAAATCAAATGTGTTCAATAATTTATTTATAGTCTCTACGGAAAAAAAAATATACAGAAAAATTAAGAAAATGGAAAATTAAAAAAAACTGATTAAATGGAACGATTGCGTATTTGCACCAGCAAAAATGATGATGATTATAATGGTTAAACTGAAAGAAATACCCACAAACACTTTCTCACATCATAATTATTCTGGAGACCCCCCAGACCCCCCTTAAGGATCTAATGTTACAGTAGGCCGGTTGCAGAATGTTTTAGCAAATTTTCATCAAAATTCAAACAGTTATATTTGAAACATTCCAATTTTTCCCTACGTTAACCCATTTTACCAATTTTTCCATTGATTTAAATGGAAACCTTTTGACAACCATAACTTGCCTACAATTTAAATTGTCGAAAAAACAAGGAAAGTCCCTCTGGGGAATGGTAAAAGCAACTTCTCTGCAAAATTTGGATGCATACGTACAATCGGTTCAAAAGTTATAGTGGGATACAAACAGACAGACATCTGTGCATCACAACACTTTTTCTAACTTTGTTCGTTGCGAGAAAGTGTAAAATTAAAAGTAGTAGTAGCAGTAGTAGTAGTAGTAAAGCTAAATTGTCCAAACCATATGGTCGATATAAGAAAACAAAAAAAACACTTGCTGCTGTAGAAACCTGCGGAGGGTTTGATAATAACCCTCAGACTCGCCGGAAATCGAGCAGGCAACAACTCATTTTATCCACAAATGTCACAAACGCCTAACTACATCCACAGAGATACCAAACTTGAAACTTACTTGTCTATCGGTGGCAGTAACAGTTTCTTTGTCAATGTTAGTATACGTTGTTTCAATATCTCCACTGATATTGAGCAAAACGGACCAGAGCGGTCCACGAAATAGAGGAGGAATGTCTTTACGAGCTTCTTGGATTAATTCAGTCTTTTTGTAAGGATATGCCTGGAACAAGACAAAGATGCTAGAGAACAAGTTTAAGGAGAAAATAATTGCAGGAAGGAAATGATGAATGGAATGAAAGTTTCGAAAGGAAAAACCCACCATCAATGGCATGAAGAGGTGAAAAATGTTCGGGGCTTTCTGAAAATTCATACAATGGGTCTATTGCAAACTTTTGCTACAGCTGTATAGAGATTCTACTTCGGTGTAAAATTTCTTCAAGGGACGGAACTTCAGAAAACAAATAGGAAAGAGTATTACTCACTTGTATCAGTCTTTTCATGAGTACAATTCTAAGAAACTGGTACTCAGTATCTTTTTCCCGGATAATTAAAGGCAAGGAGGCAGCATCTGATTCCGAGTGGACTGGATTAACAGAGCCCAACCTGATAGACAGAAAAATTAAAACGTTCATGCAAATTCTTGAACATTCCCTGACTTCTTGTGAGACCATGCAACCTTATCATAATATGATGCGTTTTTTTATTCTCCGGTGCGCGCACCGGTGCAGCTCCACTGCACCATAATGTTTTTTTATTCCGGTGCCCCAGCACCGGATCGCACCATAGTGTTTATTTATTAGCGGTGCAATTCACCTGGTGCAGTTCCGGTACAAGCTCCAGTATATCAGAATTGAAGACCGATGCACTAGAGCTGGAGCTCCGGAGCTTCTGCACCAGACAGCTTCGGTGCAGCTCCAAAAGCTCCAGGTTATTGCATCGGTGCAGATTCCGGAGAATAAAAAAACGCACCAATAATCAATTTGAATGATAACTTCAGAAATCAGGAAATCATAATAAAACAAATGACATAATAGGAACAGTTGACATGTTACCAATACATTTCTAGGCTAGAGCGTACCTACTTTATCAGCCTTGCAAAAATGAAAAATTATGGCTTTTCACGCAGCTTGATCAGGAAACATGTATGTTGGCGTGTAGAGTTTATTTTTGAGGTTTCTGACCTCAACTTAGTTTCAAAATAGGTATTCAAGGGCTCGAAACCATTTTAAGTTGATCACAGATTGCCATTTGAAAATGCTCTGCTAGGAAAAGTTAGAGTTGAGTAGTACAAACTTATACCAAAATAATCGGTTTAAATTTTGTCTGTAATTGTCTGTCGGTAATTGGTATGTACATTGGTATTGTCCGGATCATCAGTATCTCTTGGTATTGCAGTATTTTTCAGTAAAGCAGCATTTTACAGTATTTTCTGATATTTTGGTATGTTTTGATACCGCAATATTTTTCAGCAAATCAGTATTTTTTTATATTTTGATATTTTTTCAAACTAAGTATTTACCGACTCATTGAGAACAGAATGACTTTCAGTGAGTTCAACATACTTACTGAACAATGGTATCAGATTTCCGATACTGCACAACTCTAGGAACAGTATTTGAACCAGGATTTGCTGGGAGCCAAAGCCGGAAATCTATAGATACATTAATTTACTCAAACTTTGGGCAGTCATTCCCCTTAATCAAATACTCAGTTTGAGATTTGAGAGATACATAATTATTCCTTTGCAAAGCTAAAGATTAACTGAGTACTTACTTAGTTTCAATAAGAGGATAGTAGGCAGTAAGCGGTAGATGCTCCAGTCTTTGAACAAGAGTATTTAAAGAGAGAGGAACAACACGCAGATCCAACATGGAAGTTTGATCTCTTTGTGCTCCAAATACGGTGCCTTCCAATAGAACTAGGCTGAAAGAAGGAAAGAGGTGTAACGGAAAGAAAATTGTCAGTCATCAATGGCACAGAGATCTTGAAATATGGGAGATTCAAGTCCTCTTGACAAAGGGGCTGTTCCAAGTTTGGAACTAATGGATGATTTAACGGACCATTCAGAGGTAAGAACATGCAAAAATAATTATGGTAACACTGAAAACTTTGAACTTACGAAATTTGATTAGTTTTGGATACTGGCTTTCATCACTTTTGAAAGTAGTTTTGAGTTTTCATTTTCATTATTTCTTATTTATGAGTTGAAAATGACAATTATTTTAGCCAAAACATCCCCACCGATCTTTCAATGATGAGTGGTTTTGGCATGATTCTAAATTTTCCATACTGTCAGTGGCGGACCGTGGGTCAAAAAAGTGGGGGGGCTTGAAAAAAGTGAAAACCTTTTTTTTTTTTTTTTTGCTTATTGAAATATGATAGGGGGGGGGGTGTTTCCAATGCTTTTAACTCCAAAAATAATTTGCGATTTGAACTAAGAATTTAGTAACTACTCCAAAAATTAAAAAAAAAAGGAAAAAAAATTGATGTCACTTGAAAACTGAAAATTTTGTGAGATTTGCGAGGTTAAAATTTACAAACAAGACAAAGAAGACTCTCCATAGTAACAAACAATTCATTCATTCATTCATAATGAGTGGCATTATAACGTAGCGCCCTCACTTTGATTTATTTTCTTCTCTTTTTTTTCTTTTTTCCTTCTTTTTTCTCTTTTTTCCTTCTTTTTTCCTCTTTTTTCCTCTTTTTTTCTCTTTTTTTCTCTTTTTTTCTCTTTTTTCTCTTTTTTCTCTTTTTTCCTTCTTTTTTCCTTTCCTTTTCTTCCAGCCCGGGTCTTCGGAAAAAAGTGGGGGGGCTTAAGCCCCTGGAGCCCCATACACGGTCCGCCACTGCATACTGTTTTTTCATCTTCCGGCAAAATTGAATTAGCTTACTTTTCAAATTCTTCTGTACATATTACGCTAAATTCTAAAATATTTTGAGGAAATATGCACAGATAATGGAAATAAATACAACTAAAGAAATGCAATCAGTAGCGTACGAAGGATTTTTGTTGGTAGGGGCTTGTACTATTAAGCGTTTGACTGAAAATTATTCCCCTATACGGTATACCCCTAGAAATTGGAGATGGGGGGGGGCACTTTAGCCCCCATAATACCTGTACAGCTCCGCCATCTTAGTTCTTAAATGGGGCTTAAGCCAGCAAAAGCCTCCCCCCTCCACATAGACCATCTCTCCTTTGCACTATTGAATGACTCATTTCTTTATTTTTTAAATATGCACTTACTTTGGCACTGACAAAATGGGCGGTGTGTTCTTTACGAGTCCTTTTTTCTTTAATTCAGCTTCTACGTCACCGCCAGCTAGTTGCCACAAATGATACACTTCAGAGAGATCTCTTTCACTCAGCGGATGTTCTCGCTGCTTGCTCCAATCCAAAAAATTCACTTTTACCTTTTCAGGTCTATCAACAGGATACAATTTGAAGATAGGATGATTTAGAAGTTGACTAGCGGTGGGACGATGACGGGGGTTTACTTTCAGACATTGATTGACAAAATGTATCAATTCTTTTGGTAATTTCTGTGAAAAAAAGAAATAATTAGTGGGTGAAGAAATTAAGAACCCCGAGATAACCACAAAAGGGGGAATTTTTACACAATCAATTAAAAAAGTTAAGGTGATTCCAGGGTCAATTAATTCAAACCATGGACCCCACATCACTCTGCTTAAAAAGTCAAAAGTTTCAGGCTAAAATTGCTGAATTTACACAAAAAGCACAAATTTAAGGAACATCCACACCTGAAACTTTCACGCTGTATCACTCAAAAATAAAGCCAGGATATTGGAAATATGAAAAAACAGTTTTACAACTTTCGGGGGGAACATATTCCCTGACAACTACTAATTTATCCCATTTTACATTTCCAGTCTTACAGTTACACCTCAATGGGGTTGTTGCAAATTTTTTTTCAGGGCAATTCAAGGGGTTAATTCAGGTATAAAAACCTTCAAAAATACCGATGGTAGCGCTAAAAACTTATATGAAATCCACTCTATAGCTCATAAATTGCTTTCAAATGCGCAAGCGTAACAGCAAAGCTGGGCACTAAAAAATGGGAGATTCCTATCTTTATTTTGTCACTCTTTCTATATACTGGGAAGGAAGATTCATTGAGTAACTATTTACCTGAGTAGTTATTAACAACTGATTAATGGTACCTCCTCTTATTGGCCACTTCTTGATGGAGTGATAGTTTTATCAGTTGAGAATTATTTGCGCCCAGTACGGGCACTACAATAGTGCATTAGAAAGTATTTTATGAGTCAAGGAGAGGATTTTAGTTTTTGGTGCAACCATCTTTATTTTTGCAGGTTTCTACACCTGCATTGACCTTCCAATCACCTGATGCAAGAGTTTGAAACAGTCTTATTTATAACAGTAAAATACAGGTACAAACCTCATAGATATCAATTTTACCACACTCTCGAGCAAGTCTTGAAAAAATTTCATCGCAATGCAAGAGAGACAGAACTTTCCGCAGAGTCTGGGTAAGTTTTGATCCATCCCAAAGTGGTTTCGACAGTACCAACTCGACGACGATTATACCCAAGGACCACACATCAACTTTTGGACCTGATATGTAATTTGAGCTTTTGGCTTGTAGGAAGACTTCTGGTGCCGTATACTTGGGTAATCCGATAGGGAAAGAGACGTTGTGACCACCATTTGTCATGTAATACAAACCATAGTTAAAAAGTTTGACGTTGTCTTTGTCATCAATCAAAACGTTGTCAGGAGACAGGCATCGATGGACGATGTTTTTTTCATTCAAATAAACTAGAGTTGAAAGTATTTGGTGGGTGTACTTGATAATGTCTTTCAACGCTACCGTGGATAGACTGGAGAGTGCTCGCTCAAAATATTCCGAGACGACCATCGTCCTTTCTGCATCAAAAAAATGTTAAAATTGAAATCAGTAAGGAAAAAAAAAAAAGGTTATTGTCACAGAATAATAAAATAGGATACACATTATTTACCCACACCAACACTCTTGGATTAGAGAGTGGAGACTTCTAAATTAACGATACTTAATCGGTTAACAAGACAATGGAACCATTTATTCATTACAAATTATTTGACAAACAAGAAGGAGACGTACAGACTTTCGAATTGACATGACGAGATACAAGATTTCAGAACAAAGAACTGCCATTGTGTTCTTCTGTGCATTTGTAAGTTATTTTTTTTTTTTTACTTTATTGCCATATTTATTTTAGTTTGTGTTTTTTTTCATTTATCAATTTTAGGTGATTCCATTTTGATGGGGCCAATTGGCTCTTGTGATTTTTTGAAAGAGCTTGATTCAAAATCGGTATTCATTCAATAAACAACTTCAAGCAGTCATCGATTGCACTGCTGCCATTAGTTATGGAGAGAGTATTTGTAGACGTAGTAGAGGGCAAGTCTAGCACCCTAGTGTTCCACTAATGTAAGAATCAAAGATGATGTTTTACTCATCAGTAACCAGTGTGATGTAACCAGTGTGTAACCAGTACAGAAATATTCCCATGAAACTTCACGAACGGAATTATTTCAAAATTTATCAGAAAAAAAAAAAAAAAAAATTGTGAGATTGAAAAAAATCATAGAAAGGACACTGCACATTTTTTACGGCGCGTGGACTACGTTCAAAGTGTCCTTTTTGTTTGTTTTTTTTTTTTTTTTGAAGAAATCAAAACAAAAGACCGTTCTGATTAAAAGTTATCATGGGCCCAAAAACTTATAACGACAAGTTCAGTTGCTATAAAAGTTTGAAAGTTGGCTCAGGACACTTTGAGAAGGTGCTTTTGATCTGTGAATTATCTGTGCCCGGAAAACAGAGGAACTTTATCCCTTCCAGGATGCTTTCTCTTCAAGTAGTAATCCACGTTACAATTGTGTCAGTAGACCTTGCATATTAACGGTATTGCAACGAGAATCTCTATCTTTACCTCTATCTTTCCTCCATTGAAACATGTGTGTCGGACAAGGATAGACAAGGGGATTATAAATTTACAGAACTTTTAAATCACAGTCTGTAACAAAAGTTGACAACTTTCTCATTAAACAAAATAAAGTAAAAGAATTCATGTACCATGTTTTCCTCTGATAACATCCAACAATTTTGCCAGATGTGGATGATTGAGGGTCTTCAAAAACTGCGATCTCCCGAGGATTGTAATGGAGTTGGGAGTCAGAGGAAGTCCATTACTACCGCAAGAATCGCCACTATGCCTTAAAGCAAAAAAGGTAGTTGCACCAAACAAGCATGATGGCGAGACATCTTTAGACAGCATCTAAAATTCAGAAAAAAACCGATGAGACAAGAAGATGATACTTACTAATGACAGATATATATTCACTTAGGGATTTAATTACTTGGAATCAAGCACAACGTAACACGAAAGGCATGGTCGACCGAGATGTTTATTCGTATGAATTAATACATTATAAAAAGAGTATTTATGATGGAGAGATAGGAATCAGCTAGAAAGCTCAAGCTCGACTCGCCTAGAATATCTGAGATTCTGATGAGAACATCGTGAGTGTAAATTCCTGGATCCTCTTGAGTATGTCTAAACTTCTTTTACCCGGTAACTATCTGGACCCTAACAATAAGCCGATCCTGGACGGTATATCATCCAGAACAAAAACATGCTGCATTGCGGTGTTGGATAGCAACGGATTCAAACTCTTCGTTAACCAACAGCTCACCGATGAGTTTTGATGCTTTTTCCACAGCTGTATTAGAGTTAGCCAGAAGCTGATACTCACAACTCACTCTCCTGGCGTTCGGAAACCCACCGGTTGGCTCTCTGCGGTTACCTGGTTGTAATCCGCTGAAAGTAGTTCCTGTTAAAACTTTCCCGCAAGTTTTTCTCAGTATTCTTTCGCCGATAACCAGATCCACCACCGATTCGCACGGTTAATCTGGTAGGTATCACGTGATAATCAAATGATTACAACAATTTTTCATCATGTAACGCGGCTACTGGTTAGCAAACCAGTCGGGTTTCCGAACGCCAGGAATGCATCTTCTCAATCTGCTCTGGTCACTGGTGAGAGCGCGTGACAGAAAAAAAAATAACAACTTTTTAAGACCGACGTTGAGTTGAGCGGAATTACTTAATTAAACATTAGGAGAGAAATATTACTTACCTTGAAATGGACAAGTCCTTAATGAACTTCGGAGTTCAAATTAATCAAATAAAACTTTAAAAAAAGTGGATTTCAGACACTCAAATCAACCACCTTCGATCAAGCGATCAAGTGTGGGTTACATTATCAAGATTAAATCAAGTCATTTTGAATCAGTAGCTAATGATTTCGCGAGAATGTGAGAACAAAATTCAACTGTCTAGCTTGCCAATGAAAGTTGACCTAAAACAGAAACAAATTGTTTCAGCTAAGTACCCTCACACAAATGATGAATTGAGCTTGAAACTTGTTGGAAACTTGTTGTTTACGTTCTTCTTCAGTGATAAAGAGCACAGATAATGTAAACGCAATAGGGGCAGTCCTAACTCCTACGGATTCTGGATTCCAACTCATCACTTGTGTATAGCCAATAGTCTATCAAAATTTTTGAAGGAGTAACTTGATATTTTATTTGATCATTGATCATTGTGGAAGATATTTTTTACTAGCGCTAGTGAACAAAGCTACACTAAAAACTATAATAACAAAGAGTGCGGTGGAAATACGAACTAAAGAAATGCGACAGAATCAGGAACTAAAATCTTTGTTGTTGACAGGGTCTCCATCTCCAATTCAGTTAGTCCGTTTTGACTTCGGAGGTTGCATTGTTTTCCAAATAATTGCAATATTAATTCAATGGCGTTTTCGCGGACTTTCGTGTCGCCGTAAAATCGCTCTGTCGAGGAATTTCTTTCAGAATGAACGCGTCCGTGTAATTTCATTCGTGTAATAAACTCCCGCGCGACTCCCTGAATTGTAAAGTGTAGTGGTGATTCCGTAAACTATCGTTTGTTTCCGTTTGTGTCGCTAATTAATCGGCGTTTTTTGGATAGACATCGCCGGCTTAGGTAAACATTTCATCCATTACTCTCCTTATTATTACTTCACTCTTGTGTATTCTCTTTTACACGACTATTGATAATCCAAATTTCCGTCTGTATTTGTTATTTATGAATTCCCTCAAGTTTTGATTCCCTTATCAATCTTGTCAGACTCTTTCAAGATCTGTGTTGCTGTGTCCGATGATTAGGACACTGTTTGCAACGAGACGGTGCAATTTGGAAGCATTTCTTGAGCTCAAGATAATTCTAGCCAAGGCTCATCAGTGAAATGAATACAGAGCTGACGTATCATGAGTATCGGGTCTGGACAAGTAGTAGTGCCTGCTTCTGAAATGAATCAAACCGCTTAGGAGAGCCGATGTTTAGCAACGAGTACAAACTTTGTGCAATCCAACCTCTCTCTGGTGTGTTTTGATTCATTTGGAACGCAAGCCTCGCTTCTCGTCAGAATCTGATAGTCCAAGTCCGTCAGCTGGAACAAGGGTTGGACGGAATGAGTTAGACACTGATAAGTACTGACTTACGAAATCTCGAGTTCAAGTTTCATGCTTGAATTGCTGTCTAAAGTTCCCATGCGTGGAACGAGATGGAACGGGTTACTTTTGGTTACTCTCAGTCGGCCTTAAGTTATCGCAGTCGGTAGACTGAAGATGGTTTGATGTACATTACTATAATAACCTGATGAGGAAACATCGCCTTAAGACATGAAGTACCCAATACCTACTGTGAGAGAACAGTGTAAACATGAGCAATTTTCAGGGCTCGGAGCAGGGGCCCTTGGGTTTCTTCTACTTTGCTTCATAATTCTTACTGGGAAGGACACAAAAAGTGAGAGAGACCTTGGGGTTTAGGAACTTTATGTATGTAGTAACGTGACAAGAGACAATTGTCAAAGAACGGAAAATATTTTGCACTCTGTCCAGAGCTGAATCATAAGAAAGTGCTGTTTGTAAATTTTCAATTATAAATCAGGGCTCATAGGCAAACATTTAGTATGATGGGCGAAAGCTCAATATTTCCACTTGAATGAGACACCCATAAATATTCAGCAAGTATAATAAAGACTTGCGTGCTTTGGGTTCCTTGCACAGGGAGTTAAATGATCTTATTTTTTTCAAAATCCTTGTATTGCGAGTTTTTTAACCCCGCCGAGAGAATCTGATTGTGAGAGGGAGGACTACCTCTTTAAGTATCTCAATTTTTTATAAATGACCAACACCCTACATTGGGTTTCGACTGATCAATGCAATCTTAGCGACGGTCACTGTAGAAGCCTGGTTTTCTTAAATCTTTTTCAAGTGCCTTGATAAATTTGTAGAGACAGTCATTTATAGAGAATCAAGAAACTGCCCTCTCCAAGGAAAAAATGAGAAGCTTTGAAAGCAGCAGAATTCCTCGTTATTTGTGATTTTTTTCTGAATAATATTTGTTCGTTCTGCAAAACGAAGAACCTCCAAGTAGAATAAACCACAGTAAGTATACTTATCTACACAGCGAAACTCAACATTAGAAAATCGGCAAAGATGCCCCCTGGTGGTCGGAAAGTTGAACTAACGTCTTCCGTTTTATTTGCATTGGATGGGATGGTGGCACACCCTAGTATTTGAAAGGTTACAACTCAATTTTCCCATTTGATTACATCGAAAAACGACATTCGCCTTGATTACATTGAAAAACGACATTCGCCACCTCTTCCCTACAGAGTTTTGCGACTGTGTAGATGAGTTTACTGTGGTATAAACATTAAAATATTGAAGGAGAAAAGTCTAATTTGCCATGGTAACGGTATTCTGCATTTTTCAAGCTGTATGCATGCATACATGGCAGTAATGCAACAGCCTGTGAACACAGTTAAGAGTCCTTTGAGATAAGGTATCAGTTTCTATGGAAATGGAGTAAAAACCATTGAAAATTTTGTGTCCAAAGAAGTAGGAATCAGAATTTTCAGTGAGAACTACGCGTTTTTACTAAAACATAATCTATTTATTTATCTATTTATTTTCTTATTTTACACTTTGTTATTTGTTTGCTTTGACTTTTATAATTGATTGTGCGTTTACTCGTGTCTTTTTTATGGTTTCATTCATTTATTTTTACTATATAAAATAATTACAAGTGTAAAGAATGTGAAAAGTGAACAGGTCACACTTTGGAAGCTTACTTATTTTAATAATTTATTTTAACGATTGCTTATTGCCACGAACGGAACGTACGGATGGTTTATGTGTTATTTCAATGGAAACTTTTAGCACTATCTTACTGAACAAACAAATAACTTTCAGGAAAGTCTTCCATTATGAGTAGTTTTAGTTTTCCTGACTACAAAGCTCCTCTTTTCCTTTTAGAAGGCTGTCTATTAATTTGCAGTGCAGGAGTATTTTAGCAAAATGAAGGTGCTCTAAAGCAGTGACGACTTGTGTAATTTGGTAACAATATCTTCCCTCCATTTGTTTCTATGTGAAACAATTGCTTTAATAGTGAAGCAACGCTTCTCCAACAGTTGATTATT
Source organism: Trialeurodes vaporariorum (assembly GCA_011764245.1). NCBI lineage: Eukaryota > Metazoa > Arthropoda > Insecta > Hemiptera > Aleyrodidae > Trialeurodes > Trialeurodes vaporariorum. The sequence goes on along the minus strand of VMOF01000013.1, from coordinate 41,371,653 downwards.
GTACTTAAATAAATTTAAATAAATAAATTTAAATGGAGGGAAAACATTGTTGCCAAATGGGGCAGTAGCAATGGTCTGAAATGGTGTGTTTTTCCTAAAGACCATGATAGTATTTGATAAGCTGAAATTAATGGTGCCTTCGGTTTTTTCCTAAACGTCGGGGTTTTGGAGATACACACATGTGAAGTTGTAAAAAATCGTATGTGTAGTGACGTCACTACGCGGAATTCCCATTTAAAACAATGTATTTTTGGCCAAAATCTCATCGATGGAAAAATGGGGTTTTGTTAGAAACCAAAGGCATCTTTGTTCTTAGTTCCTCCAGTACTTTCACTTTCTTTATAAAAAACACAACATTTCAGATCCTTGCAACTGCCCCATTGAACAAGCCGAAAGTGCTGAAGAAAGGTTCTAGAAATTCATCTGCTTCTATGGTTTCTGACAAATAAGTTCATTGTTGTCAAGACCCACTGCAGGGTGCAGCTCATTTTTAAAAAAGTAAACAATTCGAAGAGGTCCTCCCCTTTCACAACGTTCTCTGCGGGTTGAAAAAGCTTACATTTCATGGATTATGAAAAAAAATAAAATAAAATAAAATAAAATAAAATAAATAAAATTAACCTGGTGCCCTAGGGACTAAAGGACTTATGTTCCAACAGAGTCTCTGTCTCTTCCAACTGAAAATAACGAGTTTTTTCCCCGAAAGACCTCATTTTTGCCTATTCGACTCAATTTTGATTTGTAAATTCACAAACAGCAAATCCTTGAAATTAAGACCTGGATGGAGTGGTAAAAAATAAGATGTAGGGTAAAAGAGACCCGAGGGTCCCTACTCAAGCCCTGAAAGTTGCTTATCTTTACGCTACTCTCTTGTAGTATTTACATTTTTGTAAATAGGCGATGTTTCTTACCAGGTTATCAGTACCATCGTGTTTTTTTTTTATTTTCGTGCAAATTTTTGCTGTAAAGTGAAAAATCGTGGACTGCTTTGATGATTCTAACGAGGATGGTCTTACTCTGATTAATTTCTTCATTCTTTTTTTAAAAAAAGAATGAAGTTTGCTGGATTACATACAAAAGATTTCAATTAATTCGTTTTGTGCAGTTGAGTGCACAAGCTATTCTACCTTAAACAGCAATACTTCATCGATAAAATTGTGCATTGGTAGGTTGAACTCAATAATCGCTGGTTGCGGTTGAAACTGCAAAAGTTCAATCGATCGCACTTGAAGAGCCTGTTAATGGTTGCTAAGCAATGTACTTTCAGTCTATATGTATACCTATGGTGATGGTACAGTAAAAGATTAATAATCAGTCAATGTTTCTCTATTTAAATAAGTCTTAGTTATTTATATCTTATACAGAAATTGTACAGATTTAATGAAGGTTTTTTTGAATGATGTTTCCGTTGTTTCCATATTTGCTACCAGTGGCGCCATTTCAGATTTCTCTGGGGGGAAGGGGGGACAAAACCCCCTAAAATTCTGATGACCCCCCTTTTTTTACTCCACGTTCTGCGTTTACATATCCAACCAAAATAGCAAGCTATTCGAATTTGAACTTGTCTTTCGTTTCATCGGCTAGTACCGCAAAAAACTGAGCCTGCTTCACTTCAAGTATACTATTGGAAATTTTTGCATCTGAAGACAGTTTAATGTTATCAATTTGATATCTGTGCAATTTATAGTGACCGTACCTGCTCTGCAACCGCTGCTTAAAACCCTTGTCCTCGCCATTTTGTGTCAACACTTAAAATGGGCATTCTTTTGATCGGGTGCCGGGTTTTGGGGAGGGAGATGAGGGTTTGTCCAATCAGGAAGTGCGTGGGAGTCAGGGGTTAAACGTCATTGGAGGCGAATGAGCATCGCTTCGATTCAAATCAACAAGGTTTGCAAATCCTCTAATGTGTCCATGTTGCGATGAAGTTAGGTGAGTTTTCAAACTCTCCATCGGTGCGCTGCTTTAAATAAGCCATCTCGATGGAGGCTGCACAGAGGTTGAAGTGGAAGTAAATTTTGTTTTTTACTACAAAATGCATGAGCTCTTTGTGTTCTTCGTTTAATGTTTTTTTTTTTTTTTTTTTTTTTTTTTTTTTTTTTTTAAGTGATTGGCAGAGCTCCGATAAGTTTCTTTACTGATTACTGTCCAGTCAAGGTTATGGTGATGGAGGGGGGGGGGGCACCGTGCCGAGAATAAAATTGTAAAGTTTCGATGCAAACGAATACTAACTTAACGAAATTTGAGGTTAATTGGAACAAAAAATAAAAACTTTCCGACTAAATAAAACTTCTGAAATATCGGCAAATTTTGGTTCGACCGATTAATGTCTCTTGCGAAATTTGTCTACAAATTTGACGACCGTATACCTATATCGACGGCTTGCACGCGCGGGGAAGAACAGACACTTACGGCTGCCCGAGTGCTCGGTTACTTGCCGCGCTCACGAGCACCGTCAGGACCCGTCTCTTCTGATAACCCAACTGACTCCGCATTTTAGCAGGAGTTGAAGCTACAATTTTCGTCATAACTCCCGATCAGTGGCGTAGCGTGCAATTTGGCAACGTTGTACTGAGTCCATTTAAACTCATGTAAAAGGTCGAATGCGAGGGTGCTCGCCGAACACCCAGTAGTTCGATCTTTGTCCATTGGCTTAAGTGGATGAACAGCAACGTTGCCAAATTGCACGCTCCGCCGCTGCTCCCGATCCCATCAAGATCCCACCCCGAAAATTTCAGGAACATCTTTTTCAGGGTATGATCAAACTCTTGCTGTTTGTTGAAAATTTTAAAAATTATCCGATTTTGAGAAATTAAAATTTTCAAAAAATTTACGGAAAAAATGTATTTTCCGACTGAAGGTTTTTAGACACCGTTAGAAAGCCCCTTATCAAGAGCTTTCAAACGAGCCCAATATGTATGTTCTGCGACAAACCGTTGCCGAGTTATAACAACTGAAAGTTGCCGACTTCCAGAACTTTTTTGCAATTTTCACATTTTAAAAATTTGATAAAAAAAAATTAACGGATTGTCCAAAAAAATTGAAAAAGTAGGCTCGATGGGTAGAGCCAACTTGCCAAATTTCTTGCAAATCGGAGGGGGTGAGTTTGAAAATCACACTTTTTTGGTCTGATTTGGCATGGACACCCTGGAGACAGTGAGAGTGGTATGGCCTATATTTTGCCCAGATTGTAGTCGGGATGAAGGCATGCCATTTTTTCGTGCCTTGTATAGTAAGGGCTTTATTCAGTACATTCGTCCCTCCGTATCCGCGGTAATTGGTTCCAGATCCAACCGCGGATAATCGAGTCCATACCGAAAATCGCGTTGTATCGGAAAACTGGAAGTTATGATTTAACGAATCTTCAACCAATTACATTTGAATAATTAATAATAATAAAAATAACGTCGTTATGGGCAATGGCTTCTTCTTTTTCTTCATTTTGCCATAGCTTGATTGCAGCGACGCTATTACTGCAGAAATCGCGCATGTAAGTACTTATGTACTTATCTTCGCGGACGAATTCGATTTTTTTTTTTTTTTTTTTTTTTATAATGTTTTCCATGCAGCACTCGTGGAATGGGTGTGGTGTTTGGATTTGGTTTTCATATGGTCGCTGAAAGCTAGCTTTTGTCGCTGGAGAATCTTGCGGTATGGTTCTATTCAAGGTTAAATGAACAACACTCATGGAATGGGTGTGGTGTTTGTATTTGATTATCGTATGGTCGCTGAAGGCTAGCTTTTGTCGCTGGAGAATCTTTTGGTATGATTCTAATCAAGGTTAAATGAATATGACGCCGTTAGCGGCAAACAAGAATAACTATAAAGAACGGACGAATCATACATATGTATGTACATGTATATTGAGGTTGGTTCAAAAATAAAATTAGGCGGAATACTGTTTGAAACATGAAGAATACATCACGAATAACAGGAATAACAGCAGAGGAAAACAGGGAGGCCATATTCGCACCCTGCTCCTAGCAGAAGCTTAAATATTAGAACGCCGTAGCAAACGTATGCAACAGACCCATTCCATTGTTCCTCTATAGATTTTTGAAATTAAGAAGTTTGAAGGTCGGTTACGAGGATTGTTATGGACGGATCTTTACTTACTTATGGGGAATACAGGGAAGGCCTATTCGCACCCTGCTCCTAGCAGAAGCTTAAATATTAGAACGCCGTAGCAAACGTATGCAACAGACCCATTCCATTGTTCCTCTATAGATTTTTTTGCAATTTTAAGAAGTTTTTGAAGGTCTGGGGGGTGATTACGGAGGATCGTTTCGTTTCGTTTTCGTTATCGTTATCGTTTACGTGTAACCTTATGGGTGGCTCAACTGATCGAATCGTTTTGAGCCTCTCGTAACGATTGAAACGGTCGAAAGGAAGCGATGAGTTGGAGGCTGTCGTTTACTCGATCGTTTGAAGTAGGAAGAGGTGAGGAGGGGATCACCTGCGCGATCGAGTTGCGCAGAAGCAAGCCCATTTGATTTAATGCAAACGAAAACGATAACGATACCGAAACGAAACGATCCTCCGTGATCACCCCCCTGGTTGCGAAGGATGTGTTATGGAGGCGGATCCTTCCTCTACTTATGGGCGGATACAGGGAATTGTCTTTCTCTCTCTCCTCCCATTTAAAAATGTGCGTTAGAAAAGGACAGAAGAGGGGGCCAAAGTCACGTGATGGCCCCCTCTGCTATCCTTTTCTAACACATAAGTTCAAATGGAAGGAGAGAGAAATACAATTCCCTGCATCCGCTCATGCCTCTACCGCAGCGGGTCGCCCGGGATCCGGATCGCGAATATCTCGCGGACTTCGGGATCCGTGGAGTGCCGGCGGCTCAAATGTCGTAAGAAGTTAGTGACAAGGGCCCTATAAAATGGTCAGTAGGCGTGTTTTATAAAATGACCTGATTTTGTTGGCCTTTATTGAAAAATAAAATTTGAAACAACATTCGTCAACACAGTTGAGAAATTATATTACACGGGTTACAACGTTTTATCAACTCCAAGAAAAAGTAAACAATTTATCAAAATGTTTAAAGGGAATAAAGTGGGTTACACGTAACGTTTTTAAGAAAATTTAAAAAATTAACAAAGGCGTGATTAATTCTCGGGGGGGGGGGGATGCATATTATCGGGTAAGGGGGGGGGGTCAGTGGCGCACCGAGAAATTTGTTTTGGGGGGGGTTTGGTAGGACTCAAACTCCGGGGGGTCTGAGGGGTATGGAATACCCCTCAGGACAGTCGGTGGGTCCGGGGGCCCTCCCCCGGAAATTTTTTCCAATTTTCCTGACCTTCAGATTGAATTTTACGGTACTTTCATGTACAGTAAAATTGAAATGTTCAAATATATTTTCGATTTTGCGTGCGTGAAATCGTTACTCTCGACTCACAATAATTTTGGAGGGAGAAGAGTCAAAAGGAATGTATAGCTTTTATGTTTTCATTAGCCCAATCAAATAATTGGCGTGGTGTCATTATTTGCTCGTTTAATGGTCGTTGTAAACTTGCCCGAGCAGCCAGTCGTTTAACGGTGCCACCTACCCCGTCGCATGCACTTTTCCCGTGAGATGTCGCAAAAAAGTGCCATTCAGCTTCTATCTGAAAATCGCGGAAGTCAAACTAGTCGCTGAAGTGATAACACGGGTTGATGATTTTTTTTTTATTATTTTTGTATTGGAAGGTAGCACCATCAGAAATGTATAATATTTTCTGGATGGTTGAAAATTTTAATTGTAAGAATTGGATTAACTTCTTTCATGAATAGGTACACATCAACAGAGTCTTGTATCATGCAGTCGGTAATCACAACATAACTCAAATAACAAATTTCCTCTCCTTCATCCTTATAATAAACCACAAGCGGATGCACCGTGTCTTTTGAATTTTTCCAATGAAACCCCTGGATTTCGTCTTGTAGAACGAAAAGTTTCGTTGGCGGGTCAAATCTTCACGGCACGCATAACAAACTTTCGCCTCTGATGGCATACCCGAAATGAGCATACGCTGCCATTCTGTGACAGGTCACAATCCTTTTTTAACGGTAGAATGTTTCGTTTTCTTGAGAGGGTTGTAACAATGAGTGTAAAACGTTTTTCTTTTTTCCATATTTTTATCGCAAGAAAACTAAACAATTTAAAAGTTGAAAAAAAAAAAAAAAAAAAAATCATGCACGAAAAACGCAGTGTAGAAATTTACATTGGGGATGAAATAAAAACAAAAAAAAATCTGTTGGGGATGAAATTATAAACCAACAAACAAACTAAAAATTTGAACAAACTGATAAAAATTTTGGAGGGAACATGAAAAAAATTTCTTAAAAAAGAACCTGTGTAAACAATTCCATGGTGACATGCTTTATTGGTGAGAGCTCTGTTGCAATTTAAAACAAATCTGAATTTCACTGCAGATTTCAGACAGTTAACATTATCATATCTTGGCAACACTGATTCCTAACAAGATAGTATACGATCTCCACTATTTTCTCTCCACCGAGTCCAGAAAAATTAATCCGAACGCACGGTGCGGCAACATTGACTTCGGCTCCGCGCGTGGCGTCGCGCGTCGCCTGCGCTGCCCGACCCCCCGTCTTGTTGTTTCCGCGGGAGGCAACGCCACATTTTTCTTCATAACTCACGATCCCTTCAAGTCTCCATCGTGAAATTTTGGTGACAGCTATTTGATGGTGTGCTGCACATTTCCTGAATTTTTCAAATTTTTAAAAATATCCGATTTTGAGATAATGAAATTTTAAAAAATTTCCCAGGATTAACTAGTAAATTTTCCCATGTTGATGTACATCGTTGAAAAGGTATTTAAAAGCGCTTTCCAACGAGACTACAACGAATTTTCTGCGTCAAACGGTTTTTGAGCTACAGCAGTTTAAAGAGGATGGCCTCGGCCAAAATTTTGCTAAATTTGGCAACTTTGAATTTCGAAAAAAAATCAACGGGGGGGGGTCCAAAAAATGTGAAAAAAATCGTTTTCTGACTCAGTCAATTGGCGAAAAAAGTGTACCAAATTTCATGCAAATCGGAGGGGTCAAATCAGAAATCGCCATTTTTTGGTCTGATTTGGTATGGACTGACCCAACTGTAATTTTCGGCAAAATCGCAAGTGATAGCAATTTTGCCTTCCTCGAAGTTTTCCCTCGTTTCTTTACAAATTGCGGACTGCTGCTGGTTTCAAAGAATTCCTCACTACTTTGAGTTATTGTTCAAGGTTTGCTCTGTCTGTGGTTACCCACTGCTTGTAAGATATTTCGTCCACATTTTCATCCTCCAGACGCTTTTCCAAATTCTCTCTCAAAGTTGATGGCCCTGGCAGAGACATAACCCTGTTGAAAAATGAGCGGGTTCGGGTTCAGAAGCGATTTTATCAACAGGGTCTGGGTTCAGGAATTTTGTTGAAATGTGGTTCAGGTTCCAACCCAGTCCAATTTTGGTTCCGTTATTTAATTTAAAATTGAAGACTAAAGAAAGAATTTAAATGAAATTTCGAAATATTATGAAAAAAATTAAAACGAGACAGATGAAGGTAACGTGCTTCCCAACCAGCTTATACCCACATTCCTTACACTTGCTTTTCCCTTTACTCTTGTCGTACAAATAAAAAGATCGGACTAGATGAGAAATTTTTCACAAAATAAGCTAAGAAATTAAAAAAAAAAAAAAAAAAAAAAAAAAAAAAAATAGACAAATTTCACACGATTTTCATCACCACCAAAAAACTTCCTGCCAATGAAAAGTCGAAAACAGAATGAAAAGTTGCCTCCCGGGTAGCGAGGCCTTTGAGCTTCTTCTTATTCTACACCTACTCTCTATTGTTACAATTGGTTTTATTTAAATCCAGAATGTTACATTGTTTCAATTCCTTCTTCCACCCTCTTTCTGGGTCCACGCAAAACTGGGTCCGGGTTCCTGGGTTCGGGGCATTTCCAAAGAAAAGATCCGGGTCCAGTAAAAAAGGGGTTTCGAACCGGGTTCAGGGTTCGGCTTCTGGACCGGTCCACATCCCTAGTCCCTGGATACTGATCGCATTCCCCAAAAATGCAACTGATCAAGGGTGGATTGCAATTAATTTTCGAAATGTAATGATGAAAAGATTTCCAGGGCACTTCCATCATTTTTCGTCAGTTGAGACAAATGCGCTCCCGCCATCATCACCTTCATGTTCTGATGCAGAGCATACACGCATACGGAATGTGAACTACTTGAATCAGGTACACTGAGAGAATTTCTTTTTAATCCAAGGTGTATTTCATTTGTGTTAAAGAAATTGCACAGCGAAATATTGACTGAGGGGAAATTCCTTCAACCCAAAGAAAATGTCTGCTGTTACAAGTAAAAGATTCCTTTTTGTGATCGTGATTCTCCCTCATGCAATCAGAATTTTACTTCGCGCAAGGAAAACTTTTCACGAGTAAACGTGTTTCATTGTTTTTAAAGAAGTGATTTCCCTCAGTATAATACGCAGTTTGCAGGTCTCAAAGAACAAAATTTTGCAAAACCTACTTTGTACTGGGAGTAATCTGCTTTAAATTTGGCGTATACTTCTCTGAAGTTGCACAGTGCAAGTATTTTCTGTAAGTGCGATTTTTTCTCGATTCTGATGGATTTGAAGTCCTTTGTTGCTAATGATAGGCATCTTCCGAGTCTCAAATAAGGGGTGCTCAAGAAACCCTGCTCCGCACTTGCAATTTCTTCGCTTGCCCAGCCGCATTATTAGTGGTATTAAAAGTTGTTTAAATTGTTCTCATAGTTCAAGATTTGAGACACTTAGGTCAAAGTGCCAAATCGTAATTTCCCCACTTCTCGATTTTGAATTAATAAAGATCACGCTCTACAAGACTCTTGTTCTCACGAACTTGAATCCTTCCCTGGCAAAACTGGTCATCAATTATCACGTCAATTATCACAAAAAGATCGAGCTTTTGGGTATTTTAGCGAACTCCTCATATTTGACGGTTTGCTTGGTGTTGATTCAATAGATGAACGTTGCCCGAACGTTACTGTCCGACCGGTGAATTGTGAAATTGGACATTTTGTGGATCTCTTGAGTATCTGCAGTTGTGTTCTGAAAATTTAACGTTCTGTATGATGTCCCCTGTGACTTATTGTTCTTATATTTCAGCCAAGAATCTATCAACGGTTGCATGCATTTTTTAACTCTAATTGTTACTGAAACCATCTAGTGAAGCTCTCTTTTAATGCTTTTGTTTTTTTTGTTTCAGGTTTTCGGAATTCGAACGGCTTTTTTCCCCCTCGGTTCAAGTTCAGCTCAGTGTTAAGTGTAAAGTTCGCTTATTATTTTGTGATTTTTTTTCTCCTCTACTCCGCTCCACCTAAAGTTAAAAGGGTCCTTGTATTCCTACTGACCGTTTTAATCCCACATTGCTCTCTTCAACCTGAAAGCAGGTTATGAGCTTGAAAAGTCGATGGAAACATATGAAATTTCTTCCCTTTTCAAGTAACCCTCGTAAATTACTCGTATTCATTACTTAACAATAATTTTTTTTCCTCCTAGTTTTTTCGGTTAATGTTTTATGTTTGATTTGTATTAATCACAGTATTCACGCGTTATTTTAACCTACTTTTGCTTTTTCAAGTTCCTGGTTTTTTCCCCACTCACGGTTTTTATTATTGTTCCTCACCCAGTTAATGCAAAGTTTTTTTTTCAATAAAGTGTTTTTTTTAATGTTCCCAACCGTTTAACTTTTTGCGTGCGGTTCTCCTAGTATTATTAATGCTTTGATAAAATATACGTTTAACGACCTTAACTTCCTTGGAAGGTTCTTTGTAGACGTTTTGTTGGCTGATCTCTTCATCATTCATATTTCGATTGAAGTTTCTGGAATTAAGGCGGAATAATGTTTCGAAGTTTCTGGGATTAAGGTGGAATAATGTTTCTTTTCGTCACACGAGAGAATTTATAGACTTTCATATTTTTTGCAGTATTACTGTTTTGATTGCTCAGTATTACTGTTTTGATTGCTCAGTTGGGAACAAATCTTTCAAAATGGCTTCCCTTGTTACGAAAGGTAACTCTCTTCCTTCATCTGAAAAGAAGAAGAGTGGTATCAGGAAATTACTATCTCCGTTTACCGGCGGTGACAGTCAGAAGAACAAGAATATAAACGCTAAAAGTGCCGCGAGGGCTATGCGAGAAACGGCGTTCGTCGCCTCGGACGGGGAATACGACATCGGTAACCGTTATCGGAACCCAAACGTTGCCCACTCCGCGGCCGGGGGATCAACATCCCCTCCTTACCTTGCCAAAAATCAGCCTCACCCAACCGGTGGAAGTTCCGCACAATCGGACAACGAGACCATCTACGGTATAGCCAAACCGAACTTCAACGGTAACCTGAAAGACCTGAAGAACAGTGCCGTTGGTAATAGCAACTATTACCAAGATTGGGATGGCAATCGAAACGATAGACGATCAAGCATATCAAGCTCAATTTCGACGACGTCAGAGATCCCTCAATCTCCGTCCAGAGCTCCTACGTCGGGCAACGATCAACAATTCCCACCGCCGATACCACCCTATTCGCAGTATTACACGACGAGGAATCAGAATTTCTCGCCAGCTCTAGGCCGTCCTCCTATGAGAGCCGCTGCTGCCGGTAAAACTACTGGTATTCCCCAACGACGTAGTCAGCAACAAATTGAGAGAGAAATGAGCAGAGTAGGTGGTAATAACAATTACGAAACATACGCTGATGTTACCGATAACGCACCTTCTCCAAAAACGGCTGTCGTCACAAAACCTGAGATTCCTAATAAACCAATGCAGTCTGCGGGAACTCCACGTAGGAATATAACTCGGGGTGAAAGAAGTCCGGAAGATCCTGATGCCTTGGGGTCGAATCCTATTTACAACAATCTCTCTGCGTTGGAAACGTCCAACTCTGTTTACTACTGTCCGAACTCGAATTATTTCGTTCGCGGGTCGAAACAGAGGAACACGACCGGCTCTTTACACTCGCCGGTGAAGAACGCGGGAAATTCGAAAATCCCACAACATTCACCATACATCGGCGAAACGAAACTGCAGCATCACCAACAGAATGTGGCACCGATCTTCAAACGCGGGACCTTGATGGCGTGTGACGATAAGGATCTGGCCGAAGCGACAGGGATAAAGAAAAACGTCAGTTTTTCCACCTGTAGCGACTCTAGTGTTGCGTCAGAAAGTTCTGACTATTGGCCGACTAAAAACGGGTTGAAACCAAACCCCCCGACACGAAAATCTACCGTTTCAGACTCGTGCGACTCGGTCTTTTTCCCGGCAAGTTCCCCGTCGAGACCTTTGCCTCCGGTCCCTTTCCGTAACTCGGAACGGCAGTTTCCGTCCAAACAACCGTTGCAACCGGTCACCGAAAACGTCAAAAACATGACGAATAAGTGGCAGAATCACTCGGAATCCGAATCCGGTAGCGAGGCTGGTGAAATATTGTATATCCTTCAGGATGATAAGTCTTATCCGACGTCAACAAAAGGTACGAATGATCCCGATGATAATGGTCCTGCTACGAATGTTGACGGGTTTTCTTGCATTCGATTGGTGGATGGTGTTGGTGGCTCTTTCGGTTCTTTTCTTTTGGAGATTTGAAATCTTTGGCCTTTGCGATTGCATGAAGTTTTGAATTGATGAGGCTACTTGTTTGATTCTCTGCCTTCTACAGAACATTGCTTGGTGGGAGAGGTAGTTTCAGTAGAGTTTACTATTTAAAGCTCTTTCTACGCAGGCATTGAGGAGATTTATTTTCGTCCTAGTTGTTTAAGTAGGCCTCCCGCAATACTTACCTCAATTATTTAAGCATTGCAAGTGGCCTACCTCAAGGAGTGGTCTGACATTCTTTTTGTCCCCCGACCAGTAGCGCAACGAGAGTTTCTCCATCTCTCTCTTTTCTCCATTATGAAACGTATGTTAGACAAGGTGTGACAAGGGAATAAAATCCCCTCTTTCTGTCCTTTTCCTTCTTATACATTCAAATTGGAGATGGGAGAGATGGAAGAGATCCTGGTTGCGCCAGTGTCTCCGACCATACATTTAATGTTTCCATTGGTTGTGTTGACGGCAACTTGCGCAGAAGACTAATACTTCCCTCTACGCATGCGCACGAAGAACTGAAGAAGGCAAACTCTCATGAATCAACCTCAAAAGCCCAGAGTTTCCGTTTAGCGTAAATTTAATGAAATTCTCAATTCAACACTGATTCCACCAGTGGACAAACATATGACTGATCATAGTATTTTCATATATTATAATCATGTTTAGTTAAACTATTTACTATGTTCATCCACTGGTTGAATTGCCATTGAATTTTGGAGTTCCTTACAGTCGCCAAAACGCCAACCTTGGTATAGCCGTCTCGTGGATCATCGATTAATATCATTACGCTCCATTTGAACCAATGGAAAAGTATCGATCATATCGTCGATTCTTCGATTATTTTGGAAGTTCGATGTTTTCCATGGATTTATATGGAAGCGATATCGATAAATCGCGAGTCACGAGCCGCCGCTGCAGGTTCATTTTCTTGATTTTCCTTCGATCATTACTTAACGAGTGAAGTTCTTTCTAGGTCATTCCAAAATGAGTGAAGTTCCTGGTCTGACGATTGCATGAAGTGCTCGTTTTCGAATTCGAGGTCCAGCTGTTCTGGCCTCTGTAGACGAAGGTCGTCTTGAGGCTTCTGTGCGTCGCTTTCGGGGAAAAAATCTATGTTTGATTGAAAATGTGTGACTCTTTCTTTACCTGATTTTATTCCTGTTTTTCTTCTTTTCAAAACATTTTTGTTTCGTTTTTCTGCTTTGCTTTGTTTGGTTTCTTGCATTTTGATTTTTACTCTTTTTTATTTTATTATATCTTTCCATTCATTGAGCATTTTGTTTTATTTTATCGTCTGTTTATCCTTTCATTTATTATTTACTTTTATCTACTTATTTGTTTTACTTGATTATCTTTTACTTACTTAGGTACTCATGATTTCAGTCCAGTAGCGAAGTCTGCTATCTAGCAATGTAGCATTTTGTCAATTTGAACCCATGTGAAAGATCGAATTCGATAGTCATCGCCGATCCCTAGATAGTTCGATATTTTTCATGAGCTTAAATGAAACGAATGCATCGTTGCCGCAGACAACAGACTTGCTTAGCCACAAGTTTTTACCCGTTCTTTTTCTTTTGTTTTTGTTTTTTTAAATTGATCTTGTTTAAGTTTAATCATCTCTATCCGATCTTTTTAATTTCGGATGATTGGAGTGTGGTCAAACCCCTGGATTTTTCGTGTAAAATGAGGATCTCGTTGATTGTCGCTGCATTGATTGGGGGGTGATGGTTTACTGTGTTAGTAGTCAATAGTAGTGAAGCTTACATTTTGGCAACGCTGTACTTTGCCTATTTAAACCCATGCAAAAGGTCGAGCTTGTAAGTTTTCGCCACATATCCAACGGATCGATATTTTCTATAGGCTCAGCCGCTCAGACGGACAAATTACAACGCTTCTGGAATTTATGCTTCGCCACCGGTATAGTCGATATCACGTCCTTTATGACTGGACATTATACGTTGGATTGTGGATTCTAGTAATTCAGTTGCGGCTTTTCAAAACAAAAACAAAAACTACGAAACATTTTTCTAGATTATGAATAGAAAAATTCCAATTTAATTCGATTTTTTCTGCCAACCATTTGCGGATTAGCGAAGCAAATGAGGTCGTTCCACTAGAAATCGATTGCAGTTAAGCGAATCCGCGGACACTACGGATCCACTGTAGTAGTATACTTTTAGAGCCCTACAGTCCTATATACCCTAAATTCCAACAAAATTTGTCAGTTACCACCAATTTTTTTAAATACAGGAAAATGTCCTGTTGATAATTTTTCCTTCAGGTGACCTCCTTGCTCTTTATGCATGAGCGGGAACCTGCGGCTTCTCAACTGGGCGAAATCTGTAGATTAGCTTCCACATCTATAGATCGGTCATAAAACAAGAACGACTTTATTACGAGTAAAGTTTAGGTTAAGAAAAAAATAAATAAAAAACAGCTGATAGTTTTGATTACACCTTCAACAAAATCGTCGATCAACTTATCCAGTTGAATTTTGTCGATCCCTCTCGCTCAACTGCCATTAGCAGCAAAGGCTCTAACCTGTCATCATTCATTGAAGAACGTAAATAAGTTTTGACACGTTTCATTAGCTCAGTTGAATTTTGTCGACCTCCTCTCGCTCAACTGCCATTAGCAGCAATGACTCTAACCTGTCATCATTCATTGAAGAACGTAAATAATTTTTGACGCGTTTCATTAGTTGTCCAGTTGAATTTCGTCGACCTTCTCTCGCTCAACTGCCATTAGCAGCAATGACTCTAACCTATCATTATTCATTAAAGAACGTAAATAAGTTTTGACACGTTTCATTACTGATTAAACCGCTCTTTACTTGTGGTGGTGACAGGTAAAGTGAGGAATATCTTCATTAGTTTGATCACTTCCGAGTAAGCAATCGGAAGCTTACGGAGTTCCTGGAGATCCGTGGGGGGCACCCCCCCCCCCGCTAATGACGTTACTGGTCCTTTCTTTATCGATTCTTTGGGGGTCCAATCGATTATTTTATACTTTGTACTAGTGCAAATGGGAGACAAACGATACGAAATTGTTTGAAAGCCGTGCAGCAATAGAAATTGGAAGGCTCGTACCTCGTAGCCGAGGTTGCCTGTACCAACATTGTTAGTTAATTAGCTTTATCGGCCATTTTTAGATCGATCGATTTCACAGAGTCTTATCAGTGTGTTGTTCATAGAAAAAATATACGTGTTTTTACTTTCTCACAACTAACAAAGTTAGAAATAGAGAAAGTATTGCAATGGCGCAGAGATTTTCAAGGTATTTTGTTCCGATACTTTGCCCACTACGACTAAGCAAATCATGAAAACTACAACATAATTGGCTCTCATCATGCCTAATACTATCCTAAAGAATATTCGTCCATTAAGTTTCAATATCATTAAACCGTTTGTGGCTTGTAGGTGTAAATGCAGTCACTTTCTGTGGCGTCCGTAGCCATAAAACGTGAAACCCAGCATAACTTTTAAACTATTGGTCCATGTGCATCCAAATTTTGCTGCGATGTTGCTTTTAACATTCCTCAGAGGGACTTTTTTGTTTTTTTGAAATTTTAATTTTTATGTTAGTTATGGATGAAAAATATTTTCCATTAATATCAATGGGAAAATGGGTAAAAAAAAGAAAATTTTTAAATATTTCAAAAATGGATTTTTGGATTTTGATACAAATATCATAGGGGGGGGGGTCTAGGGGTCTCCTCTAGATTAAACTTGATGTGAGAAAGTGTTCGTGGGGTATTTTTTACAGTTTGTTTTTAATGATCTCGTCGTTAGTGTTATAGTAACTTACCTCAGCAGAATTGATAGTCCCTTTGCCTGTGCTGGCAATTTTGTATAAAAATATTTTCGGCAGGAATCACACACTTTTGTCTTTGAAAAGCATTTAAGAAGCAAACTCACACTTCCATTCCTTGACCGGTCTCAAGGATTTTCTGACATGCGAATGGTCTTTCTTTTTAAATGGATTGTAAAAATCAAGATGCATCTTCCTTTTGCTTGCCTCCGTTGGAATAATTTTTGAAATAAAATATACGTAAGTAACAAAGTATTTAAAGGGAAGAAAGAGGGAGATATAATTGAAAAATAACAATCAATAATTAATTAATGCCAATTTTCAATTACAGTTTTCAAGTGAAATCAATTTTCTCTGTGAATTTGTCATCGATGACAAATTCACACCAAAGCTTTAACACCAAAATCAATACTGTGGAGGCGGAGGTTGTCAACATTTTTCCTGTTCTTATACTGTGCACCAGATCCATCGGAAAAATAAAACATTTTATCAACTACTGTGTATTTTGTCTTCAAGAAATTGATCAATTTTTTAATGAAGAGATGGACAGAATTTGTATCATGATCAAGACTTTCAGAGATGACGACATAGCTGACATGTTTTAATTCGTCTTCAACTTTGTGATAGGCTACAAAAGGATGTACAGTGGCTTGATCATTGTTCCAACGGAATCCCTGCACACAATCTTGTAGTACAAAGGAATAGTTTTCTGAAAAGTCACAAATTACCAAAAACTCTCCCACCTCAATGCTTCCTTTTTTTCTTGAAGAAAAGCAGATTGTTGGCTTGCAACGAAAGAGTGTTGCAATAACTTATTTAAGGCTGTTGAGAATGATTCCAGAAATTCCTCTGAATTTTGAACAACAGTTTCCAAATTGGATCGGTCTGTGCTTACCCATTGTTTATAAGCGATCTCTTCAATTGAATTATCACCAAGCACGCCTCTTAGATCTTCAATCAGACGCGTAGTTCCTGGGGACTCTTTACATTCGCCAAAAAAACAGCGAGCATCTGGAGGGTCGCAGATAATTTTGGCGAGACATTCTTCAAAAGATTTCAAGGGAACTTCAGAGTGCGCTGTAAGCTCTTTCAAATGGGTCTGTTGCATATTTTTGCTACAACAATATAGAACCTTGATTCTTTTGTCAAATTCGGCAAAAATAACGATGCGCACATTAAAAACTTTCAAAATCCACTCATTAACTCAGAAAATACTTTCCATTTCAAACAACCCGCGCAGCCCGCGCTACACTAGACACTATATTACCGACTTATATCTACACAGATAGAACCATCTCGTTTATGTAAACATCAACAGAACTTACAAACATTGGAATGTTTCGTTTAGATGCGTACATTTCTTATACTATTTTGTAATCTTTGATAAACCGAAAAGACCAGACAGCAAATGCAGCCAATAGTTCAGGTATTTAGAAGGGAGTTCCATCATTTTGTAGTTACGATGTTGTTCACTTATGCACGCGCGGTGGTTCCGTCTTTGTTGTAGTATACCGGTGAAAATAGTGCCTAGTGTAGCGCGGGCTGTTTGAAATTGAAGTGATTTCCTGAGTTAATGAGTGGATTTTGAACGTTTTTAATTTGCGCATCGTTATTTTCGCCGAATTTGACGTAAGAATCAAGGTTCTATATTGTTGTAGCAAAAGTATGCAACAGACCCATTACCTCCAAGCAACATCAGCTTCATATTTTGATGGATGACACGTACACATACAGTATGCGTACCACTTGCATCTGGAAGAACACAGTGCTGTGGACGTAATGCACAGAATTTTTTAGTGCACAGGGTGCCAATTTTTTTTTTTTTCGATGGAAAAAATAATTTTATTTCAATAAATAATACAATAATAATGCATGGTTCGAAAGCGTACATCCTTGGCTATTTTTCTACGTAATTGCCTTCACGATCGGTGCATTTTTGTAGCCGCATCGGAAGTCTTTTCATGCCTTCTTCATAGTGCTCTCCCGCCACCCCGCGGAAGTACTGCACCCAGTCACAGTGGCGCGTTGCGTGCGATTTGACAACGTTCTTTTTTCCCATTTAAACACATTAGAAAGGTCGACATGTCTGGTCTTCGCCGATGACTGAAGCGTTCGACTTTTTTAGTGAATATAAATGGAGAAAGTGCATTGTTGCCAAATTTAGCGCCTCACCACTGACTACACCACTCCTGCCTTTAACTCGTCGTCGTCTTCGAAATGATGTAGGCACAAAATACTCTAATCAGAACGGAAACTCTAATTCATTTTGAAACATTCTTTACTTCGGGCCGCCATGTTCGAAAGTGAGTATCTTCGGCAATCTTCGGGAGATCTTCGGCAACTGGCCGAGTTGTGATTGGTTGTATAGCCTGAAAAAGCATGTCCGCCATCTTGAGAAGTGAGTAGGCACAGTTGCCAGTTTGTGCTGGTAAATTCCAAATCTTGTTTCCATTGGCTCTTATGGGAGTTTCCCTTCTGATTGTATTATTCTGTGATGTAGGTATGTGAATCAGCAAAAGCCTCATCGGTTATACCACAGCTTTGGGTGTAGTTTCTACCGGGGTTCCATTTTTTTTTAGTGAATGACCCCGCAGTAAAACCTTGCAAGAGCTCCTCCATTCATTCCACTGACGGATCCAGTGGATTTTCTTTCTCTCTCTATTGCCATTTGATCGTGTGTGTTGGAAAAGGATAGAAGAGGGGGCGGCAGTCACATGACAGCCCCTTATCTGTCCTTTTCTAACACACGCGATCAAATGGACAGAGAGAGACAAAGAAACATTCCTGGATCCGCTAGTGATTCATTCAAACCTCCCTCGGAAAAACCGTTTAGAAAAACGAGCAATGTCTACGACGCCATATGACGACTTATGCTGCATGAGATAGACCTGTTTAGTTATGACGTCACGATCAAAATTGGTTCCAAACAAATGCTCTGTCTCGCTCTCTCTCTCGTGGATTTACCCGTAAGATATCAGATCCAAATTTTCGAATGCAAATTCATGCCAGTTAACCACCAGTTTTCTCAAATTTTACTGCACCATTAGATTCCACATACCTTAAAGTATCTTTTCACTCTAACATAATTCCTATAAGATCACAAGCGAATTTACAATCACAGTTATACCGAAAGATGTTCTATGTATTGTCCTTGTCTTATTCTCATGCACGGTCTCTTATGGGAGTATCACCGCCATGGCATTCAATCATTCTAACCTCTCTTCGTATTGAAGCTTGTTCGAGGTAGAACACATGGTGTGATGGTGCCGATGAGCCTATATCCTAGAATTTTGTGCCCATAAGAAAGTGTGAGTGGGACAAGGACAAAACATAGGACTTTCTTCGATATAACTGTCATTGTATACATTAATGCGCGATGTTTCAAAAATTTTGCTGTAGCGTTCTCATATTTTAAGGTACGTGGAATCCAACGGTGTATAATAAAATCTGAGAGAACTTGTTGTTTACTAGCACAATTTTGTATTTTGAAAATGTGGATCGTGTTTCTTATGAGAAAACCCACGAGAGCTAGTGAGATGGAGCATTTGTTTGGAACCAATTTTTTTCGTGACGTCACACTAAACAGGTCTATTGAAATATCAAATAGTTTTGCCCGGAAACACGTTTAAACTCATTGAATACCGTCGGAGAGCTATTTGCGGTTCACCGTGAGTCACAATCAGTTCGTTTTGATGTGATTGAGTCGTCGGGACTTGAGACTGTGGGGTCCTGTTGCACTGACTCACCGCCCCCTCCCCCTCCCCCACCCCCTCCTCATCCCCCACCCCTCCCCCTCCACCCACCACCATCACTCAATCACTGCAACGAGCAAGCAGTAGACTGAGACGAGACGGTTATGAATGCAACTGCTGCGCGAGTGTGAGTGAGCGCGAACGCGAACGCTTTGGAATCGGTCCGATTTCCGGATGAAGGGCCGACCTAAACAACGGGTGTGCTCTTCCGCGATCGAGCGCGTGCTTCGCTGGGATTTCGATCTCTAGGAACGAGCACACCCGATGTTCTTCCGGAAATTGCCACTAATAGACTTCGAAGATAGTGAATGTGGAGTGAACTGTGTAGTGGAGCAGGAGAGTGTCACGACGATAGCCACTTGAAGGTGTGTGTGTGTGTTTGTGAAGGGGGTGGGGGGGGGGGGGTTCGGAGGAGACGCGCAGTGGTCAACGAACAATGACGGGACAGCTAATAACCGAGTGACTGTTTAATAGCTCGTTTCCTGTTTGAATAACGTGACCGACTGCTATACTATACGGATAGAGGTGTCTTTTTTTTTTTTTCATGTTCACCGTCTTTGACATAGAATCTTATGGAGCAATGCACTGGCGTAACCAGGATGTCTTCCATCTCTCTCATTTCCCATTTGAATGTATAAGTAGGAAAAGGACAGAAAGGGGGGGGGGGTTCCATCCCGTTGTCCATCCTTGTCTAACATACGTTTTTTAATGGAGAAAAGAGAGAGATGAAGAAACTCTCGGTGCACTGGCGCAACCAGGATCTCTTCCTTCTCTCTCATTTCCCACTTGAATGTCTAAGTAGGAAAAGGACAGAAAGAGGGGGTTTCATCCCGTTGTCCATCCTTGTCTATTATACGTTCTTTAATGGAGAAAAGAGGGAGATGAAGAAACTCTCGGTGCACTGGCGCATAACCAGGATCTCTTCCATCTCTCTCATTTCCGATTTGAATGTATAAGTAGGAAAAGGACAGAAAGAGGGGGTTTCATCCCGTTGTCCATCCGTGTCTAACATACGTTTTTTAACGGAGAAAAGAGAGAGATGAAGAAACTCTCGGTGCACTGGCGCAACCAGGATCTCTTCCATCTCTCTCATTTCCCATTTGAATGTATAAGTAGGAAAAGGACAGAAAGAGGGGGTTTCATCCCGTTGTCCATCCTTGTCTAACATACGTTTTTTAACGGAGAAAAGAGAGAGATGAAGAAACTCTCGGTGCACTGGCGCAACCAGGATCTCTTCCTTCTCTCTCATTTCCCACTTGAATGTCTAAGTAGGAAAAGGACAGAAAGAGGGGGTTTCATCCCGTTGTCCATCCTTGTCTATTATACGTTCTTTAATGGAGAAAAGAGGGAGATGAAGAAACTCTCGGTGCACTGGCGCATAACCAGGATCTCTTCCATCTCTCTCATTTCCGATTTGAATGTATAAGTAGGAAAAGGACAGAAAGAGGGGGTTTCATCCCGTTGTCCATCCGTGTCTAACATACGTTTTTTAACGGAGAAAAGAGAGAGATGAAGAAACTCTCGGTGCACTGGCGCAACCAGGATCTCTTCCATCTCTCTCATTTCCCATTTGAATGTATAAGTAGGAAAAGGACAGAAAGAGGGGGTTTCATCCCGTTGTCCATCCTTGTCTATTATACGTTCTTTAATGGAGAAAAGAGGGAGATGAAGAAACTCTCGGTGCACTGGCGCATAACCAGGATCTCTTCCATCTCTCTCATTTCCGATTTGAATGTATAAGTAGGAAAAGGACAGAAAGAGGGGGTTTCATCCCGTTGTCCATCCGTGTCTAACATACGTTTTTTAACGGAGAAAAGAGAGAGATGAAGAAACTCTCGGTGCACTGGCGCAACCAGGATCTCTTCCATCTCTCTCATTTCCCACTTGAATGTATAAGTAGGAAAAGGACAGAAAGAGGGGGTTTCATCCCGTTGTCCATCCTTGTCTATTATACGTTCTTTAATGGAGAAAAGAGGGAGATGAAGAAACTCTCGGTGCACTGGCGCATAACCAGGATCTCTTCCATCTCTCTCATTTCCGATTTGAATGTATAAGTAGGAAAAGGACAGAAAGAGGGGGTTTCATCCCGTTGTCCATCCGTGTCTAACATACGTTTTTTAACGGAGAAAAGAGAGAGATGAAGAAACTCTCGGTGCACTGGCGCAACCAGGATCTCTTCCATCTCTCTCATTTCCCATTTGAATGTATAAGTAGGAAAAGGACAGAAAGAGGGGGTTTCATCCCGTTGTCCATCCTTGTCTAACATACGTTTTTTAACGGAGAAAAGAGAGAGATGAAGAAACTCTCGGTGCACTGGCGCAACCAGGATCTCTTCCATCTCTCTCATTTCCCATTTGAATGTATAAGTAGGAAAAGGACAGAAAGAGGGGGTTTCATCCCGTTGTCCATCCTTGTCTAACAAACGTTTTTTAATGGAGGAAAGAGAGAGATGAAGAAACTCTCGGTGCACTGGCGCAACCAGGATCTCTTCCATCTCTCGCATTTCCCATTTGAATGTATATGTAGAAAAAGGACAGAAAGAGGGGGTTTCATCCCGTAGTCCATCCTTGTCTATAACATACGTTTTTTAATGGAGAAAAGAGAGAGATGAAGAAACTCTCGGTGCACTGGCGTAACCAGGATCTCTTCCGTCTCTCTCATTTCCCATTTGAATGTGTAAGTAGAAAAAGGACAGAAAGAGGGGGTTTCATCCCGTTGTCCATCCTTGTCTAACATACGTTTTTTAATGGAGAAAATCATTCACCTCTCTCACCTCTCTCTTGAGAGACATGAAGAAACTCTCGGTACGCTACTGGAGCAATGTGAGCGGTGTTAGATCCACTGTGAGCGTTTGTGAGCGACCTGAAAAATCAGAGAATTCAAGCAAATAAATAAAATTGTCAGGAAATTGGTTACCTACAACGGAGCTCTTGCAAACTTTTGCTATAGATAATTTAAGAGTTGATTCTTGCATATAAACCTGTAAGAATGACGACGAGTACGCTAAAAAATCACGAAATTCACTCTCAGAATCGGGCTTAATGGCGGAGAAACGCAGGTATCATGGGATATTTCTATCTAAATTGAGACATATCTTTGTGTTTCCGTAGAGAAAGTGACATAATAGGTACAGACATCTCCCATGATACCTGCGCTGTGTTGAACCGCCATTACAAACTTGCCGTTATAGCAGTTATGTGAGTTTATTACTGAATTGTAGACTTTCTTAGTGTGATTTTCGTGATCTCCGCTGGTCCTTACATCAGAACGGACTATTTATTTGCTTATACCAAAAGTTTGAAAGAGCCCCACTTTCTGTCGGCGTTTCGTCGTTTTCATTCTTTGCGCTTCTAGTATTAAGTATTCTCCACTGTTATTCTTGAGCCCTGCTTTCTGGTGCCATCATGTACTATGTTAATAAAGATTTCTTTTATTTCCCATCGGTTTAAATTTTTTGAGTCATAGTGTCACAAGTGGTAATAGTGGGAGAATCTGAAATACCTGAAAACCGTAAAATTTCGCAAATCGGTCGAGAAATGAAATAATGAAAATTTCTATCAGAGCACTTTCTTTTGAAAGCCATAGTGCAATGTAGGCAATGTGGCACCCCGTCAGGGTAGCTTATGATATTAATTTTTGAATGCAATTTTTGCCAGATTTTGCGATTCTCCTCTTCCTCAAAAAGCCGGGAATTGTCTTGTGAATTGTGCGAAAAAATTGACGAATTTTTGCCAGATTTACATACACCCGAATCCCGGGAATCTCAAAATCGAACCTAGCTTGACACCCTAAATGAGAGTGAGGTATCAATACATGGACACTAGGGGTCAGTGGTCACGTCACGTGAGAGCGAGAGAGATAGTTCGGGAACACTAAACGAACTTTTTCATCGTATGACGTCATCTCTGAAATCGTCTATTGCTATCAGAAGGAACCTCACGAGCCACGGCGATTTAATCGAGAGATAATTTTCAAACTCAAAGGAGAGGCATCAGGCGGCGGCGCCTGAAAGACACACAACTCACCCGACACGAGCCATTGAGATTTTTTTTTTTTTTTTTTTTTTTTTTTTTTTTTTTTTTTTTACCGGCGCGAGACGCGGCGCCTGATACACGCGCGCTTCGAGCGTTTTCGGCTCGCTCCAGCAGGAGCGCGCGACGCGACGTTCCGTCTCGCTCACCCGCGCGCGATCTCGCGAGATGCTGCGCGCGCCGAGGCCCCTGTCTCTGTCGCTGCGTTGCGTTGGCGCGCGGGTTCCTGAAGGAGCTTTCGCAGGGTGGATAGTAGACCGGTAACCGCCACCGACGTTGATGTTCTCATTCGGGGTAGTACAGCTCTCTGCGAACTCTGCGATTGAGCATGGATGGGGCTGGGCCTGCCTTTCATGACGGAGGTCTCGAGAGGAGAGGAGAGGAGAGGATGCTCGTCGCTCGTTCGCGTTCGTCGCACCCGCTATCGATCGACTCAGTCGCCCGCTTCCCACCGACGCACAGTGGGGCTCTTTGTATCTTTTGATGGACAACAAGGGTGGAAAACAGAGATTACTTACAGTTAGAATTAGTGACGGCTCGGACAATGTGGCAAAGACGGATCATCTCCATTTAAACGTATGTAAAACAATCGATCTTTAGGACGTGCAATTGCACCCCCCAAGATGTCGATACTTTTGCATAGGTTTAAATGGCAAGTAAGCATTGTTGCCAAATTGCACGAGCCGCCACTGGTTAGAAGTTTTGACAGATTACCTAGAACTTATAGGCCAGTGGCGAGGCGTGAAATTTGGCAACAGACTGTTTTCTTCATTTAAATTCATCAAAAAAGTCGAAAGTTTCAGTCATCGGCGATGACCAGGCATTTCGACCTTTCTAATGTGTTTAAATGGGAGAAAGGAATGTTGCCAAATCGCACGCCTCGCCACTGTTATAGGCGGATCCAGCAATCTAGCAACTGCACTGACAAGGGGAGGCTCAGAAGTCGCCGCCTCCGATTTTGAAAACAATTGCACGAAAATGTAGCTAAAGTAAAACTATTAGACCCGTGTTTCTCACTTTTTGCCAATGGGCCTTCCTAAAGCGTCAGGAATTTTTTGAAAGTTGCCGAAATTCACGTAAAAACCCAAGCGGAGAGCGTTCTGAATATTTACGCGAATTTCGGCAACTTTCAAAAAATTCCTGACGCTTTAGGAAGTCCCATTGGCAAAAAGTGAGAAACTAATAGTTTTACTTCAGCTACATTTTCGTGCAATTGTTTTCAAAATCGGAGGCGGCGACTCCTGAGCCTCCCCTTGTGAGAGAATTATTTTTTTTAAATCCAAGGTGTATTTCGTTTGTGTTAAAGAATCTGCACAGTGAAACATTGACTATGGGGGAATTCCTTTAACCCAAGGAAAATTTCTGCTGCTACAAGTAAAAGATTCCTTTGTTGTGACAGTGATTCTCCTTCACGCAATCAGAACTTGACTTTGCGCAAGGAAAACTGTCACAAGTAAATGTGTTCCCTTGTTTTTGAAGAAGTGCTTTCTCTCAGTGTGATCCGACAACTATGTCTACTCCATTTAAAACTATAGAAAAGTATCGGTCGTCAGGGTGTGCAATTGAACCCCCGAAAAATCGATACTTTTCTATAGTTTTAAATGGAGTTTACATCGATATATCGCATTGCACGAGCCGCAACTGCAGTAGAGCCAAAAACTCGTCGAACCAATCAGAAGTTGACTATCCTCTTTTCTTAACTCTCTACATACATGAACTCTCTAAGAAACTACAGATGTAGGTAGTGGCTGCTCGTTGCTCGAGCAATGTGGCAGTCTTTTTTTCTCTCCATTTAAATCCATAAAAAAGTTTCTTGCGCGCCCCTGAAGATCGATTATTTTACATTTGTTCAAATGGAGCAAGTTCTTTGATGCCACTTTGAACGATCCACCACTAAGTATGACGGACAAAAAGGATACAAAACAAAAACTACAGCGATTGAGAAAAGATTACAATAGCGAGTATTTTCTCCCATTACAGTCATACCCTGAACTGAACTGAACTGTGTAATCTTTTCTCAACCGGTGGAATCATCAGTGATAGTGCTGACAAAACCTTTGGTAAAAAGCAAGACTTTAGAAGAGCTAACCAAAGGTTTTGTTCGCCTAACTAAAGACATTTTTTTAGTTTATGAAATTTGCGCATATTTTCACAATTTAACGGCTTTTGCACCGATTGAGAAAAGATTACAACTGCGAGCATTTTCTCCCATCACAGTCATACGCTGAACTGAACTGAACTGTGTAATCTTTTCTCAACCGGTGGAATCATCAGTGAATGGCAACTCTGCCTTGAACGGATGAACGAAGGTGAGGTTACCTCGGCCACTATGGGGCAACCTGGATCTCTTCCATCTCTCTCATTTCCCATTTGAATGTATTTGTAGGAAAAGGACAGAAAGAGGGGATTTTATCCCCTAGTCCATCCTTGTCTAACGTGCGTTTCTTAACGGAGGAAAGAGAGAGATGAAGAAACTCTCGTCTCGGCGATCCATTTTTTCTCCACGTTCCAGTGTCAGTTCGTTCCATTGTGCGGACCGGCGCGTGAACTCTACCTGAAAACCTCGCTACTCCGGCTCGGTCAAGTTCCCGCAGTCGGCTTCGGGCGAACTATTTGGGAACACTGCTTCTCCCTGAAATTAAAAACATAAACAAAATCGCGCTCGTCTCGTGTCCCCAAAAAATGTTGACCCTGAACCCCTCTATCGAACTCCAAAAGAAAAAAAAAAAACAAAAAAACTAATCACACCAACGTAACTCGCTAAGAAATCAAACCTAAAAAAAATACGCCTTCTGATCCCGGACGCTGAATATACACTCGCGTGCAATCGTGCTGTTTTGGTGCCGGGCTTCTTCAATCGTCCCCCCTCCCCCCTCCTCGCCACCCCTCAAAAATAAAAACAGAATGTTTCCCCGAATTCTGGGTCGCTGTGTCCAGGAGCGGTCGCTCACCCTGGCCTGTCCCCGAAAAACGTGCCAATTTTCGTATCGTCGTAATTTTTGAATCCTGTTTTTATTTCGCGGTCATACTCGCGAGTTTTTTTATGCCTTTTTATTGTTCCGATCATCTTCGTTGTTTTTGTTTTGTTTCTGTGCCAAACTGTTTTTTAGTGATGTCTTTTAGTTTTTAAGGTAACGAAGGGAACACGCAGGAATTGTTTTTCAATTTACTTTACCGTGTTTTTTTGAGTGTCCGTTTTCCGTTAATCTGGGGAAAAAAAACAAAAAAACAAAAAAAAAAAAAACAATATTATCAGAAGCTTGACGATTTGTGACCCAATGTGCAAAAGATAGTACAATTACTGGAATTCTAGTGTTTGTACCATGGTAATTAAAAAATTTGAGGAAATTATATGTCTATAACCATATTCTGGTATAAACACCAGCATTTTCTGGTCGAGGTACTAGACTTTCTGTGGTCCAAATATCGTTTTGCTTCTGATAATATAACTAGAATTTAGGATTTTTTTTTCTGTGTGAAATGTCATTGAAAAATACACATTTTCTAAGTGAAATCTCACTACGAAACTCTTAACTAAATTGTCAGTGTTTTTTTTACACAAAAGGCGTAACTCAATTAAACGTTTCAAAATCTCCCGTCGCTGTTTCTTTCTCTCATTGGTGAATCAACCAGTCAATTTTCACGATTATGTGTGAGATTTTCCAGGTTGTGCGCTAAAATAGGGGACTAAATCAAGAAAATTTACACTTCGGCTTTTCCTTTAGAAATGAAACAGTTATGCGAGGTTTTGAGACGTTGCATTGAGTTACGCCTCTTTGTAAAAATACCGACCGAGTGTCATTCTTCAGCAATTAATTCCAATTTTACGTCCGCGTCGGATCGATATTTTACTAAAACCAATACACTTTTTGACTGTTGTCCCTAAAAAAAAAAAAAAAAAAAAAAAAAAAAAAAAAAAAAAAAAAAAAAAAAACGAAGGAAAAGTGAAACAAATACTCACAGAATATGCTTATTGTTGTTGTATTGAGCTACGCCTCTTTGTAAAAACACCGACGAATTGTAATTCTTCAGCAATTTTAACGTCTCTTGGATCGATTATTTACGAAAATCAATACACCTTTGACTATTGTCCACAAAGAAACGAAGGAAAAGTGAAACAAATACATACACAGAATATGCTTATTGTTGTTGTATTGAGTTACGCCTCTTTGTAAAAATACCGACGAAATGTAACTCTTCAGCAAATAGTTCCAATTTTACGTCTCTCGGATCGATTATTTACGAAAACCAATACACCTTTTGACTATTGTCCCCAAAGAAACGAAGGAAAAGTGAAACAAATACCCACAGAATATGCTCATCGTTGATTTCTGCAAAATGACTCTCCAATTATCGAAAAAGAAAAGTCGAAGAAGCATTGAAACCCTTTTTCAGCATTGTTATGGGTTAGGTTTTTGACAATTGAATGGTCTCATCGCTATTTTTTCAGAATTTTAACTTTACCATAGACCGTCCATTTGTCTTCAGCAAAACCTTACAAGAGCTCTATTATATCGTTCTGTTGATTGAAGCTGTTGCACACCTTTTGCTGTATGCGATTTATAAGGGTTAGGTAACTACACTGGCGCAACCAGAATATCTTCCATCTCTCTCATTTCCCATTTGAATGTATAAGTAGGAAAAGGACAGAAGGAGGGGGTTCTATCCCGTTGTCCATCCTTGTCTAACATACTTTTTTTAATGGAGAAAAGAGAGAGATGAAGAAACTCTCGGTGCGCTACTGGGTAACTAGATGTAAATACCTACACAAATAACGATGGTAGCAATAAAAACTCACGAAATCCACTCCTTAACTCATTGATTTCTTTTAAATGCGCGAGCGTAATGGTGGAGTTTGGCTCTAATAATAGGAGACTCCCCATCTAATAATACTGTAATTCCATCAAGAAGTGACCAATGAGAGACGAATGTACTTTGTCACCGATGTCACGGTACCTACCATTAATCAGTCGTGGATCACTACTTCGGTGCTTGAATATTCCTTGTCAGCATAGAGAGATAGGTGAAATTAAAGGATAAGAGTATTATATTATTAGTGCCATACGCCGCCATTACGTTCGAGCACCTTAAATAATTTTATGAGTTTAGGAGAGGGGGGGGGGTCGTGAGTTTTTAGTGCTACCATTGTTAATTGTGGAGGTTTTTACATCTGAATCAACCCTTAAATCGCTTACAGCAAACGTGTGCAATAGCCCCCTGGTAGAACCAGTGGCGTCGCGTGCAATTTGGCAACAATGTAATCTATCCATTTAAACTCTTGTAAAAGGTCGAATTCAGGGGGTGCACAGTGCACAAGGAAAATTCGATATATTTAATGAGTTTAAATGAAGCAGTCGCATTGTTGCCAGATGGCACGCGACGCCACTGGGTAGAACCATGACCAAAATTCCGTAGGCATTATTTCCATGGGTAACTATTACATGTAATTACATGGAAAATCTTATGCGCAGAAAAAAAAAGGCTGGTAGATTTTACCATCTGCATAGCTGATTTTGGAGTCTGCTATCAAGTATGGTAAATTTTATTATAATATGGTAATTGCAACGTACCTTGTGGTAAAATGTACCAACAGATCATCTTCATTTACCACAAGGTACGTTGCATTCACCATATGGTGGTAAAATTTATCATACTTGATAACAGACTTCAAAATCAGTTGTGCAGATGGTATATTCTACCAGTCTTTTTTTCCCGTGTGGAGTCTCATGATCGGCCTACGGAACTCCATGACATTTTATGGAAAAATAATAATCTGCCAACAGAAACATAATGCTCACGGAATTTTTGGTCATGGAAATTTTTGGGACACGTTTACCAGGGCCCCACTCAGTTTGGCAGCGATTTCGACCCTCCCCCGAAAAATGCTCACCGGCGCACAGTGTTCGGAGCGACCCGGATCTCTGGCAGAAACCTCAAATTTGAAATCGGCTCTGAAGTTGGTTTAAAGGCCTTACCTACCTTCTAAAGGGTATAGAACATGCATGTTAGCCATATTTGATGAATTTGGAAGCCCCATACTTGCCCCCACAGACATGTGAAAGTACCGGTTTTGACGCGAATTTTGAGTCAACTTGGGTGGGTTTACACATAATTGTAAAAAAAACAATACTCTTTTACTCACATTCCAATTTAGACCTCTGTACATCAATTAGGACATATGAACTTACTTTTAAGCCGTTTAAACATTTATTTCATGTTTATTATGAGGGGGGGCTGGACCCCTCAAAAATCGACTTTTCATCTGCATTTGTGCCCTTTTTGGAGGACGTTTAAAAAAATGCCCGGGATTGCCCGGCAAATCTAAGGCAAAGAACATTCAGAAAAACATTTTTTCTGAACGATCCAGCAATAATATCCTGCCCCAACTTGCCCCCCTTTCGTATTTTTGTGTTTAAAAGTGCCTCTGTGGCTTGTGTGGGACTTAGTCATTTTCACGATCGTGAGATGAGCCATGTTCGCGTGTCAATATCTTTTTTTCCCAGCATTGCCCCGGGGAAATATAGTCAGGAAAGTTCAAAAAAACATTTTTTCTGAACGATCCAACAATAATATCCTGCCCCAACTTGCCCCCCTTTCTTATTTTTGTGTTTAAAAGTGCCTCTGTGGCTTGTGTGGGACTTAGTCATTTTCTCGAAAATAAAAATAAAAAAATAATAATTGACATCTAAAGTTAAATCTGATATAAAAAATGAAATCTACGACCTAAAAAACCCCTTAGTACCAAGTTTCAATGAAATGCGAGCATGCTAGAGGTTTCCGCCAAAGATCCGGGTCGCTCCGAACACTGTGCGGCGCTCATGATTATCATGTTTAAAACTCTTGTTGACTATGGTTTGAACCCAATCAACGAGACAAAGTACTCTTCTCGATCCAGGGCTGCCGTTTTGCGTATAGTCAATGCTATTTTTCTATTCACCGATGATTCCACCGGTTGAGAAAAGATTACACAGTCCAGTTCAGTGTATGACTGCAATGCACGAAAATACTCTGATCTGTAATCTTTCCTTAATCGGTGGAAACTCCGTTGATTAATTAAAATATCCGCACGTTTTTTAAAGTCATCGACGACTCCACCGGTTGAGAAAAGATTACAGATGCGAGTTTTTTTAGTTTATTACATTCATGCTCTGAACTGAACTGTGTAATCTTTTCTCAGCCGGTGGAATCATCGGTGAATTGAAAAATAGCATTGATTATACGCAAAACGGCAGCCCTGCGTACTCGGGAACTCGGGTACTCCCACCTTGGCGGTGTATTGAGTCGGACAGATCAAACCTTCGCTAACGAGCTGAAAAGGGATTTGTTTGTTTTGTCTTCCGGACAAACACTGCCGACAGGAGCGAATTTTGTCCATTCTCGACCTATATTGTCGGATTGTACGATTTTCTCCGCAAGATCGAGTGTAACGAAAACTGCCGTATAATCTAGCAACACTGTTTTTGTAACCTATGTGTTTCTCAAATGCTCGCTGAGCATAATTTACGGGACAGATGCGGATCCAGCTTCCAGCAATCTGGCAACTGTGTAGTATTCCCATTTGAATGCATGAGAAACAATCGATTAGCAAAAGGGCCATGACCCCCTCAAGAATCGATTGTTTCTCGTACGTTCAAATGGGATGAATTCATGGTTGCCAAATTGCTGGATCCGCCCTTGTTACGGGATGATTCGAAACAACGAGCCATAGCGATAGAGAGGATTTTTGGGACGTGTTTTTGAAACTTGAAGGAGGCAGCCATGATCGAAATCTCTAATGTATGTTTCACACAGTGGCGTCGCGTGCCATCTGGCAACAATGCAACTGCTCCATTTAAACTCATTAAATATATCGAATTTTCCTGGTGCACTGTGCCTGTGCACCCCCTGAATTCGATCTTTTACATGAGTTTAAATGGATAGAATACATTGTTGCCAAATTGCACGCGACGCCACTGGTTTCACATGAGCTCGGTATGTTTGCCTCTTATTTTTTAACCTTAAAAAGGAAGTTGTGACAAATTCAGTTGAAATTGGTTTTAAACGAAAGTGCAAGTGTTTGAGAGTGGCTTTATATCTGCACTGAAAAAAAGCAATAGTCATAATTCCAGATTCCAGTAAGATTACCAGAACCATAACGATATTTGAACGACAGAAAGTGTAGTACTTTGACTAGAAAATTCTGGTGTTCATCCCAGAATATGGTCATAGAACCAGAATTTCTTAAAAAATTTCAAGAACTATGGTACAAACACTAGAATTCTGGTAATTACACTATCCCTTTCATAGGTTCACATATTCTCATGCTTGCTTCTGGTAATTTTTTTATTTTCAGTGTGGACACAGAAATCAATATATGTAACTGTTTCTTGTGGGATTTGCACGATTAAGAAACTGACGCATCACAGAAACAAGCCAGATTTTCTCACCTGGATAGTTGCTTTAAAATTCTGTGTCCTAATAGCCACTCTCAAAACACTTGCACTTTCGTTTAAAACCAATATCCTCTGGATTAATTACAATTGTTGATTTAAGATAAAAATAAATTGCAGGGAATATATTCCCTACGAACACTTTCTCACACCATTTTTTCTGAGGGAGACCTCCAGTCCCCCCTTTAAAATGCTGGGGGAGACCCTCAAATCCCCTTGAGAATTCTAGGGGAGACATCCAGACCCCCCTTTAGAACTCTGGGGGTGACCTCCAGACCCCCATTTTTACCAATTTCTGATTGAAATAAAAACCGTTTTTTCTCCGTAACTAACTTAAAAAATGAAATTTCAAAAAAAAAACAAAACAAAATAAAAACGTCTCTGGGGAATCTAGAAAGCAACATCTGTGCAAAATTTGAATGCATATGGATTATGGATCAATGGCTTAAAAGTGATGTCGGTATACGGACTGACAGACTGACTGACGGACAGACGCCACAGAATTATTTTTGCATAAAACCCTGTAAATGTGAAAGATGGTTCAACAATATGTAAATGTGATGCAAGGATGTTCTGGTGGATAGTATTAGGCATGATGAAAGGCCATTACTTTGTAAAAAATGTGATTGATTTGTGAGTATCGAAGTATCGAAGCCAAGTATCGAAACAAAACGCCTGGAAAATCTCTGCGCCATCGCAATACTTTCTCACTTTTTCTAACTTATTGTTAGTTGGAGTGAGGAAGTAAAAATATGAGGCAAACAAACCTGAGGGCCGATCATCTACTTCATCGTTAAACCGATCGATAAGACTGTCTATGAGTGATGCTATTGGTCGAAAATTGTAAAACTTGGCTGTTGCTATGGTAACCATCGCTAAGAGTCTCGTTTTATAAAGGCTACTCATGAGTAACCTTTAAAAAACGGACACTCTGACGATGGTTACCATAGCAACAGCCAAGTTTGACAATTTTCGACCAATAGCATCACTCATAGACAGTCTTATCGATCGGTTTAACGATGAAGTAAATGATCAGCCCTCAGATTCAGACCGCCCAAGCCGTCTCACTTTGAGATAGGACCTTTAACATGTGTGTGTATCAGCCTCTCTATTGCTAATAGCAATTTGCTATACCTTGCTGCATCAACCTCAAAGTGAGCAATTTCAAGTCGGTCCATATTTTTTACCCCACTTGCGATGGGTCTGTTGCAAACTTTTGCTACAGCGATTAAGAATGTTTAATCTATTGTAAAATCGCCTGAAAAGTCCATGGGTGGCATCAGAAAGTCATAAAATGCAATAATAAACTCACAAGAGGCTTTTAGTGGAATCCAAGATGGCGGATAAATATCGAGCAATCTGTATGCATTCACCGTGAACATTCAAGGATGGCCAACTTTGACAACCTCACTGGAGGTAGAGGTTATGTGTTTCTTAACGTTGTGATTGGTTGTGATCGATATTGTGAGGTAAGCTCAATGAGCTATAACTGTAGAGTGGCAGGGGGCTGGTTCACCTTGGGCCACACAGGGTAGAAGGAATCCCGGGAAAAAGCGGAATTAGGACGGCAGATTCCAAGGTTTGAGGTTAAATTTTGTAGGTCGTTCGGAATTTGACGGGAATTTGGACGGCAGATTCCAAGATTTGAGGTTAAATTTTGAAGGCCATTTCCGGCGATGCCCGAGTTTGTTTACGAAACGACCGGAAACAACCTACAAAACTTAACCTCAAACTCGATTTTTACGGCAAGATGGCGGCACCCTAGGTGACAACAATGAACCAGCGGAACGTCCCTTGATGTGCCACTCTAAAGTTATAGCCTCATTGGGTAAGCTATCCTTGGATGTTCGTGGTGCATGCATACAAATTGCTCGATACTTAGCCGCTATCTTGGGTTTCAGTTAAACGCCTCTTGTCCGTTAATTATTGCATTTTATGACTTTCTGATGCCACCAATGGACTTTTCAGGCGATTTCACATTGGATTTAACACTCTTAATCGTTATATCAAAAGTTTGCAACAGACCCATTCGGCACCACCGTCAGTCTTTCATGAGCTGGATTATTTTTTCGACTTTTCAACTTCAAGGGCGGAGTGTCAAGACTATCATAACCCCCTTTAATACGCTAGATCTCCCCGTAACTTTTCACCGGCATTATTTTTTCTTCCCCCCCCCCCCCATCGTTTCTACCCCTTAATCTCTGTTCCTTATTATTATTTTTTCTTAGATGTATTTTTTTTTTCTTCGCAACTTTATTTCGCAAACAAGGGGATTCCCCCCTCCTGGAATCCCTTTCGTCTGCTCTTCGCCACGATCTTTACCTCGTCGTTCAGGTTGGAATGCGTTGCGTAAAAGGGGCGGGGAAAGAAGGA
Organism: Trialeurodes vaporariorum; assembly: GCA_011764245.1. Lineage (NCBI taxonomy): Eukaryota > Metazoa > Arthropoda > Insecta > Hemiptera > Aleyrodidae > Trialeurodes > Trialeurodes vaporariorum. The sequence continues at coordinate 41,337,633 of VMOF01000013.1, read as the reverse complement.
AAGGTGAAGTTATTCCAAGCGATGGGTTTTCAAAGGCAGTTTTGCACTGCTCCGACTCCTTCATCTTCGGACGACGGAGTCCGCTGAGCACTTGAGCTTTGCAGGTTGCGGCTTGCGGCTTAGAAGGGGCTACCATCCTACCCCCTGTTACCTGGCTCCCTCCCCCCACGAGATTTTTCGTGTCCAAGTAGCGTGCATGATGATGGTTTTCATCTTTTAACGCACTGCTTAGAGGGAAAGGAGCTTAGCTCAAGGAAGCGTCATTAGTACATGCTAAACCATCACCACCACCCCTCACCGCCAACCACCCTCATTCCTCTTCTCGTTGATGCTTAAAAAGTGCGAGGGGTTGTTTCCGCCTTTCGTTCCGTAAGGATGGAAACTATTGAAAACTGCCGACTCCACCCTTGTGATGATCCCCTGCTTGTTAATAGTGCGGAGTAAGGTTTATCAGGGCTGGAGATGGAGGATTAGTCAAGAATCGCTATTGATACCTTGATTATCGATCGTGAAAATTCTATCATTTTTAATAGCGAGGGGCTTTTTGTGTCAGGAAGAGGAAAAAACTATTAAGAGGGTCCACAGACTCCACCCCTTTCTTTTCATCAATCGTCTCTCTGTTACAACTAGCCTAGCGTCGTGCAATGCAAGATGTTATGATGGGGGGGGGGGGGGGGGCTGTCAAAAGTTACCATCGATACCTCGATCTTCTGAAAATCATACATTTTATTCATCTTCACCGAGAAAAAAAAAGAAATCGACGCATTAATCAAACACAGTTGGTGGTCTTTTACAACTATACATGACCCGATTTATGTATCGAGTCCTATCTAACCGATTTTTGCTATAAGTAAAAAAATTGTCCATTCTGATGTAATAACCAGCGAAAATCACGAAAATCACATTAAAAAAGTGTAAAATCCAGTAACAAACTCATATAACTGCTATAACCGCAAGTTCGTAATGGCGGTTCAATGCAGGTATCATGGGAGATTCCTGTCTATTATGTCACTTTCTCTACGGAAACACAAAGATGTGTCTCAATTTAGATAGAAATCTCCCGTGATACCTGCGTCTCTCCGCCATTAAGCCCGATTCTGAGAGTGAATTTTGTGATTTTTCAGTGTACCTACTCATCGTCATTTTTACAGGTTTTTATGCAAGGATCAACTCTTCAATCACCCGTAGCAAAAGTTTGCAACGCAAAGCCAACGCAAATGTATCAATAAGTATTTAGGCTGTAAGATAAAATTCATCGGGTCATGTACTTACGTGGTGATCATACATAGAGTATTAAGAGTCCCTTTATACTATGAGAGTTGCGCAGTTGCGCCAATGTTGAATCCGTTTCTGATTGGCTCTCAGATTTAGGCTGTCAAGAAAGCCCCAAGAGGCAAATGCAAATGGCGGAGGGTTTGTTTACTTTTCGCGTACTAGCTTTCATTACACATTTGAAGTAATTATTGTTAATTTTTCCTCTGCTTGAATGTTATTCCGGAGAACATTATCCATTTCAATCACAACCGTTATTGTCGAAAATCTGAACCTAACCTATCAGAGATAGCGAAATAGCGGCAACAGCGCAGAGGCAGATGACCATCCGCACTTTTGCAATTTGCCTCTTGGGGACTCCATCAGGCTCCATTGATCCGCTTCTTCTTCTTCCTTTTGAGAGACTTGGCGCAATACCATCTATTCCATACCTGGTCACATAGGGGTTTGAGGTTAGCTAGGTTTTCTACTTTTACATTGGTTCTTATGGGAGATAGTAGATTTTTTTGCAGTTTTCGACATTTTTCGGTCATTTGGAGGCCGAATTGACGCAAAGGACCCTCTTAGTAAATTACTCCCCTTGATGTCCTTAACATTTTTCAAATTTCTTTTTGTTTGTTTTTTTTTTTTTTTTTTTTTTGAAAAATATTCAGGACATCAAGGGGAGTATTTTACTAAGAGGGTCATTTGACTGAATTCGGCCTCCAAATGACCGAAAAATGTCGACGACTGCAAAAATCCATTATCTCCCATAAGAACCAATGGAAAAGTAGACAACCTAGTTACATAACCTCAAACCCCCTGTGACCAGGTATGGGATTAGATGGTATTGCTTGGCGCAACTCTCATACTATATAGAGTCCCTATATATGAAAGAGTCAAGACACGTGAACAGAAGTGAGGAAGAAGAAGGTGTCTGAGGAGCCTGGAGGCGCGCCTCTTGTTCAACATTTTTGTCCAACGATCTTCCCGCCAAAGATTACTTATACATGTATTCGTGTTTGAGTAATCTTTGCTAGGTCAACCTAACCTCCAATACCCGTTGGCTTCACTACCTGTTTTAAAAGTAATGCATGAATTTTATTCAATTCTGAACACATTTTCATCAATTTCTAATTCAAATTTCATCAGTACAAGCTAAAAATGCCGAAAGTTTCCTCAAAGCTGGGCAGCAGTGAAGATGGTTCCATGAAGATGTAAACAAGAGGCGCGCCTCCAGGCTTCATAGACACCTTCTTCTTCTTCACTTTTCAGCAGCCAATCAGAGATGGAACCTCGTATGGCGAGACTCTTTCATATATAGGGACTCTGATACTATATAGGGACTCTAATCGAACACAGGGTTCCTTTATTCAGTGTTCAGAAAGGACCAATTGACAACTCCGCTTCGCAGTTATACTCTCTCAAAATTTAAATCTTATCCTCAAAGGTGCGCGCAAAAAGGGTGGGGTCGATGAAAGGGTGAGAGTGACGTGGTGGGGGCAGGGGGGGGGGGTGTATTTGCGTCGTAAAGTCAGCGCGCACTTGAAAAATCTATCGAGAGGAAGCGTGAAGAGGAGAAAGAGGGGAGGGAAGGATAGGGAGAAGGACCTTAAATTAATTCCCGATGAACTCGGTCAAGCATGAAATCTTTCCTGGCTTTTTACCGGGACGAGTCTTCGCGGAGCGCGTTTACCTAATCCGCGGCAAAATTCAAATTTTATTTTATTTTTCAACGAAAATCGACGCTCAGTAGAGCAAAGAGACTCTAAACTCTGGCGGCGCGTGAATAATTGATAAATAGATTTTGTCCCGTTTGAACCTCTGTAAAAGTATCGATTATTCGGAAGTTTTGACGAAGCTCTCGCAAAATCGTCGATTCCTCGATAGTTCGATATTTTTCACGGGGTTTTACGACAAAGCTGCCGATTTGCGTAGATTTAATGGCATTTTGAAATTCGTCGAAGATCCCACCGGTTGAGAAAAGATTACAGAGTTTAGTCCAGTGTATGACTATAATGCACGAAAGTACTGTAACGTATTTCATATTTTGTCAACCGTTAAGAGTCGTCGATAACTTAGAAGACTTGCGGATTCATAAGGGGCGGTAGCCCCCGGCCAAGTAATTATTCTGTCGTGGAAGTGGCAAGTCCAACTTTTTTGGAACAGCCTATGTTTTGAAACGTCTCAGTTTTGTTTCTGATTATTTTTTGCTCAGATCATTGCGATTTTTGTGATTTTAATTAAGTAACGACGTTTCCACCGATTGAGAAAAGATTACAGATCAGAGTATTTTAGTGCATTACAGTCATACACTGAATTGAACTATGTAATCTTTTCTCAATACCTCGTTGAATGAAACATTTTATTTTACAGGTTGTAAACCAAGTTGTTTAACTTTTATACCTATACATATATAGTATCGTAGAAAAATTAACTCGAAAAACGAAACAAGCTTAAGTGTGATAATGTGCTGTAACCTTAATCGTTCGCTTTCCGTGGCGGGTTGGAAGATGTAACGGGGGGAGACCGAACCCTCTGGGGCATTTTCCTGACCTTTGACCCTCCGCAGCCGGAAAAATGTTGATTCGGTGGAAAAACAAGGACAAGTCCTCCTCTTCTGGGGGCTCATCGTCAGCGGCGGTTTCCGGAGCTCAAACCGGAACCACGGGGACCAATTCGACCTCCTCGTCGACTTCCGGTAAATCGTCCACCTCGAAAAAGAAACGAAAGTTCGGTCGTGAAGGTAATGAATCCAACTGATTTCCTACGTTTCCTAGCTGTTTTAGCTCTGTTTTGTCATTGTGCCAGTAGTCGTGGTTTTATTTTATATATATACGCTTCTCGCAAGTTTGCTCAGATGATCACGGAGGAAAAACTTCTCAATGGGTCTGTCGGAAACTTTTGCTACGCTGAAAAAAAAAAGATTGTCAGAAAAATGACGATATGCGAACCGATGTAAGGGATGTAAGGGTACATTTACCAGAATGGGGCTGTTCCACACTTTTGCTATAAGCGATTTATCAGTCGATTCTGCGGGCCGATCATTTACTTCATCGGTAAACCGATCGTTAAGACTGTCTATGAGTGATGCTATCGGTCGAAAATCGTAAAACTTGGCCGTTGCTATGGTAACCATCGTTAAGAGTCTCGTTTTATGAAGGCTATTCATGAGTAACCTTTAAAAAACGGACACTATAACGATGGTTACCATAGCAACGGCTAAGTTTTACAATATTCGACCAATAGCATCACTCGTAGACAATCTTAACGATCGGTTTAACGATGAAGTAAGTGATCGGCCCGCTGGTGTAAAAACCTCGAAAAATAACAATGGCAGCACTAAAAACTTCAGAAATCCACTCTTGAACTCTATAAACGCTTTTATTTACGAGGGCGTAATGGTGGCCGAGGGCAGTAACAATGGGACATTCCTATCTTCATTTCGTCCTTCTTATTTCTATGCTGATAATGATGATTCACAGAGTAATTAGTCATCAGAGTAATGATCCACATCCGATGGATGGTACCGCAACACCTAAAGACACCGGTATCAAATGAAAGTCGTCTCTTATTGGTCACTTCTTGATGTAGTTACAGTATTGTTAGATGGGAATCTCCCATTGTTACTACCCTCAGCCACCATTACGCCCGCGCAAGTATAAGCGTTTATCAAGTTTAGGAGTTGATTTCGGAAGTTTTTAGTGCTGCCATCGATATTTTTGGAGGTTTTTACACCTGAATCGACTATTAAATCGCTTACAGCAAAAGTGTGCAACAGCCCCTTTCAAGTGTTTTTGTACTATAGTTCTTAAACATTTTGAGAAAATTCTAGTTCTATAACCATATTCTGGTATTAATACCAAAACTTTCTGGACAAAGTACTAAACTTTCTGTGGTTCACATATCGTTGTGCTTCTGGTAAATTTACACCAAAATAGATCCTCTCTGTAGCTCTAGCGAAAGTTTGCAACATACCCATTCATATGGACCGCCGAAGTTTTAGATTGCAGTAACCGAAGTTTTCGGTTGTCGATACCAAAGTTTTTAGTTGCGCATGCGTCAAAGTTTTCGGTTGTGCGGCTACTGAATTTCAGTGAGGAGAATCGAAGACTTCGGTTGGGACGGAGTTTGGGTCATAGTATTGCAGCAGTCATACTTACAGAAGTCTTCGGGACTCCTGACTGCAATTTAGTACGCAACACCATAAACTTTGATCATGCAAGATTGCGACTGAAAACTTCAGCGTTCCGTATGAATGAAAGTCCAATTCATAAAACTGATTTTTTTTTTATCCGTGATTTTCTGTTGGGAATAAATAATAATCATTTAAAGTCAAATAATCATGAGCTTTTATCAGTATTATTTTTTACAATTTTTTCTCCGTGCTTCTAAACCATATTTTATCCGTGTTTTTTCTATTAATTTATTTAAGCTATTATTATTTTTTTCAATTTCTTTTTATGTATTATTTTTTATTTTCTTTGATCTATTACATATTCAAGATTTCAATAGCCACAAACAATTTGACAAATTTGGAAACAAAATGATCGATATTTAAGCTGTTATTCACGGAAAAAAAGATTAATGAAAATAACCATACGGATACCTGATTTTGGCACCTGCTAGATGTTATGGTAAACTTGACCAGAAGTATGGTACATTTACCGATACTTTGAGTAAATTCGACTTGCAATCAGGTAACATCACCTAGTACCTAGTCAAAACATAGTATACCTCTGGTTAACATTATCATAACATCTAGCAGGTGCCAAAATCAGGTATCCGTATGGTTATTTTCACCGTAGTTTTTTTTTTCCGTGTTGGCTGTTCCTGAATAGAACAGACTTGACTGCTCTGCGGCTTTCATGAAAACATCAGCTTCGTATCGCCAACGGCGCTATACCTTTGGTTATAGTTTAATGTTTTCATGAAAGTCGTATAGAAAGCACTGAATAGCACAATCAGAATGGAAACTGCCATAAGAGTCAACGGAAATAACAATCTTAGGTACGGTCTCTTTTTGAGGTTTCTCAAAATGGCGGACTTGTTTCTTTCCCTCCCATTGTTTTGTTTGAGGTTATGTATTTTTTTTTTTTTTTTTTTTTTTTTTTTTTTTTTTTTTTTTTTTTTAAAGGGAGACCCAGAAAATAATGTTATATTTAAATAATTTAAGTCTCCATTCTAATTGTATTATTCTGAGGTGGAAGTGGCAAGTCCAATTTTTTGGAACAGCCTTTGTTTTGAAACGTCTCAGTTTTGTTTCTAATCATTTTTTGTTCAGATCATTGCGATTTTTGTGACTGAAATAAAATAATGAGGAGATAAATAACAAAAGCAAAGTGAGCGAGGATCAATTTGAGAAGCACTTACTTACTCAAAAAAATATGTCGAGGTACATAATTTAATGAAGCTCTCAGGAAGTACTTCCGAGGCACTTTTGTCGCCTTTACTTCTGTCATAAGCTGAACAAAATCTCTTTTTATATTTTTATTTTTACAAAATTTTAATGGTCGAAATGATAAATTTGAAAGAAAAAATTGTTAGGGGTTAGAGAAAATTGAAAAGTAGTTCGAGAGACTCGCTGAAAATGTCAATTTTTTTATTATTATTATTATTATTATTATTATTATTTATTTTTATTTTTTATTGCTTATTATTTCTTGATTAAATTAACTTTTGACTTAACATAAAATTAAACTTGCCTTTTTTGTGCGGGAGGGGGAAAACTACCCATTAACAATACTATTTACGATTGTCTGCGTATTCCGAGGTTTCTTTTTGTGGATAAGTAGAAGATTAGTTGGAACACATCAAGTTTGAAGAAGTAGATTAATTATGTGTGAGTAGAGTTAGCGACTTACTGAGTCTGGCATGTGATATTGCATGGGATTTGAAAACCAAACCTTAGCGTTGCCTTTTTATAGATGATCTCAACAATTAATATCTGATAAAAATTAAGTTTTTATTGATTCAGTGTATCTGGTGAAGATACTAACTGGTGTAAGAAATTTAATACCAGTAGCGGCTCGAGCTAGCAACCCATTAGTGGCTCTTGCAATTAATTGGCAACATCGTTTTACCTCCATTTAATCCTATGTAGAACAATCGATTCGAGAGATTCGATCGAATCGATTGTTTAACATAGATTCAAATGGAGGGCTAACATTGTTGCCGAATTGCACGAGTCGCTACAATAGCAACCCAGAGCAACCCTGTTGTTTGCTGTTGGAACTTATGCGAAATTATCGATTTCTCAGGGATTCAGATAATCCCCTGAAAATCGATTATTTTAAGTAGGTTTAAATGGGGAGACTCCGTCGTTGTCACATTGCACGAGTCGCCTCGTTTAGACGTGAAACCGACTTTTGATTGGTAATTTTTTAATTTTCGGCTCCCCACTGAAACAGTTTGTTACCTGAAAATCACAAAATTCAATAAAGATATTGAGTAGGTTGCGTACTTTTGCTACAGACACATTGATTCTAACGTAAAATTCGGCGAAATTAACAATGCGGCCACTAAAACATTCTAAAACCCACTCATTAACTCAAGAAATCACTTCCATTTCAAACAACCCGCGCTGCAATAGACACTATCACACATGTAAGTACAACTGTATAGACGGAACCACCGTGTTTATGTAAACATCAAACATTTTGACTATTTTCGGTTGATGCATACAATTCTTGTATTATTTTGTAATCTTTGATAAGCCTGAAAAGACCAGACAGCGAATGCAGCCAATGTTTTATTTATTTAAAAGGAAATATCATCATTTTGTAGTCACCGTCTTGTTTGCATGTTCACGGTGGTTCCGTCTATGTAGTGGTATGCCGGTGCAAATAAAGTCTAGAATGTAGCGCAGGCTTTTTGAAATTGAAGTGATTTCCTAAGTTAATGAGTTATTGAACGTTTTTAGTGTGCGCATCGTTATTTTCACCGAATTTTACGCTAGAATCAATGTGTCATATTGCTGTAGCAAAAATAACGCAACAGACCTATTTAGTAAAGATATTGAGTTGGTGCCTATGATAGATTGTCTTATTGAATAATTTTAACAGAAATCACTAAAAGTTGATCTGATCAGGAGATTAAAACGTCGGAAAACGTTTGAATTGTCTTCAGGGAGCTGATCGGGGACTTCACAGTTAAACATATCGATAAAACTGAAAATCAATGACATGATTGGGTGAGAGATCAATTCAGGGTGGATCTTTTTCGAAAACCATTGTCCAGTCGCTCGGTAAATAAAGGTTGCTCCCCAGACACCTTTACATAACGAGCGACTGAACAATGGTTTTCAAAAGACTTCTGCCCCACATCGGTCTCCCACCCAATCGTGTCACTTGTATTCAGTTTTATCGATCTGTTTCACTATGAAGTCCTCGATCAGCTCGCAGGTCGCTGTCATGAAGGGATAAAATGTAAAAATGTATATTTATTGAATTCGTGTTACTTTTCAACGTAAATTAGAACCAAGCAATTGGCAACTACGTTACCAACTGTGTTAAGTTATTTAAATTAATAGACAGAATACTGTAAAATATTTGCTTTTATTGCGAATAGGTGCAGGGTTAAGTGAGTGCAATGCACACACAAATAATAATAAAAAAAAAAAAAAAAAAAAAAAAAAAAAAAAAAAAAAAAAAAAAAAAAAACTAAAATTTGAAAAAGAAAGTTGGTGACATCCTGATGAAAGGAATGTTAGACGTCGAATTACGTGAAAAAAGTGGTTTTCATGTCGAACAATCGCGTCTCACGAGGTTTTTAACCGCGTCAACGTCAGCAGGTCAACCGTCAGCCCGTCAGAGGCTTTTGTCACCGATCACCGCGAGGGCCAAGGGGTGTGGTCGCGGAGCAGTGTTGCCATTCACGGCAGAAATTATCCGAAATTTACTTCGAATTAGATGTAAAATTCGTATAATTTCTGCAGAAAATGGCAACACTGTCGTGGAATCCGGAGTTTTATTATCGCGCTTTGCGGTTCGATCCCATCATGAACATCACACGCTCACGCATTGATTCCCGTCCGCTTCACCAATCACCGATGCAGTTTAACCCCCCCCCCCCCCCCCCCCCCCCCCCCCCCACCCACCAATCCACCGGAATGTATCCAGTTACAGTTCGACTGTCACACGCTTCTTTCAGACGTATAGTGACTAGTGAGGCCTGATTGCGTAAAATGAATGACAATGCGCATATTTTACTGTCGGATTCTTGGCGAATTTTCGCGTTTGGATCTGGACACCCAACGGGAGCACCAATCATACCCATCAGGAGTGCCACACAGAAAAAGAAAAAAAAAAAAAAAAAAAAAAAAAAAAAAAAAAACACTTTGGTAGTGCTGACGAAAATTTTGGTAGAGAAATGACTCCGCAAAATCAGGGCTGCCGTTTTGCATAAAATTAACGATATTTTTCATGGCCAACCATGTCTAGAGTCCCCTAGAGTTCACTGGCTATAGTCCCTTTATACTATGAGAGTTGCGCCAATATTGAATCACTTTCTGATTGGCTTTCAGATTTAGGCTGTCATGTCAAGAAAGCCCCAAGAGGCAAATGCAAAGGCGGAGGGTTTGTTTATACTTTTCGTGCACTAGCTTTCATTACACATTTGAAGTAACAGTGACCGCAGTAATTGTTGTTAATTCCTAGACTTGAATGTTATTCTGGAGAACATTGTCTCTTTCAATATCTCTTTCAATAACGACCGTTATTGTCGAGAATCTGAACCTAACCTATCGAATAGCAAAATAGCGGCAACAGCGCAGAGGCAAATGGCCATCCGCCATTTGTAATTTGCCTCTTGGGGGCTGCATTGATCCGCTTCTTCTTCTTCGTTTAGAGAGACTTGGCGCAACTCTCATAGTATACAGGGACTCTAGTTTAATTATTCGCTTCGCCATTTTCTTCCGAATCTTTTTCAGTTTGTGTTAAAATCAATTTACAGCGCAAAAGATGAAAACAGTGCCCTTTGTGTGTAAACTAATAACTGTTCGATTCGAAGTTACTTGAAACGACCAATAAGTTGATCTCGTTTTGAATCGATAGCCAGTTCTACAACAGCATGAGGAAATTTGGCGCGAGAGTTGAAATTTCGATAATAATTATATTTCTCTATTGATAAGTCAACGCTTGTTCGATCTCTCGATTTTCCATTCGATATAGATCCCAATTCCTTGCGAAGAAAATGCCTGCCAGGTCAAGATCCCAAGTTTGGAAACTTTGCATAGCTCTCAACGGTAAGTTTGGTTTCTCCGTGTTCGTTTCTCGGTGTTATGCCTGCAGATGAAGTGTCTGGAATCAAGCCCATCAATCATTTGCTCGCAACCCCCCCCCCCTCCGGCCACTTCACCCCAAAATTTGAACCAGCCCTCTTCCTATTCAAAATATTGTTGTTAAATTTGGCGATGCTAAATAGAACACTTAGCGATGACATGGGCGGATACAGAGAATTGTCCATCTCTCTCTTCCAATTTGAAAACGTGCGTTAGAAAAAGACAGAAGAGGGGGCCAAAGTCACGTGATGGCCCCCTTTGCTGTCCTTCTCTAACACAGATGTTCAAATGGAGGGAGAGAGAGAAAGACGATTCCCTGTATCCGCCCATGAGCGATGAGTTGATGTATTGGCATCGATCGACCTCCAGTTCCTTAGGGTGCAATTCAGAGACTTTATTAGAGCTCTCCTTGGATTGGTCTAGGTCTTGCACCAGTAGCGGCTTGTGCAATGTGGCAACATGGTATTATCTTTATTTAAACCTATGTAAAACAATCGATCTTCATCAGGAGGTGCAATTGCACCCTCAAGGCATCGATACTTTTGCATTGGTTTAAATGGCAAAAAATCATGGTTGTCAAACTGCTCGTTTAAGACCTGTCTTAAAACAATCAGTATTTCGACTCTAGATAAATCTCGAGGACTGAGGAGGTATAATTTCTAGGTAGCTTCTCATTTACTTACCTGGTTACCTGGAACTAAACTCGAGATTTCTAAAAAAAAAAAAAAAAAAAAAAAAAAAAAAAAAAAAAAAAAAAAAAAAAAAAACGATTTACGCTGAGTGTCTTTGAACTGCAATTTTTCTCACCTGACTCGGCTATCTTGGGCTTAAGCCAAATCAAGTCAAGGAGATCTCAAGTGAAGTCTCTAAATTGCTTTCTTTGAGAAATTGACTAATCGCGAACTGTTTCAAAATTTTCATTTTTTTTTTTTTTTAAATAAATTAATGGTGGTTTTCTCCTTCATCACTCTCGATTCCAATCCAGCATATTTTCAATGATCGTATAATTTGTCTCAACGTTGAGTTTGCATCATTTTTGTTCAACATCTCGCTCATCAGTCATCACTGAATGGATTAATGTCGTGTCGTCAATTACTTTTTTGTTCATTTTTGTTGACTGAACCGTTTTCTCGTTTTTTCTCTCACTGTATGCAAAGGGCCTGTCGCAAATTTCTACGCAGCATTAAAGAAGGCCGATGTTTTTCTTTTATTATGAAAGGATGAGTGCCCATAAGGCCCGTTTTGTGCCTACACGAGGAGCGAAGAAAAAGGTTTGAAAATCCATCAAAAATCCATGAAAAGCCACATCGCTATTTTCATTCCCAAGGGTCCTGAAGATCGAATATTTTATATATAGGTTTTAATTAATAGAGCCCGTTGTTACTTTGTTGCACTCGACGGCCCTATTGATTGCACTGTAGCATAAGCTTACAACAGACTCATTCTTCCTGTAAAATATTCACTTTTACAAGGGGTGTCCCAAAAGTACTGCACACTTTTGACTGGGGGGCGAACAAAAGCAGTTATAAAAAAAGGGTTTAAGAGCGACGATTGCCCTAGTAATTACCGTCAAATCAAGACCAAATTCAGCTCCGTAAGTTAAATATTCGCTGAGTTACAGAGTTTTGAAAATGACATGTCGAGCTGACCCCTCCAGAATTTTTAGCATGTTTTTCAAGGAAAAAAATCGGCGCTCCTTTTTTGCCGTTGATAGTTGAGCTGAGCCAACGGTTTCTCGGCGACAGTATCATGTTCACCACAGTCTATCCAGGAAATGATTCCTCAGGGAAAACGCGGGAATTATGAAAATCGGTGAAGAGCACAGCAACCCCGTGCTCGCGTGAGAACAGGCAACCATGCACTCATTTCTGCGGGGCCCAATTAACGAGCACGATAAGCTTCGCACAGGAGCCAGATCTCGTCTCGCACACACGAACAGCATGCATCTCCTCCTTTACCCTCGGTCTGACGGCTTCCTCGCGATCCTCGCCCCTGCCAACGGCACTCATACCGCAAGCACGACAGCCATGTATCTAGTTTTGCGTGACTTCTCCGCATCGCGCATCGCATCGTCCAAGCAGGCGAAGCGAGCGAGCGAGCGTGCTCTCTCCCATTCTCCTCCCTCTCTCCCTCCGTCTCTCTATTTATATTTCTCCATCTCTTTCTCTCTCTCACTCTCCCTCTCTTCCACTCTCTCTTTCTATTTCTCTATCTCTGTCTCTCACTCTCCCATCTCCTCCCTACCTCTCTCCCTCCCACCCTTCTCTCTCTCCCCCTCTCCCCTTCTCTCTCTCTCTCTCTCTCTCTCTCTCCCCCCCTCTCTCCTCTCTCTCTCTGTCTCTCTGCCTCTCTCTCTCTCTCTCTCTCTTTCTCTCTCTCTCTCTCTCTCTCTCTCTCTCTCCTCTTTTTCTCTTTCTCTCTCTCTCTCTCTCTCTCGTCTCTCCTCTGTCTCTCTTTTCTCTCTCTCTCTCTCTCTCTCTCTCTCTCTCTCTCTCTCTCTCTCTCTCTCTCTCTCTCTCTCTCTCTCTCTCTTTCTCTCCCATTCTCTGCCCCTCTTTCTGCCTCTATCACCCCCCTCTCTCTCTCATTTTACTCTCTATAGTCTCGAGTCTATCCTTTCATATTTTATGTTGCGCATTCAACTTAAGCGCGCCTTTATGTTATGTTTCCCGCCGTCCTCGTTCTTGTCCATATAACTCTGTGGCGGCGAAAGTTGTGACGACGCGCGCGCATCAGAGGTTGCCGGGGGGGGGGGTTGAGGGAGGGGGTAGCATCTTGTGTAAATGCACTGTGCAGATTAAAAGTCATGCATAATTCACTTCGCTAGGTATTTTCCCGCGACGCGCTCTTGCTGGGATAAAAAATTTGCTTTTTTTCTATTTTTTTTTCTTTTTCTTTCAGCGGTTGAGGGACTCCAACGGAAGCCCGAGCTGATGTGTATCCATCGAGGGCACATCAACCACCATTAACTCGTCTGAGCAAGTCGATACACTTAAGATGTAAATAAATTAATTAATATGATTGGAAAAAGGAGAGGAAAATAAGATCCATAAAAAAAAAACCCCACCACTGCGAAGTCATTACCCAGTTACCATTTAAATTTTGTTTTAAAATTTAATCGCAATTTAAACTTTTACGACTTTTATTAGTCAACTTTTTTTACTTAACTCTCAAGAACATGCTAATTCTGACTATAAATAAGACAAAATAAAAATGCTCTGAACAATGTTGAGTCGAACATTGTTCGTTAAGTTATTGCTGGTAGAATTTCTGCATAAAGAATGACATCGATATTCAATAACCTACTTTTCAGCCTTAATTCGATCATTGTTATTTATAAATTGTCAGCGCTTTTATAGTTTCTTCTCGATCTCTTTTATAGTATTTAGCATTTGTATGCAGTTTTAGTTACGCGTTTGATGCTCAATGGAAAAGTTGTAATTTTGCAAACCTTTGCTACAGTGTTATGGAGGGTCTATTTCTGGGTAAAATCGCGTGAGAAATCACATTGAAAACATCGATAAGTCTCATAAGCCACTCACAAACTCAATAGATGCGTTAAACAAAATTCAAAGATGGCGTTCGAATGAGTGGGTGACGATGGAGGATTCCCATCTAATTATAGCTTTCTCTACGATGAATCACTTTCCTCTGCATAGAAAAGTTACGATTTGATGGGTCTCCCCCATTGTCCTCCTCTCATTTGACCGCCATCTTTGCATTTTGTTAACCTCCTTACGAGCCAAGCCCGAGTATACCTACTCGTTTTTCTCTTCTAAATGGTTCGAGGCTCATGATTCCGAATCAATGCGATTCTCGGTGTAGACGCTTACTAGATGAAGCTTCATACGGCGCCTTCAATGTGTCGTATAGGCAATTCCAACTCCCCCGAGTACGAACTGTTAACCACCTCCCCTTTATAACCGGAAGAGTGGCGTACTTTTGAACTAACCAGGTCTTTTAAAGGGTCAAACGCATTTATTGAGTTTGTGAGTTAATTTTGAACCGTTTTAGTTCTCTGAATGTGAATTTCACGTGAGTTTACATAGGAGTTGACGCTACAGCAAAAGGTTTCCTTCGGACCCACTGCTCAAACTTTATAAACCTGGAGGCCTACCTCCCACAAAATATGATGATGTGATTTTTTCTTCTTTGTAACTTTTTCAAGTAAGAAGATTTGTAATTCGCGTACTGTAATGACGTGATCAGAATGGTGATTGACCGTTCGATGTATGTAAGTCTGTAAGGGTTGAGACACTTGTAACTTTTTCAAGTTATAAGATTTGTGATTCGCGTACTGTAATGACGTGAACAGAATGGTGATACACCGTTCGATATATGTAAGTCTGTAAGGGTTGAGACACATATGTGATGTCTTTATCCTGTCAACTCTAGAGTCCCTATATACTATGAGAGTTGCGCCATTGCTGAATCCATTTCTGATTGGCTCTCAGATTTAGGCTGCCAAGAAAGCTCCAAGAGGCAAAATACAAATGGCGGAGGGTTTGTTTACTTTTTGCGAACTCGCTTTAATTACACATTTGAAGTAACAGTGACCGCGGTAATTTTTGTGAATTTTTCCTCGGCTTGAATTTCATTGCGGAGAACATTATCTCTTTCAATAATGACCGTTATTGTCGAGAATCTGAACCTAACCTATGAGAGATAGCGAAATAGTGGCAACAAAGCAGGGGCAAATGGCCATCCGCCATTTGCAATTTGCCTCTTGGGGGCTCCATTGATCCGCTTCTTCTTCTTCATTTTGAGAGTCTTGTCGCAACTCTCATAGTTTATAGGGACTCTAGTCAACTCTAGCCTCGCTGTTCTTTTCCTTATTCATTCAGCACAAAACGCTCGCGTGCTCCCGGCGTGAATCTATGACTTTGTCCTCCCCCCCCCTCCCCCACCCCCTCGTCCCTTCTCTCTATTACTTTCTCTCTCTCTCTCTCTCTCTCTCTCTCTCTCTCTCTCTCTCTCTTCTCTATTCTCTCTTCGTCTTTTTGACGCATATGTTATAACAAGACCGAAAAATTGGCGAAAGTCACGTGACTCCCCCTAATCTGCGTCCTTTTCTAACACACTCATTTAAATGGGCAGAGAAAGAGAAAGAGATAGAGAGAGCGAGAGAGAGCGAGAGAGAGAGAGAGAGAGAGAGAGAGAGAGAGAAAGAGAGAGAGTGAGAGAGAGAGCGACAAGGATCGTGAAGGATCCGCCAATCGCCGTGCCAGTGACGTGCTCTGCGAGTGAATCCAATTTCTCCATCCGATGAATGATGACCAATATAATTTTGCCAGTTCTGGAAAAAAAAAAATCTTTAACAACCGATCCTGGGTTTTATTCCATTAGAACGTTTGTAAAATATCGATTATTTGGAGGTTAGATTGAACCCCAAGAGAAAACGATTCTTATTCACAGGCCTCTATGCAAGATCAATCGATACTTCGCAATCCACCAACTGTGAATGCATCGATATCGTTGTTTAGCCGGTTGATATTCGGTAGTAGGTCTCAAAAAGGATTAAGACTGTATAGTCTCGGTTTATTTTTGGCAACACCGCAATTCACATCTTTCATCAGCAAACGTGCCCCTGTTCTGACAGTGAATGCGAATTATGTTTACATCCCGATGAACGATGAATAACGTTGCCAGGATTAGCGTACTTGCTTACTTTCAAATCGAAATCGATACTTTGTTTGTTCATTTATTTATTTTTTTTTATTCTTTTGATCCGGTAACTAATTCGCTGTGTCTGAACTGGACGTAAGCAGTGTTGCCATTTTTTGGATGGATCCGATTTTTTTCCATTTTTGACATAATGTAAACTTTCGTGTATTATATGACAATCTGGCAACACTGTACCGCGGTGATTCTGTCCGGAGAAGATGGGGGGGTATAGGGTTGAAAAGCGGGGGCGGCTAAGTGTATGTTCCCATTAGCCACTCCCCACTTTACCCATCGCATCAGGAGGAATAGAAAATCCGGGGGGGGGGGTTGAGTTGAGGTCACATCTTACGATTTTCTTACCACGGAAAGTTGCCAAATGTAGAGGGTTCGCTTGCGCGTATGTGTGTGTTGTACCAGAAAGCATAGGCGGCGGCTTGTGAGTTGTAACATGCAACTTAATGTTTGAACTCGTGTAAAAGTATCGATTATTTTGCGGAAATTCGATTCTCTGTCGAAGGTTTCTATGAAAGGAAAATCTCCCGGCAATGTAGGGCTGTTGATACTTTTTGCTACGGATGAGTGAAGACTTGGATTTTCTGACAAAACCATCAAAAATGACGATGGTAACACTGTTACTTTGCAAAATTCACTCGTAAACACACCAATGGATCTTAGAAGTTACATCTCTGTAACAACAAGATTCAGAATACATCATGAAAGAAAGGGAAGATATATCTCTTTCTTTAGTGCGGATATAGTTAAATATTCGAACTTCGCGGTGTTCATTTTGCCTGTCTCAGTAATTGAAGGCGCTTTATGAGACATTAATTTGCAATGGGACTCTTGCAAACTTTTGCTGTGAGCAAATAATTAGTTCAATTTGATGAAAAACCAGCGAAAAGTACAAGAAGGAAGTCTAAAATTCAGTAATAAACTCACATAACTGCTTTAACAACAAGATCGTAATGGCGGTTCAACGCATGTATTATGAGAGATTCCTGTTTAATTCGTCACTTTCTCTGCGGAAACACAGAGATATGTCTCAAATTAGATAGGAATCTCCTATGATACCTGCGTAGCTCCGCCATTCAGCCCGATTCTCTGAGTAAATTTTGTGATTTATTAGTGTACTCATCGTTATTTTTACAGGTTAAATGCAAGAATGAACTCTTCATTCACCTGTAGCAAAAGTTTACAAGAGCCCCATTGTTAGAAATTTGGAGTTGCTTTTACTTTCAATGAGAGATCGAGCTATGAAAACAACTTGCTCGGGCTTGGTGTACTGAAAGGGCTTTAAAAGTGTCAGCGATAATGGAACTCTTGCACGGTTTTGCTGTAGGCAAATGGAGTATCTTCCAATGTAAAATGCTGCGAAAATATCGATGAGACCGTTAAAAAAGTCTAAAACTCACTCCTTGCAGAGAAAACTTAACTTGAAATTTCAGGTGACCACCCTTGCATGTTTGCACCAACCTCGGATTCGGACCCCAAACGAAAGAACATAACCTACGAATTTGAACAATGAGATAAATGAATTTGCTTTCGAAAAGTAAATTTGAAGGAATTAAAGGTCCATTTATACACATTCTGTCGATAAGAGCAGTGATATCTACAGAAAAGTTCTACGTTGCGTACTAAACGAGGAAGACGGCACTTAATTTCATGTTCTGTTCTTTTGTTTGGGGGTCCGAATCCAAGGATGGTGCATACATGCAAAGGTGGTCACCCGAAATTTCAAGTTAAGTTTTCTCTGCGAGGAGTGAGTTTTAGACTTTTGTAATGGTCTCATCGTTATTTTCGTAGCATGTTACATCAGAATCGATAGGCCATTTGTCTACAGCAAAACCTTGCAAGAGTTCTATTGTGACAAAACGCAGGTACTTGCAGTCAAAGACAAAGCCGAAATCTATTTTCGAAATTAAATGGGTACGCCTTCAATTTATAGTGTAGGCAAAATGAACACTCCTGAGTAGGAATATTTAACTACTCACTGAACCTGCAGGCGAGTGAGAGTTCATTTGTCTGAGTAACCTGGTAGTAAAAGGGTTAACCTTCGAACCTCATTTACTCATTTCCTTCGGCTTATGAACGCGAGTCCGAACTCTTCAAATTGGATTTCCTGATTTCAATGGAAAGACGTAAATCGTGTCAGTCACGTTCTTTGAGCTGTGTGCTTTTCCGGACACGCACCGCCTCAATTGCATCTTCTCATCTTAGAAACCTCACCGCTGAAAACACTCGTGAATAAAGTTTCCCTCTAATGAGGCTCTAAGGCCAAAATCTGTTCTCGTGTCAAACCTGAATTTCCTCGCTCGTGCCCCTTCCCTCTCTCGCTCTCTCTCGCTCACTCACCCTATATCCCTCTCTCAGCCTTTCTCTCTCTCGGCCTATCTCTCTCTCTCTACCGATCTCTCTCTCTCTCTCTCTCGATCTCGCTCTCCCTCCTTCTTAACTCTCTCTCTTTCTCTGTCTTCCCATCTCTCTGCTCCTCTCTCTCGCTCTCTCTCTGTTTCTCTCTCATAGGCTTTCTCTCTCTCTCCCCCTCCTCCTTATCACTCTCTCTCTTTCTCTCCCCCCTCCCCCTCTCTCTCTCTCCTCTCTCTCTCTCTCTCGCTCTCACTCTTTGTTTCTCTTTCGCTCTCTCTCGCTCTCCTTCCTCATTATCTCTCTCTCTTTCTATGCCTTCCTCTCTCTCTCCCTCGCTCTCTCTGTATCTTTGTCCCTCGCTCTCTCTTTCTCTCTCCGTCTCTCGCTCTCGCTCTCCCTTCTCATCTCTCTCTCCCTTTCGCTACCTTCCTCACTCTTTCGCTGTCTCTCTCGCTCTCTCTATTTCTCTCTCTCTCTCTCTCTCTCTCTCTCTCTCTCTCTCTCTCTCTCCATCTCTCTCCTTCTGCTGCCAGTTTTATGCAGTTTCCACGTTCAAACTCCTCAATTTCGCTTCAGCAAGCCTTCTCCATTCTGTTCGTCTCCGCTAACGACAGACGTCAGACGTCAGAGGCGGTTGTTTTAGACTTCAGCCGCTCGCCCGAGTTGAACCATGGCTTTTGAGGATTTGCTCTCTCGACTTTTTTTTTCTCTTTATCCTTCCTTCATTCTTTTGCTTTCAAAAAAAAAAAAAAAAAAAAAAAAAAAAAAAGACTAAATTATTTATAGCTCTTTCTCCAAAAAGGAGCTGGCGTTTCTCCTTCCACCAACCGCTTTTCCCAGTCTTTTATTTAAAGAGGGAGGATCTTTCGGCTACCCACCATCCATATCACCCACCCACCCCTCACCCCGATCCGCCACTCCCCATTCCTGAGATCATGAATATAATGGACTCAACTTTATTTTCGGTGAGAGACAGCCTCGTTGTCATATCAGACAAGTCTGCTCGTTCACTCTCAATGGGGCTCTTGCAAAATTTTGCTGTAAGCAAATGTAAAGTAAAAACTGATGCAAAAACAAGCTAAAATTCCGAAAATCACTTTAAAAAAGTCTAAAAGTAAAAAACAGACATAATGGGGCAGTTGCAAGGGTCTAAAATGTTAAGTTTTTTTTTATGAAGAAAATGATAGAACTTGATGATCTGAGAACAATGGTGCCTTTGGTCTTTTCCTAAGTGTCCCGGTTTTGGAGATACACACATGTAAAGTCGTAGAAAATCGTGAGCGTAGTGACGTCACCACGCGGAATTCCCATTTAAAACAATGTATTTTGAGCCAAAATCACATCTCCGGAACAATCGGAAACAATTAGAAACCAAAGGCATCTTTGTTCTCAGCTCATCCAGTACTTTAATTTTCTTTATAAAAAACACAACATTTCAGACCCTTGCAACGGCCCCATTTTACAAATTGAAATCAAGATAATGAACAGTTAAAGTAGAAAGATTACTTAAATGCAGTGTTAAATCTTTCATTTTGGAGCTTCAAAAAAGATAAGTTTCTTGATTTTTACTAGAAAATATTGAAAAAAAAAATATTTTTGAAGGCCCCCCCCCCCCCAAGCAACAAAATTTTATGTCCAAAAAAAAATCCATCCTTCGAACAGTGTGCGGCATTACCGAAAATTCTTGGAACCACCTTTCAGAGAAAGGTGTCTTGCAAACTTCTGCCATATATATGTGAATAAAATTAGAGGATTTTGTATAATATATGCGCTAGAAAAACGACGCGGGAGCTTCATAGAAAGTTCCGAAATCCCTTACTTAACTTAAAAACTCTCAGAAAGTGGGACTTTGATAATTGCAGCATGCAGCAACTTACACAAAGCACATGAGGTGGAACCGCAACGAGGTGTATATAGCGATAGAGAGGCTGATATGTTTTATGATCTATCCCAAAAAGTGACAGCATGGGCGACATTGGCGGATCCAGTGGGTTGTCTTTCTCTCTCTATGGCCATTTGATCGCGTGTGTTAGAAAAGAATAGAAGAGGGGGCGAAAGTCACGTGACTGCCCCTTATCTGTCCTTTTCTAACGCACACACACGCGATCAAATGGCCATAGAGAGAGAAAGAAAATTTCCTAGATCCGCTAGTGATGGGCGATCTGAATCTGGTTTGTTTTTCTCATATTTTTTAACCTTGAATTAAAAATTGTAATCATGAATCAATCCAGTGGAAATTGGTTTTAAACAAAAGTGCAAGTGTTTTAGAGTGGATATATATCTGGACACAGAATTCCAATAAAACTATCCAGGTAAGAAAATTTGGCTTGCTTCTGTCATGTGGCACTTTTTTATCCTGCAAAACCCTCCAGAAGAAACAGTTGGGTATTTTTTTCAATTTCTGTGTCCACGTAGCCTCTTGCACTTTCGTTTGAAACCAATTTCAAGTGAATTAGTCACAACTTACTTTTTGAGGTTAAAAAATATGAAACAAGCAAAGTGAGTCCGTGTAAAATGTCCACAAGAGATTTCGAGCATGGCTGCCTCCTTGAAGTTTCAATATTACGTTCCACAAATCCTCTCTCTCGCTACAGCTCGTTGGATGCGGAACTAACCCTTCACTCCCAGTGCCACTGGCGCAACCAGGATCTCTTCCATCTCTCTCATTTCCCATTTGAATGTATAAGTAGGAAAAGGACAGAAGGAGGGGGTTTTATCCCCTTGTCCATCCTTGGCTAACATACGTTTCTTAATGGAGAAAAGAGAGAGAGATGAAGAAACTCACGTTGCACTGGCGCAACTAGGATCTCTTCCATCTCTCTCATTTCCCATTTGAACGTATAAGTAAGAAAAGGACATAAAGAGGGGGTTTTATCCCCTTGTCCATCCTTGTCTAACATACGTTTCTTAATGGAGAAAAGAGAGAGATGAAGAAACTCACGTTGCACTGGCGCAATTAGGATCTCTTCCGTCTCTCTCATTTCCCATTTGAATGTATAAGTAGGAAAAGGACAGAAAGAGGGGGTTTTATCCCCTTGTCCATCCTTGTCTAACATACGTTTCTTAATGGAGAAAAGAGAGAGATGAAGAAACTCTCGTTGCGCTACTGCCCAGTGCAGTGCAGTGGCGGCTATAGTGAATAGTGACCAATCGATCACATTTTCACTATCGATTTCTTTGGGGTTCAATCATTTCATCCATCGAGAATCGATTCTTTTCCTTAGGTTTATGCAAAATAGACGTCGATGTATTTAATTTCACGAGAAACTACTGACCCTTTGACCTTTGTATAACCATTCGCTAATCCGCCATTACCATGGCCCCGCGTTTTTGACGCTTTTGTTATGTCGAAAGGAGTGGATTTTGGAAGTTTCCATAATGTGCTCATTGCTTTTTATTGCGTAAGTTTTCGAAAGGGTCGTGGTTTTGTATTCGCTGGTCGCGAAAGTTCGCAACAGAATCGTCGACGGAAGAAACTAGGGATTAGATGGAATGAAAATTGGAGCGATAAGCATTTGCCAGAAGAAAGGAAGGGAAGAACGTCAACATTCACTCACACACTCTCACGCTACACGGTTCTCTCTCATACACGCACACAAACACAGACACCCTCCCCCTCTCCTTCCGGAAAATTTCCTGCAGCGCTTATCTATTTTATCAACACGGAAAAAAAAAAAAAAGATTAGTGAAAATAACCATACGGATACCTGATTTTGGCACCTGCTAGATGTTATGGTAAACTTGACCAGAAGTATGGTGCATTTACCGATACTTTGAGTAAATTCGACATACAATCAGGTAACATCACCTAGTACCTAGTACCTAGTCAAAACATAGTACACTTCTGGTTAACATTACCATAACATCTAGCAGGTGCTAAAATCAGGTATCCGTATGGTTATTTTCACTGTAGTTTTTTTTCCGTGAACATACAGTTTAATTTTGTAAAAATGACGCACATGGATGTATGAGTCTACATACAATAAACATAGGTATGATATTAATGTATAGATAGATACAAATAAAAATTAATCAAAACTCTCCGAGTTATACAACTTTTTTCTTCTTTTTTTTCATCCATACGTTTCGCTACCACATCGGGCACATCTTCAGTGAAAACTAACGACTTAATGAAAAATGATAAAACAATGAAAACAAATTGTCCGCAGAACGAAGAAAAGTATCAAAAATAAACACTAGAAACAACTATTAACGCTAAAGTCCCGTAACAAAATACAAATAAAGAGAAAGGGGTTGTTGCAAGGGTCTGACATTTTGTGATTTTAATAAAAAAAAAATGATTGTACTATCGACGAATGAAAGATTGTCGCGAATTTTTCCACACATTTTCAGTTATGGGTGTGAGAGTGGGACTGATCTGCAACGGCTTTTCCCGCCCCACCCATACTGGCCTCTCGTCTGCAAGGTGTGGGGAGTATGAAGAATGGCCGAGCCGGAACCTAGAAGGCGAAACTTAGCTCACGGATAGCTCGCGACAATCTTCAATTCGTCGATAGTACTTGATGAGTTGAGAACAATGGTGCCATTGGTTTTTTCCTAATGGGTCTGTTGCAAACTTTTGCTACAATGATAAAGAGTATTTCATCGTATGTAAAATCGCCCGAAAAGTCCATTGGTGGCATCAGAAAGTCATGAAATGCAATAATAAACTCACTAGAGACGTTTAATGAAATCCAAGATGGCGGTAAAATATCAAGCAATCTGTATGCATGCAACTTTAACATCCAAGGATTGCCAACGTTGACAACCTCACAGCTTCAGAGGTTATGTGTTTATTTACGTTGTGATTGGGTGTGATCAATATTGTGAGGTTGGCTATACTTGGATGTTCGTGGTGCATGCATACAAATTGCTCAATATTTTACCGCCATCTTGGATTTCATTAAACGCCTCTTGCGAGTTTATTACTGCATTTCATGACTTCCTGATGCCACCAATGGACTTTTCAGGTGATTTTACATATTATTAAACACTCTCTATCGTTGTAGCAAAAGTTTGCAACAGACCCATTGTCCCAGTTTTGGAGATACGCACTTGTAAAGTTGTAATAAATTGTGTACGTAGTGACGTCTCTACACGGAATTCCCATTTCAAACAATGTAATTTGGGCCGAAATCTCATCTCCAGAACAATGGGACTTAATGAGAAACCAAAGGCATATTTGTTCTCAGCTCCTCCTGCAAGTACTTTCATTTTCTTTATAAAAATACAACTTTTCAGACCCTTGCGACTGCCCCATCGAAGGGTTTATCTTTTGAAAATCATAAATTAACCTTTTCAATCTCATTCCATGGTAGGTAAATTAGATCCACCCTGAATTTCAGTGGGTCAGGATTCCTCCACGAGTCCTTTTTCTAGATATCACGCACACATAAGAATTTTTACCCGAATCATGGCAACGTCGCGTTTTAGAGTTCGCCCTGAAAATTTGCTATGAATGAATGCTTCGGGGTTTTTGTTAGTCTGCTTGTTTTATGTTTTTTTTTTCTTTTTTTTTCCCCCCTCTCTCCTTTCTTCAATCCTCTCTTTCCTCCAGCCATTTCAGTTTTGACCTACTTCCGGGACCAAAGAATATGAGCTACAATCCTGCTTAAGACGACGACTTCGCAAAAATTTCAGCGACTCACAGTTTCATTCAGCGTTGCCGTACGTGAAGGATGGAACATATAGTCTCAGTGTCTCAGTGTCTCAGTATGGGGTTCTTGCAAACTTTTGCTCTATGGGATTGAAGAGTTGATCCTTGCATAAAAACCTGTAAAAATAACGATGATAACCTGTAAAATAACCCTAAAAAATCACAAAATTCACTCTCAAAATTATAGGCTCAATAGTGGAGAGACGCAGGTATCATAAGAGATTCCTATCTAAATTGAGGCGCACTTCTATGTTTCCGTGGCGAAAGTGACATAATAGACAGGAATCTCCCATGATACCTGCGTTGAGCCGCCATTAGAACTTGCCGTTATAGCAGTTATGTAAGTTTATTACTGAATTTTAGACTTTCTTACTGTGATTTTTGTGATTTTCGCTGGTTTTAACAACAGATTGGACAACGGGTCTGTTGCGTACTTTTGCTACATCAATATGACACATTGTTTCTAACGTAAAATTTGGCGAAAATAACGATGCGCACATTAAAAACTTTCAAAATCCACTCATTAACTCAGAAAATACTTTCCATTTCAAACAACCCGCGCTACACTAGACACTATATCACCGACTTATAACTACATAGATGGAACAATCTCGTTTATGTAAACATGAACAGAACTAACAAACATTCGAATGTTTTTTTTAGATGCGTACGTTACTTGTATTATTTTGTAATCTTTGATAAACCGAAAAGACCAGACAGCAAATGCAGCCAATAGCTCATGTATTTAGAACGGAATTCCATCATTTTGTAGTTACGATGTTGTTTACTTATGAACAGTGGTTCCGTCTATGTAGTAGTATACTGGTGCAAATAGTGTCTAGTGTAGCGCGGGCTGTTTGAAAATGAAGTGATTTTTGAAGTTAATGAGTGGATTTTGGACGTTTTTAATGTGCGCTTCGTTATTTTCGCCGAATTTTACGTAAGAATCAAGGTTCTATATTGTTGTAGCAAAAGTATGCAACAGACCCATTCATTTGCTCACAGCAAAAATTTGCAAGAGCCCATTACATATGGTGTTCCGAAATTAACGTGTCAAAATTCTAGGACGTTTAATGAAACACAGGGTTTTAAAATCCTTGTACCTACTATGACTTTCAAGATCTCTTACTTTTCCTCTCAGCAACATTCCGCCTCGAGTCGATGATTTTATCTTATACGATCCTGGCGAAATTGCGTCATATTTTGGAGTTCCTTCTCCCCCCCCCCACCTTCCGCCTCCGTTTAATCCCTAGTTTCCGCGCCACTGGTGGATCCAGTAGATTGTCCTTCTCTCTCTTTCGGTCCATTTGAACGCGTGTGTTAGATGAGGGTAGGAGATGGGGCAAATTTCACGTGACAGCCCTTAATCTGTCCTTTTCTAACACACGTGATCAAGTGGACAGAAAGGAAGAGAGAGAGAGAGAGAGAGAGAGAGAGAGAGAGAGAGAGAGAGAGAGAGAGAGAGAGAGAGAGAGAGAGAGAGAGAGAGTGTGAGAGAGAGAGAGAGAGAGAGAGAGGGAGAGAGAAGGACAATCTATACTGGATCCGCCGGTCTTCCGCCTGTTTCTTCCCGCCTCCCGGGTTTAAATTTAGAAAGTTTCGAAAAAAAAGGAAAGGGTTGCGTAATGATTGAGATCATTGGTATAGGGATCATTGTTGCCGAACCTTCCAACTCATGCATTAGCGGCTCCGGTAATTTGGCAACGTTGTTTTTTGCCACCATAGGCGGACCGTGACCAAAAAAAGTGGGGGGGGGGGGCTAAAAAGTTTTTTTTTTTTTTTTTTTTTTTTTGCTTCGTAAGTCTCAAGTGATGACTTTTTCCCGATTTTTAGCCCCTCCGACCAAAAAAAGTGGTCCTGATACGGTCCGCCTATGTTTGCCACTCAAATCTGTGTAAAATAATCGATCTTCAGGAGGCTTAATTAACTCTCAAGAAATCGATAGTTTTGTATAGATTATTTTAATGCGGCAAAAAGCATCGTTGTCTTGCAGTAGCGGCTCGTGAGATTTGGCAACCATGCATCTTTCCCACTTAAACTTAGGTAAAAAATCGATTCAAGCGGAGGCTGGCAGCCTCCTCGAGTTTCGATTGTTTTACATGTATTTAAATGGGATAAAAACACTGTTGCCAAATCGCACGAGCCGCCACTGTTGTCTTGTCTCACGAGCCGTCACTGGAATCACGGAGACGTGGAGGCATAAGTCGAATTTCGCTACTTTTCCGAATGGGGCAGCTACAAGGATCTATGAAATAAAATTTGGGTAAGAATTTGCAAAATAATTCTACTACCAGCCTACAGGGGGGTCTGGGGGTCTCCCTAAGTATTTTAGAGGGGTTCTGGGGGTCTCTCCCAGTATTTTAAAAGTCTGGGGGTCTCCCCAGATTGAAAATGGTGTGAGGAAGTGTTCGTATAGGGCATTCCCTACAGTTTATCTCTAAGTGATTTTACACACGGAAAAAAACTACGGTGAAAATAACCATACAGATACCTGACTTTGGCACCTGCTAGATGTTATGGTAATGTTAACCAGAAGTATACTATGTTTTGCCTAGGTACTAGGTGATGTTACCTGATTGCATGTCGAATTTACTCAAAGTATCGGTAAATGTACCATACTTCTGGTCAAGTTTACCATAACATCTAGCAGGTGCCAAAATCAGGTATCCGTATGGTTATTTTCACTAATCTTTTTTTCCGAGCACCAGAATGAACCCTCTAGCCTCTATATGTATAACTAAGTAGATAGCAAAAGTTTGCAACCCCATTGAAAAACGCCACCGAATTTCCACAAAAAGCGGCAGATCTGGATACACGCCACTTCTTCCCCCCTCCTTCACTACCATCTCAGCCTGGGGGGGGGGGGCGGGGGGTGATGATGGGGTTAGTCTTGGAAACGAACTCCCATTTCTACCGTGCAATGAGTTCCGACGAAGCGCGCGGCGAACGGAAGGTTGCGGAAGGAAGGTGGCTCTCTAGCCGAGCGCGTTGCCTATCCTGCCCCTTCCACAACCCTGCCACTCGTCCGTCCTATCCTGTCCCGCTGTGCTCAATCCTCACACTCCTCGTTCTATGCAGAGCTCACAGGTTCATTTCAGCGTCGGTACGATTTCAGCGTCTGGCGTTTGAGCGCGCTCGCGTACCTTCGCGTCGCGACTCGCGCCATCGCCTCCTCGGCGTTTCTCGCGCGCTTTTTCGCGACTTCCGAGTTGAGTTCAGTCGGACCGAAACGCTCACCCTCGCTCAGCGCGCGCGCGATTTTCCATAAAGCAAGTCGTCTTCGAGCGTCTCGTAGCAGTAAACGTGAGGGATCTCGTCGGCGCTCTTTGTGTGTCAATGTGTGACAGTATAAGTAAGTGTGTGTGTGTGGTGACGCTACGCGCTTCGCCGACCCGCGTCGCGCGACGTTATAATGTTGTAGCGCGAGTGTAAATGAACCGTGCGCGTTTGCGACCTCGCGAATTGTGAGTGCAACGGGTGTGTCTTGTCAGTGTTGCCATTTTTTTCCGGTAATCGTCCAAAAAAATCCCGCTTTAATTCAATGTAAAATTAGTGAAGATCAGAGACAATATACCTATAATAGAGACCGCGCACTAGCCTTGCGCGCGGTGGCTGACTTTATTTTTCGGAACTCAACAGAAATTAACATAGGGAGCATGAAGGAGCACCATCCAACATGGACCAAACGTTGACTGATGCAATTTCGGTGCTTCGGATTTACTCTAGCTAAAAATCTCAACGACTTTTCTCATCAGTCAACGTATGGTCCATGTTTTCGGTGTTCTGTTGAGACTCCGACAAAAAAAAGTTGCCACCGCGCGCAAACATGGGCAAGATAGATAGTGCGTGGTCTCTATTATGTATTGTCTTTGATGCAGATGAGAGTCCTGGGACCAAAAAATGTTACGTCCTCACGGTCTCGCAACGCATGATGATCGCTGAGCACTTACGGGGAGCATAAACCACACGTAATCATACTTACGTGCGCACCATCCAACGTCTTTCGGAGGATCGTCAAGCCGTAACATTTTTTGGTCCCTTGTGTACTGTCTTGGATAAAAAGAAACGACTCCTGAGTGGCTGATTCTGCTCTTTTGGACGAAACGATGGACAAGATAGCAGGAAACGATGATTAATTCCCATCATTGGTTTAAACGGCGTCACGTGACAATTTTGAAGTCATTTGAGTTGTTCATTTCAGATAAAATGACTTCTCCGTCCATCGAATGACTCGAACTCTGTCACGTGACTCCGTTTAAACTAAAGGAATTGGTCGATTCCAACGAGCTATACATTTATCTAGAGTGGCTGTTTAACCGGGTAACCTGCGGAACCACCATGAGGGATTTTTAGGTTAGGTTTAAGCGAGTAATTTGTCCATATGATTCCGTGGATTTTGGTTTGGCGCGACGCACAGTGGATCAAAGCATGTTCCGGTCCATTGTGCGGTGGCGTCGCATATAAATACACGGAATCAAATGGACAAATTACTCGCTTAAACCTAACCTAAAAATCCCCCATGGTGGTTACGCAGGTTACCCATTAAACCACCACTCTAGATAAATAAATAGCTCGTTGGTCGCTTCCCGCTATCTCGTCTCGTCTCGTCCAAAAGAGAGCAGAATCAGCCCTCTGGAGGTAGGCTACCCGCCTTCTTATTACGATGAATGGAGCAATTGGGAGGGTCTAAAATATGTATTTATTTACTTTTTTATTTTTTTATGAAGAATCTGAAAGTATTATTTGATGAGCTGAGAACAAAGGTGCCTTTGGTTTTTTCCCCCAAGTGTCCTGGTTTTAGAGGTACACACGTGTAAAGTTTAAAAAAAAAAAAACATACATTAAAACAAAACACGTTACCTACATTTGACAAAAATAGACGCACGGTATCAAATAATATCGGAGCCCGGGCGATTTTGAGGTTCGGAGATGTGATCGGGATTTTACGCGGGCGCTCATGGGAGTTACCCGGTTTTTTTAGATTTTGAGCCTTTTCCTGATCGAAAATCGATTTATTTTTTTTGCTGAATTTAAGTTGTTTCTCTTGATCTGCTGAACAAATTCTAAAAAAAAAGTCGAAAAACAACTTTTGAAAAAAAATCCTTTTTTTTTTAACGGATCAGCTTGAAAAGAGGAACAAGATCTCACCAGTAAGAAAAATCAATTTTCGATCGAGAAAAGGCTCAAAATGTCAAAAAACCGGGTAACTCCCATAAGCGCCTGTGTAAAATCCCGACCACAGTGACCTAACATCAAAACCGTGCGGATTCCGATGTATCAAACCACCTCCTCCTTTCATTCTTTTACTACCAATACAAGGTCATCAAAACTGTCGGACCGCAGCAACATTTTAAAACTACATTTTTATACTGGAATTAGGGTTTTTTTTTTTTTTTTTTTTTTTTTTTTTTTTTTTTTAATTAATCGATGGGAAGGGTATAATGCCATACATTCTTTAAAAGTTGGAAAGTTGGAAATTTCTAATTTTAGTACAAAGCATGTAACTTTTAAATGTTGCGAGTGTGACAGTTACGATGGAATGACCGTGTATATGCAAATAGAAAAATCGAGCGAAACACAGGAGGGATCCTGTGAGACAATCTCTGGCATCACTGTTGTCGCTGTCTCTGGGTTCCTGGATCCTGGATCAGAGTAAAAGGAAGCAAAAGATGAGAAGCGGGAGCTTAGAAGCGCGTCGGGACTGTGACCTTTCGAGCTTCGAACTTTTGACTCCGCTTTTGAAAAGTAGGAGCAGCGGGAATTGGGAGAGGGACGCATAATGAAGAGTTTTTGGACCCTTTTGACATCCCTCTGCTCTCGCGCGATCCTGGTTTTAGGCCGGTTGATCTCACTGACCACTGCGAATCGTAGTTAAGAGTTTTTGGTGAGGATATCAAGTCATTTTTTTAGTGGTTGCAGATTATGTAACCAATCCCTTTCAACAACGGAACCAATAACTGGCAGCGTGTTGCCGTTTTGCAGTGGCGTAGCGTGCAATTTGGCAACGTTGCACTTGTCCATTTAAACCCTTGTTCACCGAACACCCAATACTTCGATATTTTTCATGACTTTCAATGGAAGAACTGCAACGTTGCCGGATTGCACGCTACGTCCTTGCCGCTTTGTGTATATTTAATGTCATTTTTAATTTCACCGATGATCTCACCGTTTGACCAAAATATCACACAGATCCGCAAGTTTTCAAAGTTATCGACGACTTTACCGGTTGAGAAAAGATAAAAGACGATAATGTTTTCGTGCATTACAGTCTTACACTGAACTAAACTCTGTAATCTTTTCTCGCAACCGGTGGAATCTTCGGTAAATTTCAAAATGTCATCAAATCTACGCAAATCGGCAGCTCTGCTAGCATCAAAGTTCAGGGAAGGATTCTTTTCTCACTCTCTCCATCAGTGGCGGCTCGTGCAATCTGGCAACCGTGCACTTTTACCATTTAAACGTATGCAAAAAGATCGATACTAGGTGAGGCGCTACGCCTCACCAAGTAATCGATTATTTTACACAGTTTTAAATGGAGGAAATCCATTGTTGCCACATTGCACGAGCCGCTGCTGCTCTCCATCGATATTCCGTTATTTATTTCACCATTTCCGTCTTCTGAGCGTTGCTTTTGTCGTTCAGGAAATGTTTACGTAGTGTATACAACGTTGTATCACTCTTATCTTCTAAATAGATAAAAATAAGCGAAGAAAATATTGGTCTCGCTTTTTAACCCGTCCGACGTCCGTTCCGTTGAATATCTATCTTCGGTGGATCTTCTAATTTTAACTTAACGAAAACACCCTTAGAAAGTTTTCAAGGAAGGTTCATTAACTGGAGGTGAATTATCATGAATATTTTAGCTGTCCGATGGAAATAGAGGGAGGTGATGCTGAAAAAGGGTAGGTGCTAGGGTGCATAGTTGTCGAGAATCTCATAATGTTGAGGATGTATGAGTGCAAAAATTCATATGAAAATGTTCTGGACCTTTGGAAAATGAAATTTGAAACATTCTGATGCTCTTCAAAGCAATTTCAATTGAATGTATGTACTATGACTTTCAAAAGAAAGTCCTCTCATTGAAATTGTTCTTGATGAATTTTTCTTTTATTTTCCATCGTTTTCAATTTTTTGAGGCATTTTGGCACTAATGGCTTTTTTGAGGCACAATGTCACAAATGGCTTTTCTGAAGCATAATGTTACAAATGGCTTTTTTGAGGCATAATGTCACAAGTGGCAACAGTGTGAGACTGAAACATTTGAAAACCATAAAAATTCGCAAAATGGTCGATGACTGAAATAATGAAAATTTCCAGCAGGATTCTTTCTTTTGAAAGCCATAGTACATTACAGAGTTGGGCAAATGGGGGTGTTAATCGATTACACGATTACTGAGTAATCGTAATCGTCGATTTTTCGGAGGGTGATTTTAGGGTAATCAGGGCTGATTTTTTACAAGCCACCCTCCATATTAGTTGCAGAAGAATTAGATCTAATCGAAAAGACCCTAAAGTTTCTATTTATCTGTGAAAAATATATTTAATTACCATACAAAGGTCTGAAGATTACCGATTACCCTGTAATCGTGTTATCGATTACACTCCTATTTGCCCAACTCTGGTACATTGTACACTCCAGAATTGGCCCTGTCCGCAACTGTAGCAAAAGTTAACGAAAAACTCATTGGTCAATTCTTCGTACCCCGAGATAGCGAGACGACTTGTTGTTCATGGAAATTAGTCACGCATTTTTCGCCTCAGGTTACATCGACATGCTTCCAAGAGTCTCTCACTTTCAATTTGTAAGCGTGATGTTCCGTTTCGATCCGAATTTTTATCGGTTTTAGAGTCGAAAACGTCTAGAGCGACTTGACAGCGATGGACGTGTCTGGGCTACGGCGAGAGAGACACATCGATTGCACACAATGCAACGAACGTCGAGATGATAAGGGTTGAAGGAGAAAGACAGAGAGATGGAGGGAGGGAGAGAGAGAAAGAGAGAGAGAGAGAGAGAGAGAGAGAGAGAGAGAGAGAGAGAGAGAGAGAGAGAGAGAGAGAGAGAGTGGGGTGAAACGGACATAGAAAGAGCTAGAATGTAATTTAACGGACGATGCTATGTTCTGCATACTTCTTCTGTTCCAGAGTTCTCATTATACCCACCTGATTAATCGGATTAAAAAGTTTTGACTTCATCAGAAAGAGCAGAACTTTTTACAGTCCAACAGTCCCCCTCCCCTGTCTCTATATCCATTCTCTCCTCTCTCCCTCCTAACCCTCCCCCTACTCTCCTTGAAGGATTTATGAGACTCTTGTTTGATTCATAGTTGCCAGCCAGCATCAAACGTCGATGCATATACTCGGAGTCCCCGTCAGTATTGGCTCGTGCAACTTGACAACAATGTTATTCTTCCATTTGATTGCACGTATAACAATCGATTCGAAAGTGAAGCAGCGCTTCAACAGCATTCGATTATTGAGTATAGATTCAAGTGGAGTGAATACATTGTTGCCAAATAGCACGAGCCGCCACTGGTCCTCGTATACTATCTCAGTTGCACGTTTTCTTATTATTCTTCTTCAAAAGAAACGGCGAAAGGAATTAAAAATAGGGGATTGTCTTTCGCTGACCGACCAGGAGTCAAAAAGGTGTTGTTGTCTTCGGAGCAGAGCTGCCGTTTTGCGTATATAATCAATGCTATTTTTCAATCCACTGATGATTCCACCGGTTGAGAAAATATTACACAGTTCAGTTTTGTGTATGACTGTAATAAACTAAAATACTCGCATCTGTAATCTTTTCTCAACCGGTGGAGTCGTCGATGACTCTAAAAAACTTGCGGATATTTTAATTAATTAACGGAGTTTCCACCGATGAAGGAAAGATTACAGATCAGAGTATTTTCGTGCATTACAGTCATACATTGAACTGAACTGTGTAATCTTTTCTCAACCGGTGGAATCATCGGTGAATAGAAAAATAGCATTGATTATACGCTAAATGGCAGCCCTGCCAGAGCCGAAGAATCGAACTCTTGCAACGGTTTGCTGTAGGCAGTGATGGGCAAAAATCTTTTTTTGAATAACCATGAATAATTAACTAAAATACGCATTTTTCTCTTCTTATTCCTATTAGTAAATCGAAGTTTTGACACTACCAGCGTACTCATCTGTCGTAAGATGACTGGAATAGGAATATCATGGGAATAATGCGAATAATTTTATTTAATTATTATTCATGGTTATTCAAAAAATGATTTTTGCCCATCTCTGAATGTACGCAAATGGGATATCAACTCTGATGTAAAAATGCTGTAAAAATAACCATAAGATCTTTTTAATTTTAAAAAGTATTCAACTCACTCCTCGCTGAGAAAACTTGACTCAAAGTTCAGATGGACCACCGGTGTATATGTATCCATGCACTGCGTACTTAATCCTTTAATGACCAGGTTAGTTCAAGAGAACACCACTTTTCCGTTTATGTAGAGAAGGTAGTTAACTGTTCGTACTCGGAGGTGTTGGAATTGCCTATCCTACGAATTGAAGGCGCTCGGCGAGACCTTATCTTGTATGTGTTTTCATCTGTATATTTGCGTTTATTCGGAATGAAGACTGGTACGATTTGAAATAGACTAGAGGAGAAAAATGAGTATACTCGGGCCTGGCCCATAAGGGGTTAATGCACCCCATACAAAAGAACATAACCTACAAATTGGAACAATAATATTATTGCATTTGGTTTTCAAAAAGTAAGGCAGGTTGATTATTTACATATTTTGTTAGAAAGAACACAGAGATATATATACCTACAGAATAGTTCTACGTTGCTTAGTAAGTAAGCGAGAAAGACATTGGCGGATCGAGGAATTCGTTCTTCTCTCTCTTCTCCCATTAGAATACGTGTGTTAAAAAAAGACGGATTAAGGGCAGTCACGTGATATTCGCCCCTCTTCTATCCTTTTCTAATACATGCGTTCAAATGGCCGGAGAAGGAGAGAAACAATTTTCAGGATCAACTAATAAAGAAAGACATCATTCAATTCAATGTACTTACCAACTGTTCTTTTGTTTTGGGTGTAAAATGTATGAAGTGTACCCACACACGGGTGGCTCACCTGAACTTTGAGTCAAGTTTTCTCTGCGAGGAGCGAGCTTTACACTTTTTAAATGGTCTCATCGTTATTTTCGCAGCATATTCCACATCAGAATCTGTGGATCTGACTTTCCTAGGGTTGCGACCTTTCGCATGTACGCGCGTTCAAAGCATTTGCAATTAATTGGCAACTTTGCGGAGGGAAAGCGGGAAATTAGGCGTGAAAAAAGGGCGGCAAGAGGGCTCAAAAATGAGGGATTCGAATTATATACTCTGCGGCCACGCGGCCGCGGCACTCGCTCCCGCGTGGAAAAGGGCGCGAAAGTATAACATCAATTTCATCGTCAAGTAAATTGGACTCGGATGTGAAGGGGTGAGGGTAGATAGAGTGGATCCAGGAATTTGTCCTCTCTCTCTCTCTCTCTCTCTCTCTCTCTCTCTCTCTCTCTCTCTCCCCTCTCCCCCTCCCCCCTCTCATTTGTCTCTTTCTCTCATTTCTCTCTTTCTCACTCTTTGTCTCTCTGTCTCTGTCTCTGTCTCTCTCTCTCTCTCTCTCTCTCTCTCTCTCACTCTCTCTCTCTCTCCCCCTCCCTCTCTCTCTCTCTCCCTCTCTCTTTCCCTTCCTTTCTCTCCTTCTCTCTCACTCTCTCTCCCTCCCTCCCCCTCTCACACCCTCTCATTACTCTCTTTCTCACTCTCTGTCTCACTTTCTCTCTCTCTCTTCTCCTTCCTCTCTCTCTCTCTTTCTCACTCTCTCTCTCTCGCTCACTCTCTCTCTCTCTCTCTATCTATATCCCCCCTCCCCCCTCTCATTTGCCTCTTTCTCTCATTTCTCCCTTTCTCACTCTTTGTCTCTCTGTCTGTCTCTCTCTCTCTCTCTCTCTCTCTCTCTCTCTCTCTCCCTCTCTCTCCCTCTCTCCCTCTCTCTTTCCCTTCCTCTCTCTCCTTCTCTCTCACTCTCTCTCCCTCCCTCCCCCTCTCACACCCTCTCATTACTCTCTTTCTCACTCTCTGTCTCACTTTCTCTCTCTCTCACTCTCTCTATTTCTCTCCATTCTTTCTCTCTCTCTCCTTTTCTCTCTGTTTCTCTCTCCCCTCCCACCCTCCATTCGCCAAATTGAATGAAGAGCCTGTTGCAAAGTTATACCACATATAGCGAATTTAAGCGTTGAATCTGTAATGTGAAATGATTCAAGGTTAACGCGAAGTGCTCTCTTAAAAGTATTAAAACTGGTGGCTTTATATTGAAGCTGTTTTCGGAATAAGGGTCCATAAAACAAGAAGTGCGATCTTTAGGCAAATTTCTCTATTTAATCACGCTGTTAATTTGTCTGGGAAGAGCACGACCGCAGAGAAATACACATAATAGTGAGTTACTCAACACACGCCAAGCATCAAAACACACTATTATGTGTACTTTTCAACTGAGACAGTATTTTCGAATTTTCAACCAACTGGTACTTATGACCTATCAATTTGTTGAGAAAATTCTGTTAAAGCGACTGGTTTTAATTTGCACGATCAATTTTGAACAGATTTCGAGATAAACGGCCCGGAGCGAAAACCCCGTGTTAATTGCCGTAAGGCCAGAAACAGTCTGGACCCACGCTTACAGCCAATCAGAGGCCAGCCCGCGTTTCCGATCCCTTATCTGCGTTGACCACGCAGGGTCGCAGGGCCGGCCCTCCATTCAATTGCGACTCTTGTTTATTCTTTGGATTTTTGTATACATTTATTATAAATTTGGCAACAATGATATAGTTCGTGAATTGAGTTATCCGAGTTTCAAAAGTTATGGGAGTTGGAAGGGGGTTCACGCACCATTTAATACTTTTTTTTCTCTCATATTATTTCTCTTTTTCTCTCCTCCAAGATAACTTCACACCTCAGTGTTGTTCATCCTTGCGTAAGTTTTTCGTCTGATGAACTAATCGTTTGGCTCTCGCAAGCTCAACTTTCCCTCTCTAATGGTGCTCCCAGGCTCCCTACACACGTCTAAGATGGAACATCTAAATAGCGTCGAAGTTTTTAGGTGATAAACAACTATTCGAAATTTTCCGTCACAATTGTTTTTGTCGCATCAATTTTAAAACTATAGACAACAGGTGTGATCCTCAGCTAAAATCTCTATTTGGCTTCAATGCACAATTTTCAGGGAGACCACACTAATTGTTTTATGGTCTCTCCTTCCAGAAATATCCTCAAGTATACCCCTTTTTATCCCTCCCCCCTTCCATTATACATCTCAAAAATCGTAGCCAAAAAATAATCTGTAGGAATCGTAGTTGGGCTAATAGGAGTGTAATCCATTACACGATTACTGGGTATTTGGAAATCGTAAAACCTTTGGATGGTAATTAACCCTTAACTGCAGATGAGCCCAGATCTGGAACAATTACTTTGAAGCCTTATCTAAAAGTAGGGAACTTGAGTTGTACTGTCGCTGCATGGTGGGTCACATGTGGAACAGATACTAAACGAGTAAGAATTGTCGATTTTGTCCTAGAGAGCGCAGCACAGGATAGAGAACGTGCAGAGTGGTTGAAAATAGCTCACTGAAAATCTGATCGAGATTTTCCAATTTTCATTGTTATGTTTGGGAGTAACGCAGGGGTACCATATACAAAAAAAAACAACTATTGAAACTTACTAACTTATTTTTTACTACTTTAATTTTTTTAGCCTGAAAACTTTATTTTCAGTTGCATGGATACCTAAATGTGGGTAAGGCCATATTTGGAACAGTTAATATTCATGCTCTTTACCATTGAAATATAATGGAAAGAATTTTTTCACTATTTTTCCCTGTCTCTAGGATCAAAATTGTACTGAATAAAAAAAAGAAATTATTTTATTGAAAAAAAAAAAATCATGCAGTAAAGGGTTAAATGTATTTTTCACAGTTAAAAAGTAAACTTTAGGGTCTTTTCGATTTGATCTAATACCTCTGCAAATAATATGATGGGTGGCTTTTTTATAAAAATCAGCTCTGATTCCCATAAAATCACCCTCCTTAAAAATTGAAAAAACGACGATTATCGTACAATCGATTACCACCCCCATTTGCCCAACTCTGGTAGGAATTGGGCTCATGCAAACTTTTGCTATAACGAAATGAATTGATAGACCTGATGTGAAACCTAGCGAAATTCACGAAAAGCACACTAAAACCGTCTAAAATTTAGTAATAAACTCAGAAAACATCACTGAAAAAAAAGATTATCAGAAGCATGACGATATGTGAACCAATGTAAAGGATGGTACAATTACCAGAATTCTAGGGTTTGTACCATCTTGAAAATGTTAAGGAAATTCCAATTCTGTAACCTTATTCTGGTATTAACCCCAGAATTTTGTGGTCAAAGTGCTAGACCTTTCTGTGGTTCACATATCGTTGTGCTTCTAGTAATATTACTAGAATTCAGGAATTATTTTTTTCAGTTTAGCTGTAACGACAAGATCGGAATGGTGGAATTGGTATCATGGGAGATTCCTGTCTAATTTGTCACTTTCTCTGCGGAACCACAGAGATATGTCTCAAACTAGATAGGAATCTCTCATGTACATGCGTAGCTACTACGCCATTGAGCCCGATTCTATGAGTGGATTTCGTGATTTTTTTAGTGTACTCATCGTCATTTTCACAGTTTTTTTTTTCAAGAGCGAACTCTTCAATCACCTGTAGCAAAAGTTTACAAGAGCTCTATTGTGTGATTTTGGTCTGTTATTCTGTCAATTTCACAGTGGGTCTGTTGCGTACTTTTGCTACATCAATATAACTCATTGTTTCTAACGTAAAATTCGGCGAAAATAACGATGCGCACATTAAACACTTTCAAAATCCACTCATTAATTCAAAAAATACCTTCCATTTCAAACAACCCGCGCTACACTAGACACTATCTCACCGACTTAAAACTGCATAGATGAAACCATCTCGTTTATGTAAACATGAACAGAACTTACAAACGTTGGAATTTTTCGTTTAGATGCGTACATTTCTTATATTATTTTGTAATCTCTGATAAACCGAAAATACCTGACAGCAAATGCAGCTTATATTTCACGTATTAAAAAAGAAAGTCCATCATTTTGTAATCACGATGTTGTTTACTTATGCACGGTGGTTCCGTCTATGTAGTAGTATACCGGTGCAAATAGTGTCTAGTGTATAGCGCGGGCTGTTTGAAATTGAAGTGATTTCCTGAGTTAATGAGTTGATTTTGAACGTTTTTAATGTGCGCATCGTGATTTTCGCCGAATTTTACCTAAGAATCAAGGTTCTATATTGTTGTAGCAAAAGTATGCAACAGACCCATTACTATAGCTTTAAAAAATCAAACGTGAACCCAAAATGAAATACTCTATTAGTTTGAAATGTTAACGCCTTTATACGAGTATAGTTTCCGATGAAGACATCGCATCGGCTAGAGGATAAATGAAATCTTCGATCTTTTGAACAATCGATTATACACTATGGCGCGTACTACTCATAATCGCAGTTGGTTTACTCCGTCGGTTCCGTTGTTTTTTTTTTTTTTTTTTTTTTTTTTTTTGTTTTTTTTTTTTGTTTTTTTTTTTTTTATTCCTGGCAAACTCGATTTGGCCACACCCCCGTTCAATTTGTAAACACTCGAGATTAAATCCCAATGTTGCCAAATTTCGATTCATTATTATATTGACTCAAATGAGAAATACTTAATTAGGTATAAAGGGAGGCCTGGAGGCCTGGAGCCCTGAACCCTCCTCGGTATCTCTGGCAACCATGTTAAATCTTAGCTCGTGTCTGTATAGTCTCGACCCGAAAATCCACAGATAAGCGGATAAGACGGCCCTTATCAGTTATCCTCTCAGACGCAGGCGTAATGACCTTGCCTTGGCCGCAGATAAGCGTGTAGTATTGTGCGTGCGAGTATCGTAATATTTACGGACGCTGAGAATCGTCTTTTATCTTCGATTAATATGAGCTGAAAAAATAAAGGGAGAATTTGGAAAAAAAAAAAAGGGCTCATGAAACATCAGGTGTGCTGCTCCGAAGACATTATTCTAGAAAGTCACGTTAGGATTTCCTAGGACGAGCACGCCTGATGTTTTTAGGCCCTTTTGATCCCCCAATGGGACTCTTGCAAACTTTTACTGTGAGTGAATGAATAGTCCGCAATCTGACGTAGGAAATCAGCGAAAATCACGAAAATCACACCAAGAAAGTCTATAATTCAGTTATAAACTCACATAACTGCTATTACGGCAATATTGTAATGGCGGTTCAGATTCCTGTCTAATGTGTCACTTTCGCTACGGAAACATAGAGATAAGTTTGTCTCTATTTAGTAAGGAATCTCCCGCATGATGATACGTGCGTATCTCCGCCATTAAGCCAGATTCTGACAATGAGAGTGAATTTCGTGATTTTTTTAGTTTGCTCATATCGTCATTTGCACAGGTTTTTATGCGCAAGAATCAACTGTTCAAGCCCCTGTTGCAAAAGTTTGCAAGAGCCCCATTTTTGGTTCAAAAGAAGTCAGGTTAAGAGTGAATTGCTTTCAGCGGGCCGATCATTTACTTCATCGTTAAAGCGATCGTTAAGACTGTGTACGAGTGATTCTATTGGTCGAATATTGTAAAACTTAGCCGTTGCTATGGTAACCATCGTTATAGTCTTCGTTTTTTAAAGGTTACTCATAAATAGCCTTTATAAAACGAGACTCTTAACGATGGTTACCGCATAGCAACAGCCAAGTTTTACAATTTTCGACCAATAGCATCACTCGTAGACAGTTTTAACGATCGGTTTAACGATGAAGTGAATGATCGGCCCGCATAAGTTTTTAGTGTGATCATCGTCATTTTTGATGGTTCGAGGAGAATAGAATATTTTAATGGCAACCAGATGGATTTTTAATTATTTCGTGAAAGTGCTTGCTGGTACTTTCTATCAAAATTTAGGGTTTTGCCGGAATAAGGGTACGTAAAACAGCGGGGGTGTTCTTCCCTTAAAATCAGCATATAAATTGATGGGAAATTTTTAATACAGAACATACCTCCCAGATAAGAGAGCAACATTGAGTCAATATTAACTCAATGTTATTGAAAACTTTTTGCAAATATTGAGTCAATTTTTCGTCAATATTGGGTCAATCTTAAAATGCCAACAATAAAATGTTTTTGAAAAGATTTCAAAAATATTCAAAGAATATATTTTGAATATTGTTTGAATATTTTTAAAACTTTTTTGAAATATAAATTCAATATTGTTAAAAACTTTTTGAAAATATTTACTCAATATTGAGTCAATATTTTATTAGTATTAAAATGCCAATATCGAAATGTTTTGAAAAGATTGATGGAATATTCATTGAATACTTTTTTAATGCTGTTTGAATATTTTTGAAATATTTTCTTTTGAATATTTTCAAAATTTTCTGTATCCAATATTTAATCAATATTTAACCAATCATCACTTAGTATTTTCATAGTCTTTTCAAAATATTTTTGTAGTATTTTCACAATTGCACAATTGCACAATTAATTATTTAACATTCGACATAGACATTGAACACATGCACGGAAATTCATAGACAGAGATCATTTACAAATATTACCTGGAGATGGTGAGGATTGAACCTGGGCCACTTCGGTGGCAGACAAGTGTCTTACCCGTTGAGCTACGACCGCTCGCGTAGGAGCTCCGCGAATAATTCCTACTTAACCCGCCGGAGGTACTAAATTGTAACAAAATATTTTTCCATTGAAAGTATTTTTTTATTATTGTATAAATTTTAAAAGAAATAGTATTTTTTTTAAAGTATTTGTTTAATATTCATTTTTTATTTTACAATTAAGACTCAGAGAATATTCATAAAAAATATTTAAAAAATAAAATAATATTAAGTATTTTTCAAATAATAATTGGAAAAGTATTGAATGAATAATGCAGTAGTATTTGCAATGTGAGCATTAAATAAATATTATACAAAAAAATTTAATCAGTACTAAACAAAACAATATTATTTTTTAAAGTATTTCTTAAATATTACAAAATATTGAACAAATAAGATTTTAAATTTCAATACTGATCAAATATTTTTCCATTATTAATTAAGTAAGCATTAGAATAATATCAAAATCAAAAATATTCAAATAATACTCACACAAGTTTAAAAACAAAAATATTGATAAAATTTTATAATAATATTCGTTGAGTATTTTTTGAATATTTTTATTTTTATTATTGACAAAAGATTTTTGTAAAAAATTATTGAAATATTTTGTTTGCAAATATTTATTGTAAAAATATTCAGGCGTTATTGAAAAAATATTTTTTAATTAAATATTTTTCCCGAAAAGGTTGAAAATATTGGCACAATATTGGCTAAATATTCCCTCTTATCTGGGCTGATAGTATATGGGCCAGAATTGGACCTGTATTGAAGTCGCAACTGAATCAAAAATGAGACCACATGAAAGGAAACATCAGGTGTGTTCGTTATTAAAAATCTCCAATCAATTTACTTGCTTATTTTAAGGAAAGAACAAACCTGCTGTCTTATTTTCTCTTCTTCCAACAAAGTCCTCAAACGTTTTTATTGAATTTGTAAGAGGATTTTGAGACTTTTTGATGCTTTTGATGTAATTTTCTCCCGATTTCACATCTAAGAATCGACCCTCCATAATGGTACAGCAAAAGTTTGCAGTAGATCCATTCTGATTGCAGTTAACAGAAAGTACTTCTACGAAATAAGTACTTAAAAGTCCGTTTCCCGTAAAAATTATCTTTTCTCCTTTCTATTGTTGATTAATCCTACCTTCTTGTAATTTTGCGAAATCTATTTTCTCAAACCCTTTCCGAACTATTGAAATGTAATCTTCGAATAGTGAAATTTAATTAATTTGATTTTTCAGCGAGTGTTCGTGATTCAAAATGAGCATTTGAAAAATTTAAACAAGTTTCTGTTCGGATTTATAGTTAACAATCAACATGAATCTCAACGCGCATTGATATTTTTTGAAACAATTTTCCAATTTGAAAAATTCTCAAGACTAATTATATAAAATGTGTGTGTTACGCGTACGGAATATGTTCGCATGCATATACCTTTTTAAATCAAATGAATTGATTCTACCGAGTTGACATCTCGTTGGCAGTCGGGTTAGACTTTTCGCATCGGTTTGTTGATTGGTGAGCAAGCGTTGACGTCATGTGTAGCAATTGCAGCGATTGTTGTCAACGGCAAAGCAAGAAACTCGCTGACAGCGCCAACGGTGATAGTATTGCATCCGACGGATCAGGTAACTTCTTGGTCATTTCACGATTTCATCACACCTTTCTTAAACGTTGGAATCGTAGTTTAGAAGGCACCATTTTCGGGAATCCCAAGCTTTTATTACACCTTTGAACCTCTAATGGGTTTGTTGCCAGTGTTGCCAGATTAGGGTGAAAAAGCCGTACGTTTACATTGATTTAAATGGGGACGATACGGATTTTTACCCCCGATCTGGCAACACTGGTCTGTTGCACTTTTCGGCTAGAGCGTTTTAAAGTACTTATCATTGCCTTTGTAAAAAGCCGTAAAAATGACATTGTCAGCATCAGAAAACACCAGAATTCAATAATAACTCAAAAATTGCGAAAAACACTAGACACTATTCACCCCTGTATCTTTCCATCGACTGCACGATATTTCGCGGGGTTAGCGCGGCACATTCAAATAATCATGCGGCCGACTGTCATCACAGGTAACTTCATTAACAAATCAATAGTAAACACTGACGGCGTCTGTTCGAATTCTTTCATCTCAATATCCTCAATTTAGGTTGTGAAAGGTACGGAAACCGATATTTATGTCGAAATATTATCAAAATGAAACAATTACTCACAGGAGTTCCAAGTATGATTCCATCTTCAATCATTATCCTTGGAACTCCTGTGTGTTATTGTTTCATTTTGATAATTCTTTGACTCAAATATCGGTTTCCGTACCTTTCACAACCTATTATGGGGATTTGAGGTTTTAGAGACGTAAGGATTCGAACAGGCGCCGTCAGTGTTTACTATTCATTTGTTAATGAAGTTATAGCTGTGATGACAGTCGGCCGCATGATTATTTGAATGTGCCGCGCTAACCCCGCGAAATATCGTGCACTTGGTGGAAAGATACAGGGGTGAAAAGTGTCTAGCATTTTTCGCAATTTGTGAGTTTATT
Source organism: Trialeurodes vaporariorum (assembly GCA_011764245.1). Lineage (NCBI taxonomy): Eukaryota > Metazoa > Arthropoda > Insecta > Hemiptera > Aleyrodidae > Trialeurodes > Trialeurodes vaporariorum. The sequence goes on along the minus strand of VMOF01000013.1, from coordinate 41,294,119 downwards.
ATTGAATTTTGGTGTTGTCTGATGCTGCCAATGTCATTTTTACGGCTTTTTATGTATGAATTGCGATACTTTAAAACGCTCTAGCCGAAGTGTGCAATAGACCCATTTAATACCTCATTTACTTACATTAAGCCGTAACCTCCCCGTTTCAATACCTTTCCCGAGCTATTTATTTTCGTAGCTTTCTCTCTCATCGACCGTAAAAGCTATTCGAAAAGGGGGCTGTCGCACACTAACTTTTACTATCCAACCGATTTAAAGATCGGTGTTGGGGAACAAACCTCAAGAATTAATGATGGTAGACTAAAAACTTAAAAAATCCACTCCTAAACTCATGAAATGCTTTTAAATGCGTGAGCGTAATGGTGGCGTTGGGCTCTAACTATGGGAGATTTCAACATCAATTTCGTCACTCTCTCTATGCTGGCAAGGAAGATTCATAGAGTAATTGTAAACGAGAGTAGTACTGATCCACATCCGATTAATGGTACCGTAATACCAGCAGGCCGATTCCGGGAATCGATCATTCCCATTGGTTTAAATGGCGACACGCGACAAATTTGAAGTCATTTGAGTTCATTTCAGATAAAATGACCCCTCCATCCATCGAATGACTCGAACTTAGCTGTGTAAAGTCACTGGTATAGTTATTAATAACCAATCGTTTAATTTATAATGTAGTTCGTAGTTCATGAGATATCCCAAAATATTTTATCCCGTCAAATTTGTTTTACAAAGCAAGTATATCTTTTGGGATTGTCCTGGAAGCAAAATAGCCAACTGATCATTTTCGTTTCCACCAATGTTGTAAAGATGTAGCTAAAGTCAAAAGTTGGTTCTGCAATCAGCGAAACATTTAATTTCTTTGTATAAGCATGCACAATTGGTTGCGTGGAAGTCGTTTCAAATTATAGTTGGTGAGTGGCAGTTCTCAAAATGACTATCAGTTTGTATGCGCAGTAGATCCATTATCGTCCCTGCGCGTCAAACTCACAATCAGTGCGCAGCTACGCGTTTACGTCGACTGCGCAAAAATTGAAGATGCCGCAACTAATTTAAAACAACCTTACACTTTCCATTCATTTTCAAGTTGCACGGTAGTTAGTATTAGCACAGTGTGGTAAACTATTAGATCTCCTTTCCTGCATTTCTTCTTGCTTCAAGCGCATGCTCAGTTTTGAATTGGTGTCTGTGCTTTTAATGTGATTATTTTGATGTAATGTTTGTCTCTTTGAAATTATGCACCAAATTTTCATGAATTTGTAGAGTGTATTTTTTTTTTGTCTCTGTTCATCGAACATTACCTTTGTTAAGAACGTTGAAATTTGATAATGTATTTTTTTTTTGCAGGAAAGCGTTTTATAACTGACTCAAACTACTTCCCCTCTTTTCAGTGGCTGCAGCTCATGCCACTGGCACAACCAGGATATCTTCCGTCTCTCTCATTTCCCATTTAAATGTATAAGTAGGAAAAGGACAGAAAGAGTGGGTTTTATTCCCTTGACCATCCTTGTCTAACTTACGTTTCTTAATGGAGAAAAGAGAGAGATGACGAAACTCTCGTTGCACTGGCGCAACCAGGATCTCTTCCATCTCTCTCATTTCCCATTTGAATGTATAAGTAGGAAAAGGACAGAAAGAGGGGGTCTTATCCCCTTGTCCATCCTTGTCTAACATACGTTTCTTAATGGAGAAAAGAGAGAGATGAAGAAACTCACGTTGCACTGGCGCAACTAGGATCTCTTCCATCTCTCTCATTTCCCATTTGAATGTATAAGTAGTAAAAGGACAGAAAGAGGGGGTTTATCCCCTTGTCCATCCTTGTCTAACATACGTTTCTTAATGGAGAAAAGAGAGAGATGAAGAAACTCTCGTTGCGCTACTGGCTCATGCTATTTGGCAATCATGTCTTTTCACAGTTTGAATTGATGTGCAGCAATCGATTGTTAGTGTATAGCACAAATCCTCTCTATCGCTATCGACTGATTTAGTAGAGCGATATATCGTATCGATTACCGTCCGAGGCCCTCTGGTTCCAAACAAACTCTGATTCAATGTTTTTTTCCCCTTAAGAGCACTTTTGAACGGAAATTTAAACTATTAAATGCGACCTTGAATTCTAGGTCCTCAAAAATGCGTAATTATGCCTGGTTCCACGGCTAAAACTGCCGAAATCAACAAGATATTGCAGATTAAACGATGCATTTGGAGGTTGGAATCACCCAAATGTTATTGTTGTTGTTGTCGTGGAATTGGCGGGATTTCGAGCAATTCTAACCTAAAAGTGCAACGTTTAATCTGTAATATTTTATAGATTTCGGCAGTTTTAGTCAAGGAACCAGGCATAATTAAGCATTTTCGAGGACGTAGAATGCATTATCGCAAAAAGTTTGCAATAATGGGATTCTCGCTTTTCAATATTTTCCAAAAAAAACCCAATTTTTTTGAGTTATGCGGAATTTTTGAAATTTTTTTGAATCGGCCTTTTTGGCCACTCTGTTGAGAATTTTTCAAAAATTATTAAAGATTCTGAAAGAACATATCAAGACCTTTCGATTGATGTGCCACACTCTACATTACAAATGAAAACTTAGGTGTTTTTGCCAAATCAAAATTTGGGGGCTTCAATTGGCTCAAACTATGGAATCGCGCCAATTCTGCAATTGAAGCCCCCAAATTTTGATTTGGCAAAAAACACCTTTCAGGCAATTGCCTCTACTTTAAGATTATAAACTAATTCAGTGGCGGATCCAGCCCTCGCGAACGGGGGGGGGCGAATTGTGGATTTTCGCCCCTAAATGACCCCCTTTTCTTGTTTTCGCTCTTGCTTTTCCCCTTCCTCTCCCCTCTTTTCCCCACTTTTTGGGCCGAACGGGGGGGGCGATCGCCCCCTTCGCCCCCCCCCCTGTATCCGCCAATGAACTAATTTCTATACTTTTACTGGAGGTTTTTTCGAGAAAACTTGAAAAGTGTCTTTGAACCCCCCCCCCAAATACGCCCCAAGGCTGTCGAAGGCTTTTGAAAATATCAAAAATGAAAAATTTGGGGTCGATTCCCTATCTGACTTTTTTGTTTCAAATCATTTGGTTCAGTAGTTTTCGAGAAAAATGCCTGGTACGGGTGCTCTGGCTCACCCTGTATGTATGTACAGTCGAGGACAAAAAGAATGTCTGGCGACTCCTTGATGTATGCCACCTGCAATGCCTAGCTTCATTGAGATAAGTATTGCGGGTAGCCTTCATCCAGGATTTGCCTGACTTTCTTTTTGTCCCTGACTGTACCTCGCTCGACGCTCCAAAAATCCTATAATGCATCCATCTGTACTAATCTAGCTTGCGTTTTGAAGAAGCGGTGGTCGTTTTCGACTTTGTCACCGGACGAAGGGTAGAAACTGAAGGAATCAGTGTTGCCAAATTTTGCGGGAAATTGAAAAAAAAAATCATTGAGCTGAATTATGGAAAATGGGTAGTTTATCTGGAAAAATGGCAGCCCTGGTAGCACGAGACATGAGACGAGTGCAGTCTAGAAAGCTTGGACAGAAATCGAGTTAGCGGGGTTGTTTTCCTCTGCCGAATTAAATTAGTAACATCTCTCTTAAAACTAGGCGTCCACCGAATAATGATATACAATCCCACAATTCAAAGGGTTTGTAAAGAATTCGGAAATTCTACCGCTAAACCCCTCGCGGCACACAGTGGAGCTAGTCAATGGGAGAGGTCGCCGTAGGCTTGTGCGATATTCGATGCATCACTGGCGCAACGAGCATCTCTTTCATCTCTCTCATTTCCCATTTGAATGCATAAGTAGGAAAAGGACAGAAGGAGGGGGTTTTATCCCTTTGTCCATCCTTGTCTAACATACGTTTCTTAATGGAGAAAAGAGAGAGATGAAGAAACTCTCGGTGCGCTACTGCGATGCATCGACGCTTGTTCGATGTTTATGCGGTTCGATGTGTCATGAGATGTATCCAAACATCGATCCACATCGAAACATCGATCCACATCGAAACATCGATCCACATCGAAACATCGATCCACATCGACACATCGATTCACATCGAAACATTGCAACATCGATTCATATCGATCGACTTTGAAGCACCAATCAATATAAATAAACACATCGATCCGGACCGCGATTAACGTATGGTGGGATTATCGAATAAGGTTTCAATTTTCCGAGCAAAGGGTCATGTTGGTCACTATGTTCCGATCTATCTTCAACATAAAAATCAAGAAATACGCAAGTAAAAAATCCAATGCTTGACTTTTTTTTTAATAATTATTGTTGATGTTTTGGTATTTTGATTGGATGTTTTTATGTGAATCAACGATTCGATACAGATCGATGCTGCGATGTTTCGATGTAGATCAATGTTTCGATGTGGATCGATGTTTCGATATTTTTCGATATTTTTCGATTTTTAGATGTTTCGATACATCGCTCCGATGTTGGAAATGGACATCAAAATGACTTCGATTGACCGATCGTCGCATAGGCCCAGGTCGGACATGGTATTTAATCTTTAGATGCTTGTATCTTCGTTATAATACGCAATGTGGAAGTTTGATAGTAATTTCATTGGTTTTTTCGTAAAGTCTACAAGAATCACCCCCCAGAATTGAACGCCGGGATTGATTAGTGACCCTCGAAACATTTTTGTTTTTTTCCCCCTCTTTTTTAAAAATCGGGTGATCAGGACCAACCTGCTTTTATATATCTATGTATTTCAAGAAAAACTCGAAATTGAAGGTTTTCAGTGCGATCCTTTGATGAGATAAACAATTAGATTTGAAGTCAATAACGGTACTATGTATTTTGCGAGTGAATTCAGCAGCTTTTGAAGTTTCGAGAAAGTTATAGGAATCTACTGCAATTCAAAGTGTTTTGCAATAAAAAATACCTGAAGATAGTACTTTAGCTCCTAAAACTTACTTCAATGAGCTCTCAGGGGAGCTGCTTTTTTAAGTTATTCCGCGCGCCAGCATCGAGGACTCGAGAAATGAAGGTCTGAGCTGAAGGATGCGTTGAGTCGAAAACAGGCCTTGATTTAAATTTTTCTTTGCTTTCGCAAAAGTTCCGGAACAGCCCCCCGTTCATTTACGATCCTCGAAGTAGTAAAAGAGAGAAAGATTTTGAGGATTGATAGTTTTTAAGGCTGAAAAGGATTCGCAACAATTCAAGGAGCATCTGGAAAAAAAAGGATTGCTCGGCTGAAGAAGGGGGGGGGGGACAGGCTGGACAGAAGAATCTCAGGAATCAAGGCGACTACGTTGTCAGACTTACTCTCGCAAAATATCGATACGTCTTATTAAGGTCCCTATTTTGTAGAAAAATAACCCTGTCCGTCACAGTGTCCACTATTAATACTGGACGACTATTTTACATGGATCCTTATGGAAATTCGGAAAAATTATTGGCTCACACATGAAATCATATGAGAAAAGTTCGTTCAATTTAATGGTATAGGTTTCAGATTACAGTGACACTTCTTTCATAATTCGTGATACAAAGGGTTTTAAAGTCTTTTTAGTCATGTTTGCTTTACAATATTTCGAATATTGGAAATTTTATCGTTTGTTGCTGGTTTATTTTTTTTGGAATTTGCCTGCCCCTTCAAGGCTGAGTTTCATTTTCTTTTGTGTTTCTCCCGTTTTTTCGTGTGCTTCAATTTGAGTGAGATGAGTTATTTTATTGAAGTCTACGAGGAGACTTTAGTTGTTCGTTTTGTTGATGAGTTTTGATTTTTTTCGTCTCTTCTGGCTCTTCACCGTCTGCGTAAGAACAAGCGTTATTTTATGGTTCTAAGCCCATTTTCGTTTTTGTTTATTAACTATTGTAGGGTCCAAGTTCTGGTCTGCCTCAAGATTTTCTTTGAAAGTCCTCAACCTCGAATGGGGCTGTTGCACACTTTTGCTATAAGCGATTTAACAGTCGATTCTGGTGTAAAAACCTCGACAAATAACGATGGCAGCTCTAAAAAATTCCCGAAATCCACTCTTAAACTCAATAAACGCTTTTACTTGCGAGGGCGTAATGGTGGCCGAGGGCAGTAACAATGGGAGATTGCTATCTTAATTTCGTCACTCTTTCTATGCTGACAAGGATGATTCACAGAGTAAATAGTCATCAGAGTGATGACCCACATCCGATGAATGGTACCGCAACACCTAGTGACACCGGTGTCAAATGAAAGTCGTCTCTTATTGGTCACTTCTTGATGGAGAGTTACAGTATTGTTAGATGGGAATCTGCCATTGTTACTATCCTCAGCCACCATTACGCCCGCGCAAGTAAAAGCGTTTATCGAGTTTAGGAGTGGATTTCGGAAGTTTTTAGTGCTGTCATCGTAATATTTTGAGGTTTTTGCATCAGAATCGACTTTTAAATCGCTTTTAGCAAAAGTGTGCAACAGCCCCATTGCAAACTGGCTGTCGATTCATTCCCATATTTTTAAATATTTTTATTTCTATCAATTGGTCCTATCAGTTCTCCCCCCCCCCCCGGACCTTTACTTTGGATTTTCTTTAAGACGTCATTATTAAATCTATATATTTTTTGGGTGCTCTTCTATTGTTCTTCTCGTGTCATTAAATATTTAAGGGTCAATTAAAAAATAAATCATCGTATTCCAATTTCGCAACAGGGACTTTGCCTCGTTTTCAGGGCCATATAGCAACGCCGAGATGCTAGAAGAGAGATCTCGGGAAAGACTTCTCCGGGGAGACGAATCCAATTTGGAAACTCTTTCGACCAATCGTTGTCTAGGGAATCGTCCGGAGAAACGGCTGGCTCGTCTTCCAGAATTGAGGGGTTAAAAGGGGAGGAGGGTGGGGGAGGGTGGGGGAGGAAGGAGGGGAAAGGGAGGAGAGTAGAGAATTTGAATCATGTATCAAGTCATGTTTACGCAATCCTCTCTGAATACGATAAAACATGGGCTGTATACTCTTGTGGCTCTCAGTCATTGCGGCAGCTTGTACTTACACTATCGATTATCGTTTTTGTTCCATTATATCATACGCTAGTTTATCGATTATTCGGAGGCACGACTATACTCCCCGAGGATAGATTATTTTCCATTAATTTAAATGGAGGGGGATTCGATACATCGCAATTTATGAGTCACCACCATTCTCATCGCACCAGCTTGCAAACCATCGATTATCTTTTTTCTCCCATTCTATCTTATGCTAGTTTATCGATTATTCGGAGGTACGACTATTTTCCCCGAGGATAGATTCTTTTCCATTAATTTAAATGGAGGGGGATTCGATACATCGCAATTTATGAGTCACCACCATTCTCATCGCACCAGCTTGCAAACCATCGATTATCTTTTTTCTCCCATTCTATCTTATGCTAGTTTATCGATTATTCGGAGGTACGACTATTTTCCCCGAGGATAGATTCTTTTCCATTAATTTAAATGGAGGGGGATTCGATACATCGCAATTTATGAGTCACCACCATTCTCATCGCACCAGCTTGCAAACCATCGATTATCTTTTTTCTCCCATTCTATCTTATGCTAGTTTATCGATTATTCGGAGGTACGACTATTTTCCCCGAGGATAGATTCTTTTCCATTAATTTAAATGGAGGGGGATTCGATACATCGCAATTTATGAGTCACCACCATTCTCATCGCACCAGCTTGCAAACCATCGATTATCTTTTTTCTCCCATTCTATCATATGCTAGTTTATCGATTATTCAAAGGCACGACTATACTTCGTGAGGATCGATTCTTTTCCATTAATTTAAATGGAGGGGGATTCGATACATCGCAATTTATGAGTCACCACCATTCTCATCGAACCAGCTTGTAAACTATCGATTATTGTTTTTGTCCCATTATATCTTATGCTAGTTTATCAATTATTTTGAGGCACAACTATACTTTGTGAGGATCGATTCTTTTCCATTCATTTAAGTGGAGGGGGATTCGATACATCGCAATTTACGAGTCGCCACCATGCTTATCGCACCGTGAGAAGAGAGTATAACTTTTCAAATATGACGAAACGGTTTTTCTGGTGTCTAGTGAGTGGGGGTTTCCCTTTGTTGACCTAATTAGGTCAATCAGATAAGACTTACATTTTTGACACTAGAAGTTCTTCTTAAAATATCTGGCCAAGAGTAGCAAATCGATGGGAAATTGAGCAAAAAAAAAAAAAGTAGAAAATTCATTGTGGGGGTGAACATCACGGACGTTGTATTCCTAGTTTAAGTATTGAATTTGTTAGAAATTTCACCAGTAACATTTTTTTCCAGGTGCAGTATACATATATCCGAACTATTTTTTGATAGGTACGTAAGACATCCCTCCAGACGCCTCATGTATTGACCTTTCAAACGATCCATTGATATTCAGCCGAAATATACGGTCTCAATTGACTCCAGTAACGTCTCTAAACTTCCATTTCAAAAGAGGGAGTTGTGAATTGTGAGTGAATGGAGTGGGGAACATAACCTCAAAATGTCGGCTGAAAAGTTCACGCCATTTCCCCTTCCCCTTTCTCCCTTTCTCCCGTTCTTTCGTTGCGTCGGATCGATTCTTTACACGTGCGTATAAGTGCGGGACATATTGGATTGAGTTATTCCTTCTTTTTTATTTTATACGCTCTCGCAAGTCTAATTTTCTAACGATTCCAGAAGAAATGTTTCCTCTCGGAATGGCGCGAAAACGGGGTGAATTCCTTCACAAACACTTGCGCTATGAACTTTGCTGTGTTGTCATCAACGAGCTATATATAGCAATAGAGCGGGTTTGTGGGACGTGATACTGATGCTGAGGCAGTAGGCAGTAGCGGCTCGTAAAATGCGATATATCGATGTTTACTCCATTTAAAAATATAGAAAAATATCGATTTCTTGGGGGTTCAATTGCATTCCCCAAGCAATCGATATTTTTCTATAGTTATAAATGGAGTAGACATCGATTTATCGCATTTCATGAGCCGCCTTTGGTTGCTACCCAACTGCGTCGTCGTATGTCAGGTGGTCTTTCTAATCTCCGCTCGTTTGTATAACCATGTAATTTTTAGGTGCTGTCGCGTAGCAAAGCACCTTATGCTATTCCATTTAAAATTAGGTAAAACAATCGATTCTTAAGGAGGCAGACAACCTCCCGGAGAATCGATTATTTTACCTTACCTTAAATGGGAAAAAATAACGCTGTTGCAAATTGTTCGAGCCGCCACTGACCGGTTTCCCTTTAACCAGAGGCGTGCGCCGTGCGGATCCAAGAATTTGATTGTTGTCTCCCTTTTTGCTTATTTTGAACTCCAAATAGGACAATGGCGAGGCGTGCAATTTGGCAACGTTTCTTTTTTCCCTTTAAACACATTAGAAAGGTCGAAACATCTGGTCCTCGCCGATGACCGAAGCGTTCGATTTTTCCAGTGAGTTTAAATGGAGAAAGTACATCGTTGCCAAATTTCGTGCCTCGCTGTACTGAAATAGGACGCAGGCAGTAAAATTACAAAGGGAGGCAGGTCGAGGGAGGGGACGCAAAAACGAAATTTCTGTGGAAGGTGCCTCTATTTTCGCAAATTTTGGCTTGTTTTCAGCGCATTTAAGGGAAAGTTGGCGCTTTAACTTCAGATATAGAGCTTTTTTCAAAAGTGGCGGTGGAACTCAACCGAAGATCTTTGGCATTTTTCCAACGTTGTTCCTCATATTTCACGATGAAATTGAATAAAAATGCATTCTCAAGCTTTTGTTTTTCATGAAATAGCACTTTAAAATCATAATATTAAAGTTTTACTCTCCCCCTCCCTCCGAAGTTCAATAAGAGTTGTTTTTCGCGAACTAGGCAATGGCGTAGCGTGCAATGTGGCAACGTTGTACTGTGTCCATTTAATCCCATGTAAAAGGTCGAATGCGAAGGTGTTCACCGAACACCCATCAGTTCGATCTTTTTCATGAGTTTAAATGGACACAGTGCAACGTTGCCATAATGCACGCTACGCCACTGGAACTAGGGCCCAACAGACAAAATAAAAGAGAGAAAACAAATGGGAAAAATGAAAGGGAAAATAGTTCAGTGGCGGATCTTGTGATTTGGCAACCATGTAAATTCTCCATTTGAACTTAGGTAAAACAATCGATTTTTGGGTTGGCAGACAGCTTCCTGGAGAATCGATTGTTTTACTCTGGTTTAAATGGGGGAGGGCAGTATTGCCAAATTGCACGAGTTTCCACTGTAAAAGACAATAGACTATAGACTATGACTATAAATCTACGATCATCAAAGCATCAAACCCGGGCTTTTCGGGTTAGTGGCTAGTTGCACTGACCCAATTTAAATGTCTCACAATCAGGCAAGTTTTTTTTTTCTTATTTGGAGGTTCGAAAATCGAAAGTTTTCCAAAGATCCATATTACCGCTCCGCTTTCATATCTGAAACGTGCTCTAATAATCTTTGACGCAGCTACGATGTATTCCATCTCTTACATTTTCCCTTTGATTTGAATGTGTATGAGTAGAAAAATGATAGAAAGCGGGGTTTTTATCTCCTAGTCCATCCTTGTCTTACACACGAGTTTCATTGGTGAAAAAAGAGAGAGATAGAGCATTTTTCTTTGCGCTACTGCACTAATCAATCACTTCAAAGAATAGCGCAGTCGCTCGTATGGTTTGCTTCCAGGACATTGAGTAGGTGTGACACTGTGACGCGTGTTGCATTCTCTTTTCTTGAAGGCGCCCGAATTTTAACTCAACCAAGATACGGAGCAAGATAAGCACATCTGGAAGTCCTCGTTATCTTTGATTGACACCCTTCTTTAGACTAAATGTGGCTTTTCGTGAATTCGATCAAGTTTCGATACCATTCTCTTTGTACATGCGGGGCGATATGGAGGTGGGAGGTGGGAAAGCTCTGAAGAATAGATCTTTTAAGCATAAAACGTTTCTTGGTCTTGATAGCGGCTGAAAAAGTAATAACGTGTTTCCACCTTCAATGCAACCAGGGCCATAGGTTAAGCTCAAAAACCCCGCGCGAAAGTCATGCCTTTATACCTTCTCGTCCTCCGTTATTTATTCTATTTATTCTACCAAACTCCAGTGATGCCAGATGTACAGATTCAGGCTGTATATTTCCCCATAAGAATCAATGTAAAATATACGACTTTTATAATAACGCTTGAAATCTGGCAACACTGTCGATATCACGTCAGTTAAAAACGCTTTCCTGCAACTCTTTTTTTTTTTCTATGCGATCTCTTTTATCGAGATTTTTTTGTTCACATTTTTTTCCTCCAACAGCGCCCTCATTTTGTTTTGTTTACTTTTTTTTTTTCTTTTCAGAAGAAGACTGGGCCGATGGCAAAGGATCGTCAAATGCCGATCAAACCGGTGAGTAGATTCTCATTCTATCAATCATCTTTTGTCAATCAATTTATTTGCTCCGAGTTCATTTATACAACAACCTTGATAGAAATAACACTTCTATCTCAGTTCGCATAAAGTTCTCATTACACTGTAAAAAGGCGATAGTCATAATACCAGATTCTAGTAATATTACCGGAAGCACAACAATATGTGAACCACAGAAAGTCTAGTACTTTGACTAGAAAATTCTGGTGTTAGTTCCAGAATATGGTTATGGAACTAGAATTTCCTCAAAATGTTCAAGAAGTAGATATGGTACCAAACACTAAAATTCTGGTAATGGGTCTGTTGCACACTTCGGCTAGAGCGTTTTAAAGTATCAATTCTCCTGTGAAAAGCGGTAAAAATGACAATAGCAGCATCAGAAAACACCAAAATTCATTAATAAACTCATAAAGTGCGAAAAAACTAGACACTGTTCACCCCTGTATCTTTCCACCACGTGCACGATATTTCGCGAAATTAGCGCGGTACATTCATATAAACACGGCCGACTGTCATCACAGCTGACTTCATAAGCAAATAAACAGTAAAGACGGACGGCGTCTGTTTGAATTCTTACGTCTCAATATCCTCAATTCCTCACAAAAGATTGAGGAAGGTACGGAAACCGACATTTGTGTCGAAAACTTATCAAAGTGCAACAATAACACACAGGAGTTCCAAGTATGATTCCAACTTCAATCATCATCTTTTGAACTCCCGTGTGTCATTGTTTAATTTTGATAAGTTTTCGACACAAATGTCGGTTTCCGTACCTTCCTCAATCTTTTGAGAGGAATTGAGGATATTGAGACGTGAGAATTCAAACAGACATGCCGTCCGTCTTTACTGTTTATTTGCTTATGAAGTCAGCTGTGATGACAGTCGGCCGTGTTTATTTGAATGGTGCCGCGCTAATTTCGCAAAATATCGTGCACGTGGTGGAAAGATACAGGGGTGAATAGTGTCTAGTGTTTTTCGCAATTTGTGAGTTTATTAATGAATTTTGGTGTTTTCAGATGCTGCCATTGTCATTTTTACCGCTTTTTACATAAGAATTGATACTTTAAAACTCTCTAGTCGAAGTGTGAAACAGACCCATTGTATACTATCCCTTCCATAGGTTCACATTTTGTCATGCTTTTGGTATTATTGTTTTTTTAGTGTACAATACCAAGAAGGTTTTCCAACACGGGAAAAAATACTGGTATAATTTACCATCTGCATATAGCTGATTGTGGAGTCTGCCATCAGGTATGGCAAATCTTACCAGCATATGGTAAATGCAACGTATATTGTGGTAAATTAAGATAATCTGTTGGTAAGTACATTTTACCACAAGGTGCATTGCATTTACCATCTGATGGTAAAATTTTCCATACTTCATAGCAGACTCCAAAAATCAGCTTTGTAGATGGTATAAATTCTACCAGTCTTTTTTACTTTCTCACTTCCATAGGGTAGAGAAAGTATTGTAATCATGAAAAATTTAAAAATTGAGTTAGCTCCATTTCTTGGCATTTGATGTCCCCAGGAACCCAAAAAACCATATCCCAACAAAATGTCCGTCCGTCTGTCTGTCTGTCTGTCTGTCTGTCCGTCCGTCCGTCCGTCACGGATGATATTTCCTCAACCAATCATCTGCTTGCATTCAATTTTTTTTCCGTGAGTGCAGCCAGTGGCGTCGCGTGCAATTTGGCAACAATGTATTATATCCATTTAAACTCATGTAAAAGATCGAATTCAGGGGGTGCACAGTGCACAAGGATAACTCGATATATTTAATGAGTTTAAATGGAGCAGTTACATTGTTGCCAGATGGCACGCGACGCCACTGAGTGCAGCTATGATGGAATGACCCTGTAGTTTGTTTTTACCCTTTTTTTTAATGCATCTGGCAACATCGATTGAAGTATAGAGTTACCAGCAAATGCAAAGAGAGACACTCGCCGGGCTCAATAATGTAAATCAACGCGTTTTTTATGGTTTCCGTCTCGCATTCCACCAAAGTCGCGAAAAGAAGGGAAAATAAACAAACTGAATGTTAAACAGAATTAAAATCAAGTATACAGAGTTGGGATATAAAGGGACGCCTTGGCGAGCATTGATCATGACTCACGTTAAGTAAACACAACGGGGACAAATGCTGTGTTAGTTGCACGGGAATAAAACGGAAACCCTGTTCACACTGTGATGCTTCACTTGAGCAAATTTTGACGCAAAGATTACATTCACCACCAGCCAGCCTCAGAAAGTTACAGAAGAGAGGCGAACAAGTAAAACCTTAAAGGCGAGCTGTTTCCTTATATACAGTGTGTCCCAGAAGTCTTTATCATGCTGCTCTAGTTAATTAAATAAACTGCAAGGAATATGCTACGAATACTTTCTCATATAAAATTTAATCTGGGGGAGACCCCCTTTAATATTCTGGGGGAGACCCCCAGACCCCCCTTTCACATTCTAAGGGAGACCCCCAAAACCCCCCCCCCCCTCATCCTTTTTTAAAATATTTAAGTTTTTTTTCCTTGTTTGACCTTTTCCCCATTGATTTTGATAGAAACCATTTTTCATCCATAATTAACCTAAAAATTAAAATTTCAAAAATGCAAAAAGAAGTCCCTACGTCACAAACGAAATACACCTTGGATTAAAAAAACAATTCTCTCAGTGTGAGCTCTAGCTTCTGATTGATCTGATTTGCTGGGACCAAATAGTGTTGCGTCCTCACGGTCCCGCACGCAGATGATCGGTGAGCACTTACGGGGGGTTTAAACTACACGCAAACATACTTACGTGCGCACAATCCAACGTCTTTCGGAGGACGTCAAGCCGTAACACTGTTTGGTCCCTGTGCTCTAACTTAACGAGCTTCTGATTAATCTGATTGGTCGAGGCCCTCCATACTAAAACTGTCTTATCAAGGATCTCTCTACAGTCTACATAGAACTATATTTCAATGAAAATTTTTACTCACATAAAGTGTGTCATCTGTACTACTTCTCTATTCACCTATTTTTCCCCCCTTTTTTACACTTGGCAATACAGATACCGGCGCCCGTATTCTCGGGTTATTGAAACCCTTTTGACCCGATTGCGCGCCGCCTTCCCCCTCCCCACCCCTCCCTCACCCTATTTCAACGCCTATGACGAGTCTGTGGAAGGAACCGCCCCGCAAAATAACATTGTCGCCGCACACGGTTGCCAGATCTTTGCAAAAAACCATTAAATTTTACATTGATTTCAATGCGAAATGTTATGATTTGTCGTCGCTGTCTGACAACCTTGTCGCCACGCCATCGTCTCGTCACCGCGAAATTATATCTGGCTCGTTGATTCGATTGATTATCCATCGTTGCCTGATTGAAAAGAGCCAATCGAGAGAAACAAAAAGAAAGAAAAAAAAAGTACTGCTATGGTTATAATTAATTGATATGTTTTCGCCAACGAGCTATATATATATAGTGATTGAGTAGATTTATGGGACGTGATATTGAAAGTTCAAGGAGGCAGCCATGATCGAAATCTCTTATGGACACTCATATTTTTTATAGCCTTAAAAAGAAAGTGGTGACAAATTCACTTGGAATTGGTTTTAAACAAAAGTGCAAGTGTTTGAGAGTGGCTATCTGGGACCAATAAATGTACGGTACAAACGGGCTTTAGGTCGTACCTAAAAATGGCGATTCTAACCTCACATTTCTTTAACGGCACATCGGAATGTTGGGTGCGCTCCCAACTTTACGTTACTTGGGGTGGGTCTAGAGCAAAGAGTAAACAAGAGTCGCAATTGAATGGAAGGCCTGAGTGGTCAACGTAGATAAGGGATCGGAACGTGGGCTGGCCTCTGATTGGCTGCAACGCGTGGAGCTGAAATGTCTTAGGGTATAGGGAAATTAACACGAGGTTTTCGTTCCGGGACGTTTATCTCGAAGCCTGTGCAAAATCATCTCTACGCAATTTATGCGAGTCGATTTAGCAGAATTTTCCGAACAAATTGATAGGTCATAAGTGCCACTTAATTGCAAATTCAAAAAGACTGTTTCAGTTGAAAAGTACTTACAATAGTGAGTTACTCAAACACTGCTCAAACACACGCCAAGCATGTAATCCCACTATTGTGCGTACTTTTAAACTGAAACAGTCTTTTCGAATTTGCAAGAAAGTGGCACTTATGACCTATCAATTTGTTCGGAAAGTTCTGCTAAATCGACTCGCATAAATTGCGTAGAGATGATTTTGCACAGGTTTCGAGATAAACGTCCCGGAACGAAAACCCCGTGTTAATTTCCCTATACCCTAAGACATTTTAGCTCCACGCGTTGCAACCAATCAGAGGCCAGCCCGCGTTCCGACCCCTTATCTACGTTGACCACGCAGGCCTTCCATTCAATTGCGACTCTTGTTTACTCTTTGGTCTAGAGCCTCTCTAACCCACCCTAAGTGCTATTTTTTGAGGTTAGTTTCGTGGTTGCGCCATTTTAAAACGGTCCGATGTGGTCCGTTGGTTGTTCAAGTATGTTCTTAGGGCGGACTTGGGGTTGACTTGGGGCCGATGACCGTGTGACCGTACATTTATTGGGCCCTGGTCACAAAAATTGATAAAACTGTTTCTTCTGGAAGAATTTGTAAGATAAAGAAACAGACACGTGACAGAAACAAGCAAAATGTATTTAATTGATAAGCACCAAAAAGCAGCTCTATGATTTGTTCATTAGAAACATCGGGATCTCGACTAGATTCCGGGAAGGTTGGGTTCAAACTCATGAACCTTTCGGTTCATTGCCCCTCTGTCAGACGTCCACCGCCTCTCGCGAATTGGACAATAAACGAGCGTTCGTTCTTAAACAATCATTCATCGTTTACTTACAACTGTTTTGTTTCGTGTTTATGCTTTTTTTTTCTCCCGATGCAGAAGATAACAAAAGACCATTTGAATCGCCATGAGTTGCTTCGGGTAGATGAAAGTGATCTAGTCGACGATGATGATTCAAATTGTCGTTCACTATCACTCGGTTGCATCACATTTACAATTAGAGGTAGTTTCAGAAGTGTAGGCGGACCTAGACCGATAATCTTTGGAATTTGTCAACATTATTTCTGATGTTACTCGATGAAAATGAATGAAAATGAAATTGAGTGTTCACTTTTCAACGAGGAACACTTTAAACGCAAAAGAATTATGTCAGAGGCAAGTTCGGTTTTATTTTAAAGGAATTAAATTTGAAAATTCGCCAAAGATTATGGTTTAGGTCCGCCTACACTTCTGAAACGAGCTCTACTATGCCACCCTTCCCACTTCATTCCCCCTCCTTTCGTTTCGCTTCTAGAATTTTACTCCTGCTTAGCTCGAAAGGAATAAGTCTGTGGTGGCATTGGAATGGGCCAGTTGCATTGTATCGTTTTAACCCCTTATGGACCAAGTCCGAATATACTCGGTTTTCTCCTCTAGTCTATTTCACATTGTTCCAGTAATCCAGTATCAGGATTCCGAATAAACACGATTCTCGATGTAGTTTAAAAAGATGAGATATCGTCTGGCGCCTTCAATCCGCCGTATATGCAATTCCAACTCCCTCGAGTACGAACAGTTAACTACCTTCCCTATACAAACGGAAAAGTGAAGTTCGTGTGAACTAACCTGGTATTTAAAGGGTTAAACCGATTTGAATTCAAGAATACTGTAAATTTCATCGCTATAGGAAGTCCATAGTAAGGTAAATCTTTGTTTTCGATTACGTATCATCGATTAATTCTCTAAAGTAATTGAGGTGTATTTTAGCAGTTATCACTCTGATTAGAGGTGCACATTTCAATGGACACAACGTTATTTGATGAAAATCAATTTGTTTCTTTTTTACCCGTGGGTGTCAGAAAACTCCAACAATAGCAATATTCTCCCCCAACAATTGTCATTGCAACGGGGCTCTTGCAAACTTTTCCTTTGAGGAAAAAAATAAGTCTAATATATCTGATGCGAAAATTACGAAAATCACGAAAAACCGCACTAGAACAGAAAAGAAAATTAAGTAAAAAAAACTCACTAAACAGCTGTAACGGAAAGACAGTAATGGCGGAGCTACGCAGGTATCATGGGAGATTCCTATCCAATTTGTCACTTTCTCTATACGGAAATAACGAGATACGTCTCAAATTAGATAGGAATCTCCCACAATACCTGCAATTAACTACCCTCCATTAAGCTCGATCCTGAGAGTAAATTCTGTGATTTTTTAGTGGACTCATCGTAATTTTTACTGGTTTTTATGCTAGAATCAACTCTTCAATCAATTGCACCAAAAGTTTGCAAATGCCACATTGGACTCAAACTTTGGGGAAATTCAATGGGGCAGTTGCAAGGGTCTAAAATGTTTGGTTTCTAATCAAGTCCCATTGTTTCGGAAATAAGATTTTGGCCCAAATTACATTGTTTGAAATGGGAATTCTGCGTAGTGACGTCACTACGCACACGATTTTTTACAACTTTATACGTGTGGATCCAATACCGCCTCTACTCATACCAAGTTGCTTTATTGAGGTTAGGGTCATCGTGGTATGGGTTTTACACTTACTCTTACGGTATACGGGAGTTGAGAGTAAAACAGTAATAATGGAAATTGAACCCAACTTTCCAGTTCTCAAACCGTTTCCAACGACGTGAAAAGTTTGTTGGAGTTCAATGAACAAAATTAAAATCCTCAGTGAAGTAATTTAATTAAGAAAAATTGAAAATAATGACTATCTCCAGGTGGGAGGGGTGGAGAGAGTCATTACACCTCCACCATCCGTCCCTCCTGGAAGCAGTCATTAAATTCAATTTTCCTTGGTTTGGAGTGACATTCATGAATTTTATTTGCACTGAAAGAACTCAAGGATCGTTTCCTGAACGGTTTTAAGCGGTTTCTGCACCAAAAATCCGGTTTAAACTAAATAAATGGGAGTTCTCTACTCACTCCCTTAAGAGTGCGTGTAAATTTTATAGCAAGACGAACACTAACCTCCCGCAATCTCCAACGGAGCAGCCTGGTATGAGTAGAGACGGTATTGGTGAATCTCCAAAACCAGTACACTTAGGAAAAATTCCAAAGGCATCATTGACCTCAACTCATCAAGTACTATCATTTTCTTCGTAAAAAAAAAAAAAAAAAAAAAACAACAATATATCAGACCCTTGCAATACTGTCCCTTTGCGACTCTTGTTTATACTCATCGGATAAAATCAATCACCTCACCGAGCCAAAATGAAAATGTAATCGATATGGCAACGGATGAAAGCCGAAAGTCCGACGCGTACACCCGTTCAGACTCGTTCCAGAGACACAGAGGGACACGAAAGGAGGGACAAGAAAAATGGGCGCGTAGGCGACGAGGTAATAATTTTCCTTTTCTCGGAATGGACGGAACGGGGCTGTTGAGTGTTGAGATACTCGGATCCAGCGAGCAACGCCCAAACGATTACGCGGGCGTTCGCGCGTCGCGTCCACGTCGACGAAGAAGAAGAAGAGATGGTAGTGGTGGTGCAAGCGTCCGTCCGGTTTCTGAGAAAGTTTTGAGACGAATCGAGCTATTTAATTTCCTTTTTCCGCAATTGCGGCGATCAAATGCGACAGTGACACTATTTCCATTTGAAATATGTTGGAGGAGCGCTGTTTTTGAACCCATCGCCTCCTTTGAGGCAGTGGATCCAAAGGGAGACACTTATTTATTTTCAGTGTTTCCATTATCTCTTTTGCTAATTTATTCTTTTGAATGGAAACTTAGATGTAACTTTTCTTGAAAATATCATTAAAATATTCTTTAATAGTGAAGAATATTTAGTATTTAAATATAAACTAAATAGATTGAAAAAAAAGCTTTCTTTCGAATGGATAAAATATGAGTAGAGATGATGAAATACGGGGATGAAGAAGTGCCTACCTTGCATCAATTGCTTCAAAGGGGCTCTTACTAACTTTTGCTTCGAGCGATTGAATAGTTATTTCTCGAATAGATTCTAGCGAAAATTATGATGAGCACATTAAAAAATTACGAAATTCTCTGAAAGACTCACAAAATGACTTTAAAGTTCAAGGTGTAATGACGAAGCTATACGCAGGTACTATCGACGAATTAAAGATTGTCGCGAAATTTTCACGAGATAGTAAGTTTCACCCTCAAGGTTCCGGTTCGGCCACTTTTCATACTCCTTATACATTGCTGGCGAGAGGCCAGTGCGGGTTAGGCAGCAAAGCCGTTGCAGATCAGGGACCAAATAATGTTACGGCTTGACGGTCCTCCGAAAGACGTTGGATGGTGCGCACGTAAGTATTTGTTTGCGTGTAGTTTATACCCCCCGTAAGTGCTCACCATACTCACCGATCATCTGCGTGCGGGACCGTGAGGACGTAACATTATTTGGTCCCAGTCACACACTCACAACCATTACTGAACATGTGTGAGAATCTCGCGACAATCTTTAATTCGTCGATAGTACTATGTCCTTCAAAAATTTTTGCTGTTTTTAACCTTGGCAATCTTTAAACAATTTTGCGGTTTTCAAAGTGTTTGAGGACTAGTCAGAACGTCCCTTTTAAACTACGTCATAAAAAATCGAAAGTTCCTTTGAAAATAAAGAACTTTTACTGTAAGAATTCCGACCAGGGTACTTTCTCTTGAAATTCATAGCACCATGGGACACTCCTATCTGATTTGAGGCTTTCCTCTGTGTGTCTTTTATACAGGGTGTCAATTAAAAAAGGAGCCAGGCTTAATATCTGGAAAACGGCTCCGAATTTCGAAAAACGCTGAAACACGTGTTCGATTATTTCGAGGGGGACATCTTTTGAGGGGGTCCCCAATTTCGGGGCCCCCCTCTGGGGGGCCCCAGGGGGGTCAAGTCCCATATTTCAAATGGGGACCCCCAATTTTTATTTGATAATCGAAAAGAGGGTAAAATTCTAAGACTTTTGGCGCAAACCGAAAGTCGATATCGTTTTTTGTGTTCGATATATCGAAGGTCAAAGTTCGATATGGACCCATCTTCAGAAATTCGTAACTTTCCTTTAAATAGTCCAAATTTCAAAAACTTGGGGTCTAAAATGCTCTACAGAGCAAGTACTTTTCAGAAAAAAATTTAATGTTCACAGAAATTTAGTCAAAATTTGGTTTTAAATCCCCCAAACATTTTTAACGTTTTTGGCCCCCACGGGGGGCTATCAGAAAAATTCCGAGAGACGACCCCTATCGAGTGATACATCAATCGAAAAGGCGTAACAAACTGAGCATTTTGGCGCAAACCGGAGTCCCATATCGTTTTTCATATTCGAGATATCGCATTCTGTAAATCGACATTTGACATTCGATATCTCGAATATGAAAAACGATATGGGACTCCGGTTTGCGCCAAAATGCTCAGTTTGTTACGCTTTTTCAATTGATGTATCACTCGATAGGGGTCGTCTCTCGGAATTTTTCTGATAGCCCCCGTGGGGGCCAAAAACGTAAAAAATGTTTGGGGGCTTTAAAACCAAATTTTGACTAAATTTCTGTTAAAATTGAATTTTTTTCTGAAAAGTGCTTGCTCTGTAGAGCATTTTAGAACCCAAGTTTTTGAAATTTGGACTATTTAAAGGAAAGTTACGAATTTCTGAAGATGGGTCCATATCGAACTTTGACCTTCGATATATCGAACACAAAAAACGATATCGACTTTCGGTTTGCGCCAAAAGTCTTAGAATTTTACCCTCTTTTCGATTATCAAATAAAAATTGGGGGTCCCCATTTGAAATATGGGACTTGACCCCCCCTGGGGCCCCCCAGAGGGGGGCCCCGAAATTGGGGACCCCCTCAAAAGATGTCCCCCTCGAAATAATCGAACACGTGTTTCAGCGTTTTTCGAAATTCGGAGCCGTTTTCGAGATATTAAGCCTGGCTCCTTTTTTAATTGACACCCTGTATAGTGAGAGACAAATTAGACAGGAATCTCTCATGATACCTGCATTGCATAGCTCCGCCATCTTTGCTCTTAAATGAAGGAAGCCATACTAATTTTATAAGAATCTCCGATGGTACCTATGCGTAGCGTCTTTCTCTCTTATTGCCCATTTACTCACAAAAGTCTGAAAAGGACGGACATATACGGGCTAAAAATAGTTTACAGAGCCCCTTTTTCTAACACTTCTGTTTGAATTGGGGAAACAGAGAAAAAGACTAATGGTAATGGTCTGAGATTGTCAAAAAGTGGTCAAAAATCAGAATGTAAATTTCTCATCAATTTCTCATTAATTAAGTCAAACCTAGAATTGTCATTAAAACGTTTCTGGTTTAGGTGATTTCTTCGGCGTTCAGTGCTGATTTCTGCCACCAGAGCGCTACCGTTCGATCAAAGTCAAATTACAGGCCGAAAGTAATTTATTTTTAAGAAAACGGAGTGTCAGTTACTAGATAATCATCTGAAGAGTGTCTCTGCAAAAAATCTCGGCAATAACTTCAAAAATAAGGCTGGAAGTACCAAAAAATGAAATATCGCGAATCGATTCTTGTATCGAAATGCGATACTTCATTTTTTGATACTTTCAGCCTCATTTTTTTAGTTATTGACGAGATTTTTTTACAGAGTCACTCTTCAGATGATTAACTAGTAACTGACACTCCGTTTTCTTAAAAATAAATTACTTTCGGCCTGTAATTTGACTTTAATCGAACGGTAGCGCTCTGGTGGCAGAAATCAGCACTAAACGCTGAAGAATCACCTTAAGCTTGTAAGGCTAAGATAGACAACGATTATTTTTGATGATGACTCTGATTTTTGTGCCACTTTTTTTCGATCATAGACCACATGTACGGTGGCGCCTCTTTCAAGTCTTTCAACCTCGCGAAACTTTTTGAGGAACGACCGAGAATGCGGCCCGTTTAACTCCTCCGTCCGAATCGATTTCCGGACACCGCGAATGTATAGAGAGCGCGGTTGGTTACTTTCTTGGCACTTTGCACCAGAATGCAATCAAAATTCAGTGGATAATGGACGGTGCGAGCAATTGTGGGTCCCGAATCCTGGATACCGGGTCCGGGATAGACCCCTCTCCCCCCCCCCCCTTCCCCACTCCCCCCTCCCCCACCCAGCGCGTTGTGCCCTCCGTTTATCAGCCGACGGCGGCGACTCGAGTTGGTATATCGAGCCGTGTTGTCAGATGTAATAAGTACTATCAAATTCAAAAGTTTTTGGTAGTCAAGACTGCGCACGAAGCGCAGTCAATGGCGAAGCGTGCAATCTAGCAACGTTGCATTTGGCTCATTAAAACCCATGAAAAAAATCGAAATTTCTAGGAATCGCCGATAACCATCGGATTCGACCTTTTCCATAGGTTTAAATGGATAAAGTGCCATGTTACCAAATAGCACACTTCGCCACCGAGCGCAGTTAATTTGAATCAACGAGGTATAGCAATAGAGAGGCTCAGTAGCGCACCGAGAGTTTCTTCATCTCTCTCTTTTCTCCTGTACCGTAGTCCCCTTAAACTTCCTTTGGTCAGAGGGGTGGGAGAGGAAGCGCGGAGTGCGAGACCTAAGAAGGGGAAGGGGGGAAACGGGACAATGATAAAAAAAAAGGGAACAGACAATAATTTCAAAGGGTCAAATCAATATCAAATATATTCCCTATTAAATACAGATCTAATTTACTCACTATCAGGACTTAACTGATCAGAATGACTTAGTTTCAAAATGCAAAAACACATACACACACACATTCATACACTGTAAATAAAATTAATAATAAAATTAATAATAATAAAAACATGATTAGATTCTCAATAAATTAGGAAAGTATTCAGTACCAAAGTCAACTTCATAAGGTTAGAAACACTGACAAAACAATGGTACATGGAGTTGAAAATATCATTCGAGTAAAAAAAGGTAAAAATGTAGATATACATCAGTTTTAGAGTAAATAAAATCAGGTAAATTTATCAGCCGAGTTCCACACAAAGGTAAAAGAGGAATGGAAATATAAGCGCTCCAATCCCATGAAACAGAAGAATAGTGGAACTTGTTGCGCATAGTTAATCCGCTTCACTAATGGCCCAAGAGTAGGTTATATACTTCTCGGATTAAGTAACCAGATAAATAAACAAGAGAGGACTCATCTGGATAGTAAATACTCCACAGAGTTGGCCAGACAAATCACCAATTCAGAATAATCACTGAGGATACGGATAGATCCAATTTATCCATAGCGGCATAAAACTGAGACACAGAGATAAAATGCTACCCGTTCAAGACTGCGAACCAGGATCTTGCAACTGAACGCGGGCACTTGGACCCCATATCGGGGAATGAAAATCAGAGAAAGAAACAATTTCAACCAGGAGACAAGAGAATAAACAGAATCCAGAGTGAAAAATTGACTAGTAAAACATAACAGATAATTGCACAGAAAAAATGGAAGCTTCCTTTTAGGCGATACATCCTGGTCACTCTACGAGTCGATCGCAATTCAAATCCAGATTAAAACGCACTGACTTTTCCAAAACTTTACAAAAGCACAGATCAGCCGAGAGATCAAAGTTCACTCACAATTAACCAAAAAGAAAACATGTAAATGAAAATAAAAGAAGACATCGATGAAGTGGCAACAGTCACCGAGATCGACAGTAAAATGTTTCTAAAATTCACCGCTAGGAGCACCACCACACAGTTAGAGCGCGCAGTTTCAAAAATAACTGGAGGATGAAAAATGTGCCAATGATAAAACGGCACACTCCATTAAAAAACGTATGTTAGACAAGGATGGACGAGGGGATAAAACCCACTCTTTATGTCCTTTTCCTACGTATACATTCAAATGGGAAATGAGAGAGATGGAAGAGATCCTGGTTGCGCCAGTGGAGAGGCTTATACATGTTGTAAGTCCTATCCCAAAATGAGGCCGTATGGGCGATCTGATTCTGATTTTTTTTGCCTGTTATTTGGTTACTAACAAAAATTCAAAAATAAAAAAAAAAATCAAAAATTGTAATTAATCCAGTGGAAATTGGTTTTAAACTAAAGTGCAAGTGTTTAAGAGTGGTTATCTGGACACAGAATTTCAATGCAACTTTATATCCAGGTGAGAAAATTCGGCTTATTGATGTCATGTGCCTGCTTCTTTATCGTGCATAAACTTTCAGAAGAAACAGTTATATTATACCGACTTCTTTTTCCAAATAGCCACTCTCAAACATTTGCACTTTCGTTTAAAACCAATGTCCTAAGAATTCGTTTTTAAAAGTAAGGCTCTTGCAAACTTTTGCTATAAGCAAATAAATAGTCTAATCTTATGTAAAGACCAGCAAAAATCACGAAAATCACACTAAGAAAGTCTAAAATTCAGTAATAAACTCACATAACTGCTATAGGTAACGCAAGATGGTCATGGCGGTTCGACGCAGGTATCATGGGAGATCCCTGTCTATTATGTCACTTTCTCTACGGAAACACAGAGATATGTCTCAATTCAGATAGGAATCTCCTATGATACCTGCATCTCTCCGCCATTAAGCCCAAATCTGAGAGTGAATTTCGTGATTTTTTAGTGTACTCTTTGTCATTTTTATAGGTTTTTATACAAGAATCAACTCTTCAATCCCCTATAGCAAAAGTTTGCAAGAACCCCATTCATGGAACACTTTCACCTGGGTGACCACTGGATCAGTGGCGGCTCGTGCGATTTGGCAATAGTGTTTTTATCCCATTTAAATACATGGAAAACAATCGAAACTCGAGGAGGCTGCCAGCCTCCGCTTGAATCGATTTTTTACCTCAGTTTAAGTGGGAAAAATGCATGGTTGCCAAATTTCATATTGCACTGGATTTCAGTCCATAGTCGTAGCCGGGATTTTGTCTTTCTCTCTCTTTGCCCATATAACTGTATGTGTTAGAAAAGGACCGAAACAAGGGCTGCGATCACGTGACAGCTCCTATATCCATTATCTATCCTTTTCTAACACATGCGTTCGAATGGGCTACGAGAAATAAATACAATACCCTGGCTACGGCTATGTTTCAGTCTGTATAGAGTCCCTATATACTATGAGAGTTGCGCCATTGCTGAATCCATTTCTGATTGGCTCTCAGATTTAGGCTGCCAAGAAAGCTCCAAGAGGTAAAATACAAATGGCGGAGGGTTTGTTTACTTTTCGCAAACTCGCTTTCATTACACATTTGAAGTAACAGTGACCGCGGTAATTTTTGTGAATTTTTCCTCTACTTGAATTTTATTACGGAGAACATTATCTCTTTTAATAATGACCGTTATTGTCGAGAATCTGAACCTAACCTATAAGAGATAGCGAAATAGTGGCAACAGTGCAGAGGCAAATGGCCATCCGCCATTTGCAATTTGCCTCTTGGGGGCTCCATTGATCCGCTTCTTCTTCTTCATTTTGCGAGTCTTGTCGCAACTCTCATAGTATACAGGGACTCTAAGTCTGTATAGTTCCCTATTCGATGAATGTGAAGTAAAAACGGTTGGATTTCATCTCGAATTTTGGCTACAGTGGAATCTAGTAAACAATTCATCTCATCTCTCTAAGGCGAAGAGAGGTCTCAATAGTCCTAGATCACCGCTCTCCAGCCAGCATCTTCCTCTCACCCGGACCCCCTTTGCAATGAGTGTATGTGAGTATACAGTGTGTTTGTGTGTGTGCGTGTGTGTACCTATTCTATCTTTCTCTGATAAACTAACGGTGGAAGTGTGGGTGAGAGAAAAGAGGGGGGGAGACCAAGGGATACCCGTGGTATAGGTATTACATGACACATGGCTATGTAAACTCAGCGTTTTAACTTTGACGAGTTGGTAGGGGCAGGGCGGGGAGACAGTGGATTGGGGGGGGGGGTTTGAGGGTACCGCGTAACGAACACTGTGCAAATAGAAAGATTGAAAGATCGCCCGTGTGTGTCGCTGTCGCACAGTGGAATGGATTTTGCGATGTTTACAAAATTAATTAATTGAAATAACTAAAGGATACGCCATGACTGCGCCACTTTCCTCTTCAATTTTTTTTTTTTTTTTTTTTTTTTTTTTAGCTCAAACCAATAAAATCGGACATGAATCGATCGATTAATCGTCTTGCTAAAACAAGAGTCCAGAGAGCATAAACTCGAGAAAACATACTCAGCGATTCCAAAAACTCGAACCAAATTGACATCGACAGAAGGAAGAATCATAGCTGTAGCCAAGAATTTGTCTTTCTCTCCTTTCTGCACGTTTGACTGTATGCATTAGATAAGGACAAATTTAAGGGCTGTAATCTCGTGACAGCCCCCATTTCCATCCTCCTCCAACACTTGAGTACAAAAGGGCAATGAGAGAGAAAGCCAAAGTCCTGGGTATAGCTATGGAAGAAGTGGTCGTTAAAGTCTTTCCTGCTACTTTTCTCTTCCATTTTTTTGAGCTCGAATCAATGAAATTGGAAATGAATCGATCGATTTATCGTCTCGCTAATATACAGTGAACAGAATTAATCTGAAAAAAAACTTAGCCTGCGGCACTATAGTAGGGGAGGAAGAGTACTTTTCGTCATATCTCTGTTCTCTCTCTTTCTCTCTCTCTCTCTCTCTCTCTCTCTCTCTCTCTCTCTCTCTCTCTTCTGTCTATCTTTCCCCCACCTCTCTCTTTCTCAATCAACTTACATCTCTCTATCTCTATCCCAGTCTCCCCCTCTCACTTTCTCAATCTATTTACATCCCTCTATATCTCTCTCACTCTCCCTCTCTCTCTTCCCATTTTCACCCCCTCTCCCCCTCTCTCTTTCTCTCTCTCCCTCTCTCTTTCTCTATCTCTCTCCCCCTCTCTTTCTCTCTCTCCCTCTCCCTCTCTCTCTCCCTCTCCCTCTCTCTCTCCCTCTCTTTCTCTCTCTCCCTCTCCCTCTCTCTCTTTCTCCCTCTTTCTCTATCTCTCTACCACTCTCTCCTTCTCTACCTATTTATATCCCACTCTCTTTCACTCTTTATCTATATCCTTCTCACCCCCCCCCCTCTCTCTCTCTCTCTCTCTCTCTCTCTCTCTCTCTCTCTCTCTCTCTCTCTCTCTCTCTCTTTCTTTCTTTCTCTCTCTTTCGTTTTTTGTTTTTGGGGTTAAAAATCTATAAATCAGAGATAAGATGGAACACTGCAAATGCACTTCCCCCTCCACCCTCTGCTAGTCATCCTCACCCCATGTCGCGTTGTGTCCTTGTCAATAACTCTATCTGTGCGATGACCTCGCTCGTTAACGGATCAGTGGAAGGGAAGGGGGGGGGGTTGGATGGATAGAGGTTAAAGAAAGAAGGGTGGTGATTTCATTCATGAAAAAAAAAGGGTCGTATAAGCGATCGTAAAATGTGTACGATGCTCTCGAAGAAGGCGAAGGGGTGCACTCTACGCGTGAATGCGTTCCACGCGTGGCAATCGTCGCATCCCCGTGGTTGCGCAATAAGTTTATTTTATTTCCTAAGCGATGTTCCTCGGCTCCATTTTCGCTGCAGTTTTTAAGACGGAGTCGGATGTTCGTGTATCAGTTCAAACGGATCTCTCCTTCGGTCAGTTTACTTTCATGTCCCGCGCGCGATTGAAAAGCGATTTTCTTTTTTATTATTATTTCGTTTCGTTTTCGTTTATTCACCAGATTGAAAGCTGCGTTATTCGCGTAGTGCGATAGGAAAATCGGAAAAGCTGTTTAGTGTATGTAATAATGCAGTGTCAAGGGTCTGAAATGTTGTGTTTTTCATGAAGAAAATGAAAGTACTTGATGAGCTGAGAACTAAAATGCCTTTGGTTTGTAATTAAGTCCCATTGTGCAAGAATCGATTCTTCAATCACCTGTAGCAAAAGGTTGCAAGAGCCATATTGAAAGGGTAGTTTTTTTATCGGACAAATGCATCCAATTATCAATGGGGTAGTGGAAGGGTCTAAAATGTTGTGTTTTTTGTGAAGAAAATGAAAGTACTTGATGAGCTGAGATCTAAAATTCTTTGGTTTGTATAATTAAGTCCCATTTTTCCGGAGATGAGATTTTGGCCGAAAGGCCAAAATATATGGTTTTCAATGGGAATTCCGCGTAGTGACGTCACTACGCACACGATTTTTTACAACGTTATACGTGTGTATCTCCAAAACCGGGATACTTATGAGAAAATCGAAGGCACCGTTGTTCTCAGCTCATCAAGAAATTTCATTTTCTTTATTTAAAAAAAAAAAAAAAAAAAAAAAAAAAAAAAAAAAAAAAAAAACCAAATTTCAAACCCTTGCAACTGCCCCATTGTGAAATTTTGGTTAAAACAAGAAGTTTTTAATGAGTCTTTCTGAGAAAAAAGAAAACCCTTGTTTATTATTATTGCGGGAGATCGATATCAGTGGTGGCACGTGTCGTGCATGGCAACGTTGCACTAACAATTGGTCCTTTGAAAGCAGAGTTGGGCAAAAAATTATTCGGAAATTATTCGGTGTGTCCGGCAACGCCGAGTCAATCGAATTATTCGACGAATAATTCTACGATTGACCTATACCTTCCGTGTGTTTCCCTTTCCTCAACTCAGGTAGCAAACCCAGTTTTCAGTGTTGCCGGAGTCATTTCATTATTTCTGATTATTCGGTTGCCCAACTCTGTTTGAAAGTCATGGAAAAGGTCGAAGTATCAAGGGTGCATCGAATGCGCTCTCTCGAATCGATATTTTATATGAGTTCAAATGAACGGAATGCAACGTTGCTAGATTGCACGCGCCGCCGCTGAAACCCGCGATAATAATAAACAAGGGTTTTGTTACTGTTGACAGTTACGCATAGCTTACTCATTAATCTACCTCTCTTGATAATTCTATAACACGATGTATGCATGCTATAACCCTATTGAGAAATTAGACCAAGAAACCATACACCGGGAGAAAACCTCGGGAATCCTTTTCGGAATAATTACGACTCTATTATCCATCCATAGAAAAATATGGAATTATGAGAAGTAGAAAACAAATTAATGAGAACTTGATAGTGAACAGCAAAAAAAGAAAAAAAAAAGAAAATAGTAAGAAAAGTAAGAAAATGAAAAAGGTGTGCAGCACTTGTAATGAATGAGTTTTATTTAGCAATTGGTATTGTATTATCTCTATGGATTGAAAAGGGAGCTTTTAATTATCCCTGAAACGTTTCCTTTTATTTTTTCCTCGTTGCTCTTTGACCTCATTTCCGAATTAAGTTATTTTTCATTGATACAGACTTGAATGCTCGGGTAAGTGTCTAGTGTCTGAAGTGAAGTGTCTAGTGTCCAAAGAGGAATTCGCGCGTTCTACGTGCTGTGTTCGGATGGCCCGGCGCTCTATGGTCAGAGATCGTCAAAAATTGGCAACGTTGTACTATGCCCATTTAAACCCACGTAAAAGGTCGAATGCACAGGTGTTCACCGAACATCCAATAGTTCGATCATTTCCATGGGTTTAAGTGAACGAACTGAAATGTTGCCAAATTGCACGCACTTCGCCACTGGTTGATTTCTAATCAATGATTCTGTCGCACCATTTTGCTAAAAGCGATTTAAGAGTTGATTCAGACGTAAAAATCTGAAAAAATAATGATTAAAGCACTACCACCTCAATTTCGTCTCTTTCTCTATGCTGTCAAGGAAGATTTACAGATTGATAACCTAGTTAGCCACCAGAGTAGTGATCCACATCCGATTAATGGTACCGTGACACTGATGGTCCATGGGCGGATACAGGGAATTGTCTTTCTCTCTCTCCCTCCATTTGAACACGTGTGTTAGAAAAGAACAGCAGAGGGGGCCATCACGTGACTTTGGCCCCCTCTTCTGTCCTTTTCTAACGCACGTTTACTAATGAGAGGAGAGAGAGAAAGACAATTCCCTGTATCCGCCCATGTGCTGGTCTATATACCATGAATAATTAACTAAACTTATTCGCATTATAATGCGAATATATATATTCTCATGTAATTCCTATCAGTAAATCAAAGTTTTAACACTATCAGTCATTCATTTTATGACAGATGAATATGTTGGTATTGCTGGTAGTGTCAAAACTTCGATTTACTGATAGTAATAACATGAGAATAATGCACATAATTTTAGTTAATTATTCATGCGGTTATTCCAATAATGGTTTTTGCCCATCACTGTACCGTGACACCTGTTGATAACGGTACCAAAGGAAAGTCGTCCCTTATTGGAATTTCGTGAGTTTTGAGTGCTACAATCGTTATTTTTCCAGGTTTTTGCAACTGAATCGACCCTTAAATCACTCACAGCGAAAGTGTGCAACAGCCCCATTTCTCATTTACAAATTTTTAAGACCAGTTTCAATCACACAGGAAACTTTTAAAAAGTAATTTGAACCTATAGATATAACTCTGGAAAGTTTTTTAAATCAAACTTATTAGGTTAAAAACGTTGATTTTTTTGTCTGCCAATTTTTTTCGGTCTCAGACCATTGTCCGGTGGTAGTATTATAGTACGGGTATACTGGAGTGAGTCTCGCTTTGTTCTGTAGACATTGCAAGGTGTCAACTTCTCTTTTTTAGTGCTCGGAATTTTTGTTGTTGTTTTTTGTTTTTTTGTTTTTTTTTTTTATAAAAGCTCGATTATCCGTTGAAAAAGCTCTTTATCCGCGTGTTGTGAGCCAATAGCCATGGAGGTCGGAGGTGTCTCGACCGTGTTGTCGTTTACTTTTTAAGTAAGGACATTTTCCTATTTAACTCAACTTAATTTGTTTGAAATTCCCGCCAAATTTGGCAACGCTGTGTCTTGGAGGTGTTGTCCTTTTCCTTTGTGCCGATGTCAAGTTGCGTTCTCAGTGGAGGCAATGAATGGCGAACGCTGTCAGTAATCGTGCCCTCTCTTTTCAGTCTTCTTTAATGAAGAAATAAACCAGCACCTTTAGAAAGAAAGTCAAAAAGGTAGCAAATATTTTTCCTTTATTTTGTTTCGCTTCGCTTTCTTCGTGTCCTTATTAATAACTTGGCATTTTTTTTTTTTTTTTTTTTTTTACCTTCTCACTCTAACAAAGTTAGAAAATTGAAAAAGTATTGCAATGGCGCAGAGATTTTCAAGGTATTTTGTTTCGATACTTGGCCCACTATGACGTAGTCAATCATGATAATTATGAAATAATTGGCTCTCATCATGCCTAGTACTATCCTAAAGAACATTTATCGATGGCATTTTAATATTTCATAATTAAATGTGGTTTGGAGCAGTAAATATATAACATTTCTGTGGCGTCCGTGATCTATGAGTCCGCGAGTCCTTCTGTATCCCTGCATATCTTTTGCGCAATAGGTCCAAATGTATTCAAATTTTGCAGAAAAGTTGCCTTTAACATTCCCCAGTGGGATTTTTTTTTTTTTTAACTTTTAATTTTTAGGTTAGTTCTGGATGAAAAATGGTTTCCATTAAAATCAGTGGGAAAAAGGGTCAAAAAAAGGAAAAATTTAAATATTTCAAAAATTGATCTTTGGATCTGGATAAAAATATCAAAGGGGGGTCTGGGGGTCTCCCCCAGGATATTAAAGGGGGGCCTGGGGGTCTTCCCCAGAATATTAAAGGGGGTCTGAGGGTCTCCATCAAATTACATTTGATGTGAGAAAGTGTTCGTAGGGTATTCCCTACAGTTTGTTTTTTTTTTATCATCCAAAAGAGCTTTAAATAAACATCCATAGTGATGACGTCAGGTGGTGGAAAAGTTCAGTTCATTGGCGTTTCAATCTGTATCTCTGTGACTTGTGACCCCCGTGCTCTCAGAGGCGTAGCGTGCAATTTGGCAACGTGTGTTGTGTCCATTTAAACCCATGTGTAAGGTCGAATGAGAAGGTGCTCACCGAACACCAAATAGTTCGATCTTTTTCATGGGTTTTAATGGACGAACTGCAACGTTGTCAAACCAACACCAGCAGCAAAAGTTTGCAAGAGCCCCATTTTCTTCGTAGGATCATCATTTCTATCGATCTTTTCATTTTCGTGCAAAATAGAAAAAAAAAAACCTCGGCATTACTGCACCAGTGCACTGATGCCATAACAAATCACGGACTATGTTAGTCACGAGATCTTTAAAAGTAATCGTTTAAGATCCGCGAGTGAAGTGGACTGATTTGGCATCAGCGCACTCTATCGGAGGAGCGGTGCGGTGATTGGGGCGCCCAGAACGGATATAGATCACTTAACGACGTTACTTTTCCATTTCAATCGGAAGCAGGTTCCGTCTTTTCTCTCTTTAACCCCCTCCCCCCTCCTTAGCCCCCCCCGTCAAGCTCCCTTATCATCTTCCTCAGACCCCACCCCACCCTCTCCACGTCACAATCCACACTCATCCACGTTCAAAGCCCCCCCTCCCCTTTCGTCCTTTTGCAGGAAGCTTTAATCCACAGATCTGTGCGAGCTGTGCGGTCTCGCGTCTAGCTCTACTCATACTGCGAGCATTGCCGCCGTATCTCTGTAGGAGCTCATATCGATGTATCGATTCCCACTCCTCCATTATAACGTGTGAAAAATTATCGATTCCCCTGCAAGGGTGCGCATTCAATTACCAAGAAATCGATACTTCTGCATTGATTCTAATAGGAGGAAAATTTTAATTGATCGTTCACGAGCTGCGGTGTATCGATTCTATATTCCATCCATTTAAACGTATGAAAAAGAATCGATACTCTGCGGTGGTGCATTGAACTATCAAGATAGACTACCTGCATGGATACAAATATGAGGAAAATGGTACGTTCGCGATTTGCGATGTATCGATTCCATTCTTATTTATTTTATTTGATTTAAGTTAGTTTAGGGCATTAAACCCGTGACAAGGTTTGCCCAGTAATCGACGTATTCCTTTCTTTTTTGTTTGTTAACTACGTAAATAAACTCCCTCCAAGCAGGGTTAGGTTTTGCTAGGTGGAAACTTAAAAAAAAAAAACAAAAACAAAAACAAAATCCATCCATTTTCAACTTTTGTAACATACATTTTCTGTGGGGGTGCATTGATCTACCTAGAAATCCATACTTTTGTGTAGATTCAAATAGGAAGTAAATGGAAGTAGACTGCTCAGTGCTCACGACTCACTACAGGGGATATTGTCTCATCTCGAATAGGTTTGATCAATTTTTATGGACATTTTCGGATTTTTTGTTGGTTTTTTTTTTTTTTTTTTTTTTTTTTTTTTTTTTTTTTGCACGATCCGGCAAACAGTTTCCAGTTACTGAGTAACGCTCTCTTTGTTTTAACAGTGGTGGCGGCAGTGCCGAGCCGCAGTAGCATCGAAATGCATCGTTTTGGACGGGATCCAAGAACCCTCGCCCCCAACCCGTCTACCCCTTTTTAAGATTACATCGTTGTCATGTAGACATCGCTGGACAAAATTTCGATCAGTGTCGCTAAAGATTACTAGAGTCCCTATATGTAGAGAGTTAAGACAAGAGGGTAGTCAACTTCTGATTGGTTGATGAGTTTTAGGCTCTACGGATGCCGCCATTGGATGCGATTTTGCATTTTTGTTTACAATCGCAGTTGTGTACCAACGGTATTTTACGGATAAAGAGTTAATTTTCGACGACTCTGTTAGTTTTAATCATGATACGCCTCAAGAATGTCTATAAATACCAAAAGAATCTTTCTAAGCGTAAATAGATGTCGATCCACAAAAGCAGTAAACGATTACATCGTTAGAAACTCAGCAGCACTGTAATCTTTGCAGTGGACGAAAACACAACAACGGCCTCAGAATGTAAACAAATGTGCAAAATCGCATCCAATAGCAGCGCCCATGGTTTCACTTGTCTTAACTCTCTACATATAGGGACTCTATAGATTACCGACTCCAGCAAGGAAATCTTGAAAACTACCCCCCCCCCCCTTCAAAGGATTTTGATCAACAGTCTTTATGTCTTGAATATTCCCCAATGTAATATAATCGATACTTTTGACAAAAAGAAGGGGCGCGGGCAATTCTGTATTTTTTTTTTATTTTTTTTTTGTCGTCGGATCAGTTTTTTTTATTTTATTGGTAGTCGGACCAGACTCCGGGGGGGGGGGGGGGGGGGGGGGGCAAGAAAAATTTAAAATGACGCCCCTGACTTGGGGAGCCAACCATGAGCTTATTTTCGGTCAATGTGGCAGTTGCAAGTGTCTGAAATTGTGTGTGTTTTTTTTATAGAGAAAATTATAGTGCTTGAAGAGCAGGAAATTATGGTGCTTTTGGTATTTTCCTAAGTGTCCCGGTTTTGGAGATACACACGTGTAAAGTTGCAAAAAATCGTGTGCGTAGTGGTCACTACTCGAAATTCCCATTTATAACAATGTATTTTGGGCCAGAATCTCATCTTCGGAACAATGGGACTTAATTAGAATCCAAAGGCATCTTTGATCTCAGCACATCAAGTACTTTTATTTTCTTTATAAAAAACACAACACTTTAAACCCGCATGCAACTGCCCCCATTAGAAATATGAGTCGCATTTTGCTTTGTTATCGGCGGTGGTGGCGGGTGGCCGATGGCCATCGCGCGATGACATTTCTCTGCCAAATCAGAAAAAAAGCGCTAAAAAATTAGTAACTTTAAGATGATGACCGCTGGGCGCTACGCACAGCCGTCATCGGTGATGGTGAAATGGTTGACGACCTCCGGAGGTCGTCCGGATGGTACAGCGTCCGATGGTACACGGGAAAAAAACTACGGTGAAAATAACCATACGGATACCTGATTTAGGCACCTGCTAGACGTTATGGTAATGTTAACCAGAAGTATACTATGTTTTGACTAGGTACTAGGTGATGTTACCTGATTGCATGTCGAATTTACTCAAAGTATCGGTAAATGTACCATACTTCTGGTCAAGTTTACCATAACATCTAGCAGGTGCCAAAATCAGGTATCCGTATGGTTATTTTCACTAATCTTTTTTTTCCGTGTACAGCGTTGCCACTTAGTGGTATTAAATTAATAATTAAATTTGGCTCCGCCCACTTCCTAAAACCATCGGAGAAGCAAAATAAGAGTGATGCCGTTGATGGCCATTAAACGACTTTCGATGACAAACCAGAATGCGATTATGCTATCCAAATAATACGTTCAATGAAACCTGTTAATTGACTTATCAGTTGAGATCGAAAGAGGAGCAAAGAGATAGAGACAAATAGCTATAGACGGAGCACTAATAAAATGGCTTTCAAATCTCTCGGGTTCAACGACAACAACAGTCTCTCCGTCTCTTTCTATCCTTCACCCTCTCCCCTCCCTCCCTCTCTCTCTTACCTCATCATTTTTCTTTACTCAGCCTCAGCGTCTATCTATGGCTCTACTCTATATGATGTATACTTCTTTCCGCAAAATCCAGTTGCATCGGAGCTCAATAACCCCCCACTCGCCCCCCTACACCGCTCGGCGCTCCCCCTCCTTCCCTCATCGTCATGCACTCTACAACCCTCCCCCCCACCCCACCCCAACCTACCCCACAACTATCCGTCCCTTTACTCTACAACTAACCCCACCGCGAATGAATGTTCTTTCGACGCGATCTGTATGCAGAGCTGCCGATTTGCGTAGATTTAATGGCATTTTGAAACTCACCGAGGATTCTGCCGTTTGAGAAAAGATTACAGAGTTTAGTTCAGTGTATGATTGTAATGCATGAATTTACTAGCGTCTTTTATCTTTTCTCAACCGCTAGAGTCGTCGATAACTTTGAAAACTTGTGGATATTTAAATTAATTAACGGCGTTTCCACCGATTGAGAAAAGTTTACAGATCAGAGTATTTTCGTGCATTACCTATACAGTCATGCGCTGAATGGGGGGGCTCTTGCAAACTTCTGCAGTAAGCAAATAAATAGTCCAATCTTATGTACAGACCAGCAAAAATCACGAAAATCATACTAAGAAAGTCTAAAATTCAGTAATATACTCACAACTGCTATAACGGCAAGATGGTTATGGCGGTGAGATACGCAGGTATCATGGGAGATTTCTGTCTATTACGTCACTTTCTCTACGGAAACCCAGAGATATGTCTCAATTTAGATAGGAATCTCATGAAACCTGCGTCTCTCCGCCATTGAGCCCGATTCTGAGCGTGAATTTCGTGATTTTTTAGTGTACTCATCGTAATTTTTACAGGTTTTTATGCAAGAATCAACTCTTCAATCCCCTGTAGCGAAAGTTTGCAAGAGCCCCATTGAACTGTATAATCTTTTCTCAA
This sequence comes from Trialeurodes vaporariorum, assembly GCA_011764245.1. Lineage (NCBI taxonomy): Eukaryota > Metazoa > Arthropoda > Insecta > Hemiptera > Aleyrodidae > Trialeurodes > Trialeurodes vaporariorum. Next base: position 41,257,567 of record VMOF01000013.1, on the reverse strand, counting down.
GCGGTGAAATCATCGGTGAATTTCAAAAAATGTCATTAAATCTACGCAAATCGGCAGCTCTGTCTATATGCTGGTTTGTCACACACTCATTACGACGATGCCCGTGGAAGTGCGGAAGTGCGAAAGTGCGAAAGTGCGAAAGACGCTCAGTTAGACCGACTCGTCTTGAAGCAAGGGTGGTGGATGGGGGGGGGGGGGGGTTGGTGGCGGAGGATGGTGGTGGGGGGTGTATGTGTAATTGTGTACTGCGTGTAGTGTACCCGCAGAGTGAAGGAACTGTGCCTCTTCTTATCGGGGTCGGTCGTTCGGTCGGGGGATAAGAATTAAGGGGGATAAGAGGCTAAAGAGACCATAGAGTTACCGATCCGACACGGTCCGCAGAGTTGCCAGTTTTGTATCTGCTTAAATCGTTTTCCCATTTAGGAGTATTAAGTCATCAGTGGCGTAGCGTGCTATATTTGGCAACCTTGCGGTTCGTCCATTTAAACCCATGACAGTGGCGTAGCCAAGAGGGGGGGGGGGGTCCCTTGACACCAAAATTTGTCCTTAAAAAAGGTGATTTTTTGCGTTTTCAGACAAATTTTACCAAATTAGTATCTTTGGACCCCCCCCCCCATGACAATTTTCGGACCCTGGACCCCCCCCCCTCCCTTCCCTAGAAAAATTCCTATGGCTACGCCATTGACCCATGAAAAAGGTCGAATGATAGGGTGTTCGGTGAACACCTTCGCATTTGACCTTTTACACGGGTTTAAATGGACCTAGTTCAACGTTGCCAAATTGCACGCTACGCCACTGGTATTAAGTGGTGGTGTCAGTGGTGGCTCGTGCAACGTTGCTTACCGGAATGAAAATACGACTTTTTCCGCAAAGCTGCTGCTTTACGTCTGTATTTTTCATGGACATTTTCAATCAATTTCTTCGATGGTTGCACCCGTGGACCAAAATATATAAGTCCTATCCCAAAGGTGACAGCATGGGTAGTCTGATTCTGGTTTGTTTGTGTCTTATAATTTGTTAACATTAAATAAAAAATTGTAATCAATCCAGTAAAAATTTTTTGAAACGAAAGTGCAAGCCGCTGCATTATTTGGTCCCAGTGTCCCAGCTTTATAAGTGTATCTTATTAAAAGATCACTTATTCGACCAACCAGCACACTATGGTTTGAGGTCTATAAAAATTGGCCAAAAATCAGGAAGAAATATTCATCAAAAATCAACGTTTTTCACCATTTTAAGCTTAACTTAAAACTTTGTAGAGACATTTCCAGGGGTAAACTACTTGTTAAAAGTGTTTTCAGGGATTGAAATTGACCTTGAAAGTTTATAAATGATAAATTGGTGAGAAATTCACTTCCTGATTTTTGGCCACTTTTTGACGATCTAAGACCAAAGTGCAGCACAGCCATCGAGTCCTCAAAAAGCATCGGCCGGAGCTCTGAAGCTCGCACACATACAGTCAGCAACTCATCTAGACGGCGGGCTTGCGTGTCAATGTCACAATCTTCAAGGGGCGTTCCACCAAATGACGCCCTTTAAATGGCCTCTCAAGACGCTGTTATTCGTGTGCACTTTATACAATAGTGGTATATAATACGGGCAGGATGCTTAAATACTACGTATCTCGTACACTGTACGAGATTATATACACAGTCGTAGTGTGAAGTCACTCATTCACTCGTATCCATTTAATTAGTTTATTACAGCTCACGCACTCATACTTACTCTCGAGGCAGCCGCCGCCATGTGGCGTTTGTCCCGAGTGTCTCGAAAGTTGACTAAAGCTGTCAAGTGGCCCTATAACTCCAGACAAACTATGAGCGTCGCACGCTGGAACGGAAAGTTAAATCTTCCTGACAAGAAATGCTCTATGGGCCACCAGCACTACTAATTGTAAGCCTGTTGCAATATCAACAGATTTTATGTTTTTACTTTCTCACAACTAACAAAGTTAGAAATGGGGCTCTTGTAAACTTTTTGTATATGTATGCAAATATATGTATGGTCCTATCTGATGTTAAGACCAGCGAAAATCACAAAAATCACACCAAGAAAGTCTAAAATTCAGTAATAAACTCATTAACCCTCCAAGGGCCAGGTTAGTTCATAAGGATTTCATTTCTTCGATTAAATAAAGAAGGTAGTTAACTGTTCGTACTCCAGGGAATTGGAATTGCCTATTTGACGAATTGAAGGCGCCCGAAAAAAGCTTTTCTTTAGTGAGTTTTTTTCATCGATAGTCGCCTTTATCTGGAATGAAAACTGAAACAATGTGAAATGGACTAGAGGATGAAAAACGAGTACTTATACTCGGGCTTGGCCCCTAAGGGGTTAACTGCTATAACGGCAAGTTTGTAATGGGGGCTCAACGCAGCTATCATGGGAGATTCCTGTCTATTATGTCACTTTCTCTACGGAAACACAGAGATGTGTCTCAATTTAGACAGGAATCTCCCATGATATCTGCGTCTCTCCGCCATTAAGCCCAATTTTAAGAGTGAATTTCGTGATTTTTTAATTTACTCATCGTCATTTTTACAGGTTCTTTTGTGAGCATTAACTCTTCAATTCCCTGTAGCAAAAGTTTGCAAGAGCGCCATGGAGAAAGTATTTTGATGGTGCAAACGTATGTCTTTCTGTAGCTGAGCATATAACTTTTGATCCAATCGTCCATATGTATCAATATTTTGCAGGATCCCGGGTCACTTGCCCTAAAATATTTGACCTAAACGCAGATTAACTACAGGTTTTTTGTCTAAAAACAGTTGCCCTACACAGTTTGATCTAAAAAATATTTGATCTAAATGTTTTCTTTGCCTAAAATTTCAGCTGGCATGTACGCTTCCTTCTCATGAAATTATTGCAGTGGAGAGGAAAGAGTGTAAACTGTAAATAATTTTCATACCTAACCCTTTTATGAAATGAAAATTTTTCTGACAAAATCTCGTGCCTGTCAAATTTATTCATTGCTCTGTTACTATCAAAATTATTGTGTGCTTTGGTTTTGTTTCTTTTGGTTTTTTGTTCACTTTTTTACAATGGCGGAATTTGTCAAATCTACAAAAGGTAAAAAATTAATTTCAAGATTTGTGACGAGGACAGACTTCTTTATTGTTTAAGGACATTAGAATACAAATACACCCTCTACCGAGAAAAGGTAACTACGGTGTTCGTTCCTTGCTGAAAATGGCTCTTTGAGGCTTTTTGCCCCAAAGATTTTAGCTAAAAAGGCGTTTGAGGTAAAATACGCTTTAGGTGAAAATCGTTAGGGCAACTTTCTTTAGGTAAAAAACTAGTTGGTTATCTGTTAGTAGATCAAAAGTTTTAGGGCAAACGTCCGGGGACCATTTTGCAGAGAAGTTACTTTTATCATTTCTCAGAGGAGCTTTTTTTTTTGTTTTTTCGAAATTTTAAATTGTAGGCAAGTTATGGATGATAAAAGATTTCCATTAAAATCAATGCGTGTATATAATAAGTGTATACACGGTGCTCTCCCACGTTGCGTTTTCTGACTTGACCTGGGCGGCTACCGCCTATTATGATGGTAAAATGGGTAAACGAAGGGAAGAATTGGAATGTCTCCTAATATAGCTTCCCCACCCCTCGATATCTTCAATTATGTCCAAAAAAGTCTCGGTTCTCAGTCTCTGTAAGGCGATCTATTTGCCACTTGTGCATTTACTCATTACTCTGCGCACTCTGGGCTGTAGTATCCTAGTTACCTACTTTTTTTTGTCTGAATTAGCGCACTTGAGATTGTTGTTGGTTACAATCATAATTGAATCTCTTTGTCTGTTTTAATGCTTCGTTGAATATTATCGGCACTAGCGGATCCAAGTTATTGTCCTTCTCTCTCTTCTCCCATTAGAATGCATGTGTTAGCAAAGGATAGAAGAGGGGGCGAAAATCACGTGACTGCCCCTAATCTGTCCTTTTCTATCATACGCGTTCTAATGGGAGAAGAGAGAGAAGGATAGATTCCTAGCGGATCCAAGTTATTGTCCTTCTCTTTCTTCTCCCATTAGAATGCATGTGTTAGCAAAGGATAGAAGAGGGGGCGAAAATCACGTGACTGCCCCTAATCTGTCCTTTTCTGACATACGCGTTCTAAAGCGAGAAGAGAGAGAAGGATAGATCCCTAGCGGATCCAAGTTATTGTCCTTCTCTCTCTTCTCCCATTAGAATGCATGTGTTAGCAAAGGATAGAAGAGGGGGCGAAAATCACGTGACTGCCCCTAATCTGTCCTTTTCTAACATACGCGTTCTAAAGGGAGAAGAGAGAGAAGGATAGATTCCTAGCGGATCCAAGTTATTGTCCTTCTCTCTCTTCTCCCATAGAATGCATGTGTTAGCAAAGGATAGAAGAGGGGGCGAAAATCACGTGACTGCCCCTAAGCTGTCCTTTTCTAACACACGCGTTCTAATGGGAGAAGAGAGAGAAGGATAGATTCCTGGATCCGCCAGTGATTACCGGTTCCTTTCTAGAGTCCCTATATATGAAAGAGTCTCGCCATACGAGGTTCCATCTCTGATTGGCTGCTGAAAAGTGAAGAAGAAGAAGGGGTCTATGAAGCCTGGAGGCGCGCCTCTTGTTTACATCTTCATGGAACTACCTTTACTGTGCTGCCCAGCTTTGAGGAAACTTTCGGCATTTTTAGCTTGCACTGTTGACATTTGAATAGAAATTGATGAAAATGTGTTCAGAACAGAATAAAATTCACGCATTACTTTTAAAACAGGTAGTGAAGCCAAAGGGTATTGGAGGTTAGGTTGACCTAACAAAGATTACTTACACACGAATACATGTATGAGTAATCTTTGGCGGGAAGATCGTTAGATAAAAATGTAAACAAGAGGCGCGCCTCCAGGCTCCTCAGACACCTTCTTCTTCTTCACTTCTGTTCACGTGTCTTGACTCTTTCATATATAGGGACTCTATTCCTTTCGTGTCTTTGAAATGATCCATACGGAATCCGGATGCCAGAGCTTTTGGAGAAATCTTCAGCTTTTAGTGCTGATTTCTGCCACTGGAGCGCTACCACGTTCGACCAGTTACAGTGACTAGATGAATCACAGTGTGGTCATTTTAGTCGTGTTGCTGATTGGCTGGCGTTTACGCACCTAAGCGGCCTCATTCGCCCATGAGAACGCGTGTAATACCTGATTTTCAGAAAATAAGAACGAGTGGATGTGAGCGGAGAGGAGTCGGGAGAATGTAAACAAACTGACCGCTGGTGGCTGAGACGAAAGGGTTCCTTTAAGGCGATTCTTCAGCGTTTAGTGTCGATTTCTGCCACCAGAGCGCTACCGTTCAATTTATGTCAAATTACAGGCCGAAAGTAATTTGTATTTAAGAAAACGGAATGTCAGTTACTAGATATCATTTGAATAACGTCTCTTCAAAATATCTCGTCAATAAATTCAAAAATAAGCGTGAAAGTACCAAAAAATGAAATATCGCAAATCGATTCTTGTATCCAAATGCGATATTCCATTTTTTGGTACTTTTAGCCTTATTTTTGAAGTTATTGAAAAGATATTTAACAGAGGCGTTCTTCAGATGATTATCTAGTAACTGACAATCCGTTTTCTTAAATGTAAATTACTTTCGGCCTGTAATTTGACATAAATCGAACGGTAGCGCTCTGGTGGCAGAAAATCGGCACTAAACGCTGAAGAATCACGTTAATTCAGTTATTATGGCCAAGTTAGGGCTAAAGTTGGAGTTTAAAGCTCAGTTTCATAATCTTGACGCTGTAAGCTTTCGATAGAGACCTTACTTTCTAAATTTAATTTGAGATTTACAGTGGCGGCTCGTGCAATCTGGCAACCGTGCACTTTTGCCATTTAGACGCATGCAAAAGATCGATACTAGGTGAGGCGCTGCGCCTCACCAAGTAATCGATTATTTTACACAGTTTTAAATGGAGGAAATCCATTGTTGCCACATTGCACGAGCCGCCGTTGGAGATTTATATTTTTAACGATTTTTTGAAAATTGGGTGTTTTACACGCTTTTTTTACGGGCGGGCGGTGAGGTCAGCTTGGGTGCTTAGCAATTGACCACACTATAGTTTATGTAGTCACTGTACGACCAGTATTGTCTCTAAACATGCCTGGCTGCTTCTTTGAGGTTAGGGTCGTCTCGGTATACGATCTCTTATGGAGAATGAAATGTTGGTGAAATGCAAAATCGTGATTTATCCTCTGAAAACACGATTTTCAACTCTTTTACTGCTTCGTGGAAGTGACGAAATCCAAAACTTTCATTACTGACGTTCTTTTCCAATTCCGGTTGAATTTCAAAAAGCGAACCAAATACTCGATAACGCCTTAAGCATTCCATAAGCTTACTTATATACCAGGACGAACCCTAAACCCTTTTTCCAAAGAAGCATCCGGGTATGTATAGAAACGGTATTGGTTCGGCTCATGTCAAATTAACTATCAATGGGGCTCTTGCAAACTTTTGCTGTAGAAGATTGAAGAGTTGATTCTTGCATAAAAAACCTGTAAAAACGATATGAGTACACTAAAAAATGACGAAATTCACTCTCAGAATCGGGTTTAATGGAGGAGATACGCAAGTATCATGGGAGCTTCCTATCTAAATTGAGACATATCTCTATGTTACTGTAGAGAAAATGACATAATAGGCAGGAATCTCCCATGATACCTGTGTTAAACCGCCATTACGAACTTGCCGTTATAGCAGTTATGTGAGTTTACTACTGAATTTTAGACTTTCTTAGTGTGATTTTCGTAATTTTCGCTGGTTTTTCTATCAGGTTGGAGTATTCATTAGCTCCAGTAGCGTCATTTGCGGGGGGGGGGGGGGGGGGGGGGGGGCTCCCCAAGGGTCGGCCAAAAGTGAAAAAGTGATGACCTTTTTTTTTTTTAACTAAAATTTTGGTCATTAACGAAGTTTGTTGGAATTTAGGGCCGTAAATAGAATATATATAGAATATGCAGGGCTGTAGAGTGTCTAAAATATTGTTAATGAGCAAAAAAAAAAAAAAAAAAGGGTCATCACATTTTTGCCCCCCCCCCCCCCCAAGCCAAACCTGAAATGACGCCCCTGATTAGCTCACAGCAAAAGTTTGCAAGAGCCCCATAATCATAAGTGGCGGTAGCCACCAGGCCAAGTCCAAAACCCCCGAGCATGAAGGTGCATGGCGTCCGCGGACACTTATAATACACCGAACAGTTCGTTTTTGTCAATTTAGTAATTTACTTTTGAGAAAATAGAGTGCGTGTCATGCGCAAAATAATCATCTGAAAAACTGCAAAATATCTCGTCAATATAACTGTAAAAATAAGACTGAAATTACCACAGGTAATATGTTCATTTCTGTCAACCTTTCGTCGACCACACGTTGGAATATACCCCGATTGCTATAATACATCTATGGAAATTACGAACACATAGCGCCATATAGAGCAGCGCCACAAAGCAGATTGGCAAGGATCGGAGCTGCCGTTTTGCGTATAATTAATGACATTTTTCAATTCACCGATGATTCCACCGATTGAGAAAAGGTTACACGTTTCAGTTCAGTGAATGACTGCACTGCACGAAAAAACACTCATCTATAATCTTTTCTCAACCGGTGGAGTCGTCGATGCCTTTCAAAAACTTGCGGATATCTTAATAATTTTACAGCGATTGCGCCGATTGAGAAAAGATTACAGATCGGGGTATTTCCGTGTATTACAGTCATACACTGAACTAAACTCTGTAATCATTTCTCAACCGGTGGAATCATCGGTGAATTGGAAAATTTCATTAATTATACGCGGAACAGCAGCTCTGGCAAGGATGGACTCTCCATCCAGTCATCTCACGCTCACCGCAGACGGCCCAGACCGCTTCTCGCCTGCCCGTGCCCCGCTTCGCGCCTTGCTTGTGTCAGTGTTGTGCTCGCACCGCCACTGACAGTTTATTCAATCATTCTGATATTATTCCGCGACTCCCGAGACTTGCGGAAAAGGAGCATAAAAAAAAAAAAAAGGAAAATAAAAAGGAATGAGGAGAGAGAGAGAGAAGAGAGAGAGAGAGAGAGAGAGAGAGAGGAGAGAGGAGAGGGGAGAGGGGGGGAGGAGGGGAGAGGGGAGGGGAGGAGGAGGGAGAGGGAGAGGGAGAGGGAGAGGGAGAGAGAGAGAGAGAGAGGGAGAGAGAGAGAGAGAGAGAACTCACCGGCGAGGGCGAGGAAAAACGGAAAACTAGGAAAAACCGAGGGAATATAAAGAGTAAATGAATTCATTTTTCCGCCGCACAGCTTAGCACTCAACCGCTCACTTCCGCGTTTCCCGCTTCCCGCAGTGTTGCCATACTTCCGGTGAAAAATCGTCACAGCACAGAATAATACAATCAGAACGGAAACTCCCATAAGAGCCAATGGAAGCAAGTTTGGAATTTACCGGTACCAATAGGCAACGCTGTGGTCCTATTTCCCAATATGGCGGCGTGTGTGATTTGTATTGAAACTCATTTATTTCTGTAAATTCTGGAAAGAAATCTTAAGTTTCCGGCCTCACTTTTATTCTAATGGCATTTCAGAATGAAATTTTCGCGGATCATGTCCTAATTTTTTTTTTTCGAGCGCGAATCCAGATGTAAACATCCTATATCCCAACATGGCGGACGCGAAATGAATTTGCTTCAAAATCCGACAGAGTTTCCGTTCTGATTGTATTATTCTGTGGTCACAGTTTTCTTACCTTATCTGTGGAGAGACATCATTGACGACTCCACCGTTTGAGACAAGATTATAGATGCGAGTATTTTCGTGCAGTACAGTCATACACCGAACTGAACTGTGCAATCTTTTCTCAACCGGTGGAATCATCGGTGACTTGAAAAATGCCATTAATTATACGCAATCGCATTATACGCAAAATTATACGTTACCGATACACAGTATACGTGGAGAGTTATGAACGAGCCATAGCGATAGAGGGGACCATACCAGAGTTGGGCAAAAAATTATTCGGAAATTATTCGTCGTCCGGCAACGCCGAGTCAATCGAATTATTCGACGAATAATTCTACAATAATTGACCTATACCTTCCGTGTGTTTCCCTTTCCTCATCTCAGGTAGCAAACCCAGTTTTCTAAGTTGCCGGAGTCATTTCATTATTTCTGACTAGCCGTTCGGTGCTCGCTTCGCTCGCTCTCACGTCTAGCCCTGGACCCCTGATCACTCGCCCTGCGAGTGAATTTTGGCTCGCTACGCGAGCCGTGCCATCACGCGTATCCTTTGTCCGTTATTATGAAGATTCTCTGTTTTCGAGAAATCATAAGTTTTGAGGTAAATAAATGAACCTCGCAAGAGGGAATTTTGAGAAATGCATTTCAATCAAAAGTCCGCAGTCAACGAATCAATCATTTCTAAAAGAGTGGCCGGCATGTATTCAAGAGAGCAAGGGTAACACTCTCTTTTAGATCGGAAAACCTTACGTCAATAAACAAAAGAGACGCGCTGGCTGCCAAAGCCGAACCTAGTACCTGATCATCACTCAAAGGTCCGTCAGACCATCACGTGACCCTCACAAAAATTTTTGAAGCCCCACATTAAACCGTGAAGAGACATCCCTACAGGGAGAGACCTCGTTCATTCAGGAATTGCTTTCACACCACCATATGGATCCTCGTTTGACGGTTTTATTGCGGCCTGTCAAAATCTAACATTGAGCGCTCTGCAAGTATTCGACCTTTTCTGATACAGGGTCCTCCAAAAATGACTTATAGTTTGATTTTCAATTTTCAAGAACAAAAAATACATGATTTGATAATTCTTCTTATATTTGCATTGCACAATCCCCTGATTTCAAAAGTTACATCATTGAAAACGGTTCTGTCCGTTTGCTTCAGATACGTTTTAACTCTCGACCAAACGGTCCGATCGCATCCAAGTTTGTGTCGAAATTTGTTTGCATAGTTGAAATAAATCTATTTAATCGTTTTAAGCGGATAAATAATTCGAAAAACAACCATTTTGGATAAAAATCGTCTAAACAGTACCATATGTATATGTCTAGGTTCATGTCTATGTTATTGAATTTATAAGCGCGCCACTCTCTGCTTGTTGATATGGACACCAAAATGGGTAACTGAGGCTGTGGGTTATCCCCCCCCCTCCTACTGCCACTTACGCTAGAGTTAAGTGATTGGATCGAAATGATCGGCTTTTAAATCTCAGTTTTGGATACGCACGACCGTTCGCCAAGAAATCAGAGAGGCATCGATTTTCTGGAACACCCTGTACATCACATGGACCGATCGAACAGTCGAGTTTTTTTCTACATGCTTTCTTATGGGTGTGCCTTTTAGGGGGCGTGGGAGCGCCCCTTTCAGAACTTTCGAAGCTTTCGTATTTTTGTGCACATCTAGACTACTCTAATTTTCTACCATTGAAAAAACGAACATAATCGGACTGGTAGAACTCGAGATTTAGAGCGGACAAACTTTTTGAAAAAACCCGATATATATAGGTATACAAATTACACGGAACGTGACCTTTCTGGGGGCTGGGCAGCGCCCTGTGGCTGAAATCAAAAAGTTTCGTTTATTGCTGCAAATGTCGAGGACTCAAGCTTTCATCTGATAAAAGAACGGTCAAAATCGGTCGAGTAGTTTTCGAGATTAGGAGCGAACAAACTTTCTTCAAAAAATCTATAAATATAGATATACAATTAACACGGGGTGCCGTCTTATTTTGGACCTCAGTGCCCCCCTTTGCCGCAATCGATAATTTTCGGATTTTTGTGGAAAAGTAGACTACTGGAGCTTTAGTTTAACACGTTAATGAGCGAAATCGAGCCGATAGTTTTCGAGATCGAGAGCAAACACACTTTTACTTTTCGATTTTATTTATATAGATAGATTATTCGGTTGCCCAACTCTGGACCATACGCCATACACGTTATCAGCGGCGGCTCGTGCGATTTGGCAACAGTGGTTTCCCTCCATTTAAATCTGTGTAAAACAATCGATTGCAGGTAAAGCGTTGCTTAACTGTCAAATCGATTGTTTAACGTAGAATCAAATGGAGGGAAAACATTGTTGCCAAATTGCACGAGCCGCCGCTGCATGTTATTGGTCCTATCTCAAAGTGTGACAGCATGGGGGGGGGGGTGTCTAAAAAAACTATTAACCCTCTAGAGAAAATCTGAAAATAGTGTTAGACGCGTCGTATCTTCAGCTTCAACACACTTTTTTGGATTTTTGTTATCTTTAAAATTGATGGTGGTGATTTTACCGCGACCATATCCCGTCACAGTGGGCCCAAAATTTTACGCAATGAAAGGTATCGTTTTACAGACATGGGGAATCAATACTTTACAAGAGAACGAAAATGAGGTAAAAAAAAAAAAAAAAAAAACTGTCAAAAACTGATAAAATGAACTTTATTTTTTGACACTGTCTCCTGTTTTATTTAGACATTTTCGATACATTTTACACCAGTTCCCTTATTCCATCAGAAAAGAACATCAACACACTTGGATCTCAAACCAGGATTAAAAGTTCTTTTCTGATGGAATAGGGAAGTGGTGTAAAATGTATCGAAAATGTCTAAATAAAACAGGAAACAGTGTCAAAAAATAAAGTTAGATGCCATTTTATCAGTTTTTGGCAGTTTTTTTTTACCTCATTTTTGTTTTCTTTCAAAATATTGATTCCCCATGTCTGAAAAACGACAACTTTTGTTGTGGAAAATTTTGGGTCCTCTGTGACAGTTTACGGACATTTCCCCCCCGCAATTCCCCCCCCCGGACACTTCTCCCCGGTCATTTCCCCCCAGTTACTTCCCCCCGAGGTTATTTATAGCTAATCAAATAATCAATCAACTTTTCCCTCACAATTTACACAGGTTTGAAGGGCGTGTTTAAAAAGTTGCATTATTTGTTTTTGTTTTTGTTTTATTTTTTGTTTTGTTTTAAAGTTTTTTTCATTGTTAATGTTTCATCAAAATCTTTCAAGAAAGGGGTGTAATCTACTAAACTAAAAAAATCTTTTGGAAATCGACAGAGACAAACAAATAATGCAACTTTTTAAACACGCCCTTCAAACCTGTGAAAATTGTGAGGGAAAAACTGATTGATTATTTGATTAGCTATAAATAACCTCGGGGGGAAGTAACTGGGGGGATGACCGGGGGGGGAAGTGTCCGGGGGGAAATGTCCTCGGGGGGGAAATGTCCTTGGGGGGGAAGTGTCCGGGGGGGAAATTGACAGGGGAGAAATGTCCCCGCGGGGAAATGACCGGGGGGAAGTGTCCGGGGGGGGATGTCCGGACACCACTGTGACGGGAGATGGTCACGGTATAATCACCGCCATTTGTTTAATCTTAAAAAGATAACGAAAATCCAAAAAAAAAGGTCTTGAAGCTGAGGATACGACGCGCGGCGCGTCTAACAATACTTTCAGATTCTCTCTGGGATTAAAAGTTTTTTTTTAGCGAGAGGGGGAAAAAAAAAAAAAAAAAAAAAAAAAAAAACTGATACTTACTTTTTAGACGACCCTCGTACTTACAATTAGTCGATTGTTTGGATTTTATTTTCAAAATTTGTACTGAAAGGATTGAATTCCCGTATAATAAATCAGATCAAGGCTCATATTCATGCAGCCGTGAACATTTGGGTCGTTTGGGATCTGTTTGAGGAAGGAGGTAAACATAATATGGCGCAGCGCGGCTTGCCCTACGAGAAAACCCATTATTGTGGTGTGGTCTATGGATGAAGACAGAGCTCTGCACTGCATCATTTTCGTCCTCGTATCAAAAGCTGTGGTGTAGCGTGCAATTTGGAAACGTTGTATTTCGTTCATTTAAATCCTTGTAAAAGGTCGAAGGCGAAGGTGTTCACCGAACACCCTATAGTTCGATCTTTCTTATGGGTTCAAATGGACGAACAGCAACGTTGTCAAATTGCAAGCTACGCCACTGATCGAAAGCTGTGGTGTAGCGTCCAATTTGGCAACGTTGCAGTTTGGTAATTCAAACTCATGTGAAAGATCGAATTCTAGAATGCTCACCGCTTACTCAATGGTACGGACTTTTGTATAGTTTTAATAGAGGTTTTGCTCACATTTATTTTGCTTCAGGCGATTTAATGGTCGATACTCGGTTTGGATGTAAATTCCTCCGAATATAAAGATGGTAGCTCTAAAATAAAAACTTGCAAAATCCATTTCTAAACCCATTAAATGCTTTTAAAAGCTCAACCGTAATGGCGGTGTTGAACTTCTAACCCATAACCTTTGACACTTAGTGTTCGCATCGTCATGCATTTTCCGTAATTTTTTGTCACTTTCTATCATTTTCCGACGCAGAGCTAAAAAATATTTTGCGTCTCTCTGACTCTAACGCCTAGCCAAGGTATATGGAGAACAGGTATGGACAACAGTCTGAGGTTGGCTCTGATTGGTTGGGAAAAAAGCGACTCCACCGCCATTTTTCTGACTGCGCGATTCAAATTCAGATTTCACATCTTGAAAAGGAAAGTGAACAACGTAATTGATTATGTTAATCCATTCTATAGTCACAACATTAACATTTAAAGATAAAAATTACATTTCATTGTTTAAATAAATAAAGTATTGCTTCTGATAAACTTCCTCACAAACAACAATGCAAGACGGTGTAAATAGGAGACAAGATGGCGGCGAAGTAGCTTTTTCCCAAGTGGCCACGCCCCCTGAGTCAAGTGTTGTCCATACCTGTTCTCCATATACCTTGCGCCTAGCAGGGAATGAATTCGGACTCCGCACTCTCTGGCTTGGCCAGGGCTCTCCGCCCTTGTACAGAAGACTTTCGCCTGACCGCGCATGCGCCTTAGAGAATGACGTCATACTCGGTCAGTCCGTCCCCTTCCAAGGGTGGATAGCCCTAACTGTGCCCTTTGAGCAAACTCCGATTCACAACCTCTCCAACATCTCTCTTATCGCTCTCACACACTCGCACTTTAATTTAAGACCAATTTCCGCTTTATTAATCACAAATAAACATGAAGCAAACAAACTGGATTCAGGTCGCCCATGCTGTCACACTTTGAGATAGGACTTATAACATGTATCAGCCTCTCTGTCACTGTCGTTCATTGGTCTCTTTCTAGTCCAAAATTCGTATGTATGGTCTTGTTTCACCACATTTTTTAATCAAAATCGTATGAATATAATTTAAAAAATTCATTTCCACCAAAAAATTAATCCTCGTTGCCACTGAAAAAATAAAAATGGTAATTTAGCATTTAACATGTAGAAAAAGTGTCCGACATGTACTAAATGCTGATTTTACATTACAAAAATGCTGATTCGACATTGGAAAATGTTACACCAGCATTTTCAAGTGTGGAATCAGCATTTTCCAATGTTAAATCAGCATTTTCAAATGTTGAATCAGCATTTTCATGATGTGAAATCAGCATTTAGTACATGTCGGACACTTTTTCTACGTGTTAAATGCTAAATTACCATTTTTATTTTTTCACTGTGATTATGGGGCAGTTGCAAGGGTCTGAAATGTTATGTTTTTTTACGAAGAAAATGAAAGTACTTGATGACCTGAGAACAAATTTGCCTTTGGTTTCTCAGTAAGTCCCATTTAATTGTTCCGGAGATGAGATTTTGGCCCAAACTACATTGGTTTAAATGGGAATTCCGCGTAGTGACGTCACTACCTTTTACACGTGTGTATCTCCTAAACTGGGACTCTTAGGAAACAACCAAAGGCACTATTGTTCTCAGCTACTTAAGTTCTATCATTTTCTTAGTAAAAACCACAAAACTGCAGACTCTTGCAACTGCCCCATTTTCACAGACCAGAAGGAGTCTGGGTCTCGGCCGCCCATGGGGCTGTTGCACACTTTTGCTATAAGCGATTTAATAGTCGATTATGGCGTAAAAACCTAAAAAAAATAACGATGGTGGCACTAAAAACTTCCAAAATCCACTCCTAAACTCAATAAACGCAGTTATTTGCGCGAGCGTAATGGTGGCCGAAGGCACTAACAATGGGAGATTCCTATCTTAATTTCGTCACTCTTTCTATGTATACAAGGATGATTCACAGAGTAATTAGTCATCAGAGTGATGATCCACATCCGATGAATGGTGCCGCAACACCTATTACACCGGTGTCAAATGAAAGTATCTCTTATTGGTCACTTCTTGATGGAGTTTCAGAATTGTTAGATGGGAATCTCCCATTGTTAGTGCCTTCGGCCACCATTACGCTCCCCAAATAACTGCTTTTTATCGAGTTTAGGAGTGGATTTTGGAAGTTTTTAGTGCCGCCATCGTTATTTTTTGAGGTTTTTACACCATAATCGACTATTAAATCGCTTACAGCAAAAGTGTGCAATAGCCCCATTCTCAACCCTCGAAACGAAGCTGCCCGCGTATATTTGTTATTGTCTCGAGATTGGTGATGTGATGGTGCGATGGGATGGTTCTCCTTTGCTTGTTTTGATATACGTCACCGGAAAACCTATCCTTGCTCTCTTCTACGGCGTGCGAAGTGGGTGGTGTAAAAAAGGGGGGGGGGTTGGACAAAGGGGGGGGTGTCTGTTATTCCCAAAAATTCTGGTCACGCGTCGCGCGCGTAAAGCGACTGTCAACACCAACTTAAACATGGCGCGGGTCGCGGTCTGATCCGACTCAAGACGTATGTCACAGTGTAGCCACTTCTGTTGTTTCATTCTTATTTTCTTTTCGCTCCTTAACCCGTTCAGTACATAAGTGAGTAGTTCTTTGGAGAAACCACGTGTATGCTCAGAGGGTATGCTCATCGCTCATCCTCCAAAACTCAGCCACTTCTATTGTTTCATTCTTATTTTCGTTTCGCTCCTTAACCCTTTCAGCAGGGGCGTGCGGGGGGGGCATGTGGGTACCCTTGCCCTGGGCGGCACTTTCCGGGGGCGGCAAAATCATGGTTAACAACAAACAAACAAAAAAAAAAACAAACAAAAAAAAAAAAAAAAAAAAAAAAAAAAAAACAAATCGAGGTCATCAAAATAATATGCTGTTCGCGGAGGGCGACAAGATTGCATTCTCCCCCCCCCCCCCCCCCTCTGGAGACCACGGCACGCCCCTGCCCCTTCCTTTCAGTGTATGAACATATTAGGTTAGGTTAGCTTCTTTGTCTCTTTTGTTCTCTCTCGGTCTTTTTTTTTTTTTTTTTTTTTTTTTTTTTTAACTTGGCCGATGGCTAGCGCCATTAACGATACTTGAGTAGTTCATTGGAAAAACCACGTGCTCAGAGGGTATGCTCAGTGCTCACTGCTCATCTTCAATAATTCATGTTTCTAAGTGATATTGTGTGTGTATGTGTGTGTGTGTCACTGAAAAAACAAAGTTTAGGTTTCTTAAGTTCACTCGCAAAGCAAAAGTTCTAGCTCTACCGGAGAAAGTTGCAGTTGTACAAAAGCACTACTTCGGTAGAGCAAAATCCTTTTTTCTTGCTTCTGCCCTACCGAAGTAGTGCTTCGGTACAACCACCACTTTCTCCGGTAGAGCTACAACTTTTGCTTTGCGAAGCTGTTTTAATAAGCTGCTGCGGTTGTACCTAAACTTTGTTTTTTCCGTGGTATTCAAATGAGTTGGGCTAGTTGTTGTGTTTTACCTCTTGACAACAGGGCAGTTTCGTGGGTTTAAAATTGAATGTTTTTTTAAGATTTTTAATGCGTGATTTTCGCTTCGGTTTTTACATCAGATTTAAACTGTATTCCTTTGCGTGTAGCAAAAGTTTTCAAGAGCCCCATTTATTTGTTTATGCTTTAAAGCAAAAGTTTTCCACACAAAATCATTGCCGGCAACAATGTATGACAGGAAAATTTGAGACCGGAGACCCCCATGAGTTACGGCCCATCTGGGCCGGATTTCGAGGAACTCACGGAACTTTGGGCGCGGGTAAAAAGG